>JAJNNX010000011.1:600000-1092287 GCA_023159155.1 Ustulina deusta | reverse complement strand
TAATTATTAGTTTATTAATTTATAATATTAAATAAAAAATATTATATATTATAGATTTCATTAATAATAATATAATAATTAATATTTACTAAAAAGTTTTTGTTGTTTTTAATTATATTTAAAAATTATTATTTAATAGTTACTTGCTTAAATTTAAGCTTATAATATTAATTTTTAATATTTAACAAAATAATAGCTAGTACTATAGTTATTTTTGTAGGACTTATATATTTTTAGTTTTTTATAAACTAAAGCTTTAAAAAGAAATAGTAAATATTATAAATAAAAAACCTTATAATCTAAACAAAAATATATAAAATAATTTATTAAAATATTATAAAAATTATATTATAGTTTATATAAAAAAGCTAGTTTTAGATTTCTAGTTATAAACTTAATTAATTTTTTACCTAATTATTTTATTTATTAATTTCTAACTTATAAAACTCTACTTAAAGCATTATAAATATTTATAAAATTTAATTACAAAAATATATAATTAGTACAATCTAAAATATAAAAAAAAAAATTTTTATTATAGTGCCTAGCAGCTAATAGAATTAGGATTTTTATTAATATATTTTTTTATAATAATTACTAATATATAAATAACAAATTTTTTAAAAAATAACTAATCTTTTTTTTTATTTCTAAAAATATTTAAATAATTAATAGCTTTAATATTTAGATTATTAATATAATAATTAAATAGAAATAATATGTTTTAATTAATACTATAAATATTAAAAGATAATTTATTATTTGGCTTTATAAGCTAAATATAAAATAGTTTATAAACAATTATTTAAACTATTTAATTATTTTATAACTTAATTTATAAAACTTAATAAAAAAATAGTTATAATTATATTAATCCTTAAAGTTAGATAAATAATATTTAATAAACTTAAGTTTTTTAAAGCAAGTAGTAACTAATTAAAAAAATTTTTTTTTTATAATTATTAATAAATAAAAACAGATTGTTTATTTTATTAACTTAGTTTTTAAACAAAATAAAAAATATTAATAATTTATATATAATTACTAAATATAAGTTTTTAAAAATATTATTAGTTAATAAACTTTAAACCTATTTTTTAATATATTTTTTTTGTTTTATATATATAGCTTTTTTATATATATTTAGAATAATTAGTAAAGCTATAGTTTAATATATATTATTTATATAATATTATTTTTTAAATATTTGAATATTTTTTTAAAAATTTATAACTTAATAGCTAAAAGTTAATATTTAATAATTTAATAATAAATATTAAAGTTATAAAACATTGCCTAAATATTATTAAAAAAATAAAATTATATATTAGAATTATAGTTATTAAAATAAAGCTTTTTTTTTAGTTAATATTACTTAAAATAAAAAAATAATTAGTAATTATTTTATTTTATAAAGCTAATTAATTAATAAAGAATAATATAAATATACAAAATATATTTTATCGATTTTTTTTTTAAATTAAGTTAGATTTTTTTATAATAAATATTTTTGCTTTTTAGTTTATTTATAAAAAAATAATAGTTATTAGATTGCTTAAAAAGTTAATATAAAGCTAATTAAAAAGTATTCTAGTAGTTATATTTAAGTTTAAAAACCCTAGTTAAGAACATAAGTATTTTAATATATTTAATTTTAATAAATAATACTATTTTTTTTTTTGTAGTAAAAAACCTTAAATTATAATTTAAAAAAAATTTGCTTACTAATAGATTTTTTTTATATTTTAAAAACATAATATATATAATAATATAAAAAATTATCTTATACTAAACTTTTTTAGTAGGTAAAAGTTCTAAAAAAAATATAATTTATAAATATATATAGTTAATTAAGCAAATACTAAAAAACCTAAAAATTAAAAGGCTGCTTACAAAGCGCTAAGTATACAAAAAAATAAAAAATTAAATTATTAAAGATAGATATAAAAACTAAGAAACCCTAATAATAAAAATCTAAAAAAATAAATAATTGATTAGTTATAGTTTAGGTTAATTATTATAGTTTAAAAATAAAAATTTAATAATTTAAAAAGTTTATAGTAAAGCTAGTATATATATATAAAAAATAAGTTTTTAGTTATAAAATAAAATATATTTTTAGAAATTTTTTAAAAATTATAAAATAAAAAATATAATATATAACAATTAGTATAGTTTTAGCAAGACCTATAAGAATTCTAGACCTATATAGCAATAAAATAGGAAGTTTATATACGGACCAACATATAACTTTGCAGCTACATATATAGAGTTTATATTTACTTACTTTATAAATTCTAACTTTTTTTTTTTTTTTTTTTAGCTTAAAATCTTTATTTATAATATTAATAAACTAGCTATAAAAGCTTTATTTAACTAATTATAATACTATTTTAAGTTTATTAATTATTTATTAATAAATATTTAATAAATATATATTTTTTATTTTATTATAATTTATAAAATATAAAAAAAATTTTTTTTTAATTATATATTTAATATAAAAAATTATATATTTTATAATATAAACTTAATTTTAATATAATTTTAATATAATTTTTAATTTTTATATTATTTAAAAACTAATAATTTATAAAAATTTAATTTTAAATATTTTTATTTTATTTTTAGTTTTTAAATAATTAAAACAATTTCAATTTTTAAATATAGCTAGCTTTTTATTATTAAATAATTTTAAAAAAAATATTTTTATAAAAAAAAAAGAAAAAAAAAATATTAGATTTTTTTATAAATATTTCAAGTAAAGTAATACTTAAAAAAAAATTTAAAAAAAATGAAAAATTAAAACTTAAAAAAATAAAATTTAAACTAAAACTAAAATAACTTAAAATAAATAATATATTTAAAAATATATTAATAAATATTATAGTTATATAAATTTATAATTTTATATTAGTTTTAATAAAACTTTTTAAATAAATAAAAAAAATAAAATATTAATTTTTTAATATATTTATTTTATTATTTTTAAAAAATAATTATAATTTAATAATAAAAAATATATTTAAAAGTATTAATTTTAAATTTTTTAGTTTTGTTATTTTATTTATTTTTTAATATTTTAAACTTTATTTATATTAAAAAAATTAAAATATAAAAAACTAATTTTAATATATTATAAACTAATTAAAAAAATATACTAAAAAATTAATAAAAATATATTTTTATTTAATTAAAAAACTATTTAATAATATTATTAAAATAATTTAAGCTTTATTAATAGTTTATTATAATTTTAATTAAATAATTATTATTTATAAAATATTTTAAATTTAAATATATAAAATTAATAAAAATATTAATAAATTTATTTTTATATTTAAGAGTTTAGTTTAAAAATATTAAAGATAAAATTATTTTTATATAAACTTAAAAAAAATTTTATATAAAGCTTTTATAAATTATTTATTAATAAAATTATTAAATTAATATATAATATTAAACAAGCTTATAAAAATTATTAATAAATTAAATTTGCTAATTTAATTAAATAAAAATCTAATTTAAATTTTTAAATTTTTAATAAATTTATTTATTAATTTTTAGCTAACTTTAAAAATTTTAACATATTTATTTTAAAATAATAAAACTTATTTTATTTATAATAAAAAATATATATATATTAATTAATTATTTTAACTAAAAGCTTAAAGTTTTAAATATTTAACTAATAAAAAAAAGCTATAATAAAAATAGTTTTAATAGTTTATTTAACTTAAAAATAAATAAAATTAATAAAGGTTTTTTAATTAGTTTTTTTATTTATTTTAATTAAAATATATAATTAAAACAAATTAATTATTTTTAAAATATTTATTTAATTATAAATTAATAATATTAAAATAAAAACTTTAATTTTATATAATATTAAAAATTATATTTTTTTAATAATTAGCTATAAGTTTATATAATAAATTAAATAATAATTAAAAATAAAAATAATTTCTTTAGCTAAACTTTAAAAGTTTTATAATTACTAAAGCAATATAATTAATAAAATTTATAAATATTTAATATATATTATAAAAATTAATAATTAATAATTTAAAAACTAAATATTTTAAATTATTAATTTTAGTTATAATATTATTGTTAATATTAAATAATTAATAAAATAAAATATTTTAATAAAAACCTAAAAATAATAATTAATCTAGCTAAATAATTTATTTTTATTAGTTTAATTTTTGCTAATAATTATAATTAAACTTTTTAGTTATAAATAATAAAATATAAACTTAAAATATATAAAAAAATACTAATTAATATAATTAAATATTAAAAAAATATTATTAAATATTTAAATAATTTTTTAAAAATAAAATAATTATTTTAAAAACAACTAAAACTAAAAAAATATAAAAAAAACTTAAAACTTTTAAACTTAAAATAAAAAAAGTTTATATAATAACTTTTAAAAAAAAAAAACTAAAATATTATTAAAAAAATTATATAAAATTTTTAAAATTATTTTTATTAAAATAAATAAAAATAACTAGCTAAAAAAACTTTAAAAAAACTTATTGCAATTAAGTTTATAATAACTAAAAATAATTATATTAAACTATTTAAAAAAACTTAAAAATAATTAATATTTTATAAAAAAAATAGATTTAGATTAATTAAATAATATTATAAAAAACTTTTAATAATAAACTAATTTTATTTTAAAAAAAAAAACCTTAAATATATAAAATTAATATAAAACTTTTTATTTTTTTAGCTATTATATTTAAAAAAATTCTTTTTAAAAAAAATTTTAAAATTTTATTACTATTATAATTAAAATTTAATATAATATTAAAACTTAATAATAAAAAATATATTTTTAAGCTTTATTAATACTAAATATTTATATAGTTTATTTTATTTAAAAAAAAATTTATAAATAAACTATCAGCTATAGATTTTATTAAATAAAATATAAATTTAAATATTATTTTTATTTTATTTATATTTAAACTTAAATTAATTAAATATAAGTTTATAATTAATTATTAAAAAAATATATATATATTTAAAAAATTAAATTATATTAGTTTTAAATATTAGTAGTACTATATTTAATTATTATAATATTATTTGTTTTATAAAACTAAATATTATTAAAAATTTTTATTAATTATTATTAATTATCAAATTATATTATTTTATTTTTTTTTAAACTTATAAAAAAATATTTTAATAAAAAGTTTTATTATTTAGTTTAAAAATAAAACTTATTTAATAATAAGCTTTTATTAATATATAAATTTGTAAATATTTATATAAATAATATTTTAATTTATTTTAAAACTAAAAAATAGTATTAAATTTATTATAAAAAAATAATTTATTGTTTATATTAAACTAAATATTAAAAAAATATTAAGAAGTTTTGTTTTAATATATTTATTATTAATTATTTAAAAATAGTTATAAAAACTAAAATTAAAATTAAAATTAACCCTATAAAAATCTAAGCAATTTTAAATTAAAACTTTAATAATTTTAAAAATATTAAGTTAATTTAATTATTTTTTAAGTTTTATAATTATATTTATATGTTTATTTATTATACTAGTAAAATTGCTACTTTTTTAAATTAATTATTAAAAAAAAAAATTTTATTTATAATAGGACTAAAATAAAAATAACCTTTTAAATATATAAAACTACTAATATATAAAATATTTATTTTAGTTTTTTTTAAACCTAGCTAACTAATATAAATAAAAATAAATACTTTATATAATATAATAAAAAAAATTATTTAGTAATAATAAAAAAATATAGCTTAAAAACTTATAAAATATTTTTTTAAAATAATAATATTAATTAAACAAGTTTATTTAATTTAAACTTATAAATTTTTAGTAGTAATATAAATTTCAAAATATTGCTACTTTAAGCTTTTTAAAACTAAGTTTTTTATAATAACTAATTATTAAGCTTTATTATATTTTTTAAATAAATAAATTTTATTAATATAATAAGTATACTAAGCTAATTTTTATTAAATTTTAATATTATTTTTTAATATTAACTAGAATAAAAAAAAATAATAGCTAATATTTTATTAAAAAAAATAGTTAAGCTTTTTATAATTAAAGCTAAAAAAGCTTTAAAAAAAATAATAGTATTAGTTCTATTTAATAAAATATTAAATTTTATATTAATTATAGATTTTTTATTTAATATTTTTTAGAAAGCTAACTTAATAAATTTAATTAAATAAAAAAACTAGTTATAAATTTTAAAAATAAAAATAAAAAGCTATATATATTTAAAATTATTTTAAATAAAATTTTTTTTTTTTTATATAGCTTTAATTTAAAAAATTTATATGTTTTTAATTATTATATACTAAAGTTAATACAAAATAATTAAAATATTAAAACAAAAATATTACTAGTTTTATTTAAAATATAATTATAAACAATATATATATAATTATTATAACTATAAAAAAAATAAAATATTATAAAATAAAACTTTTAGCTTTTTTTATTTATTATTTATATTAGCTATAATATACCAATATATAATAATAAATAGTAAAAATATATTATTTAATTAATAAAATTATAACTATATATAAATATTTATTAATAAATTTAATTATTTAATTATAACTTTATTTAGTAAAAAAATAAATATTATAAAGTTATTAGCTATATAATACTACTAATATTATAGCTTTAAATATTAGCTTTTATATTTATTTTATATTTAATTTTAAAATATAAATCTAATATAAATAATTAAAACATTTAAATAACTAAAGCTTAAAAAACTTAATAAACTATTTAACTAAAATATTTTTTATTTAAAAATATTATTTTTATAAAACTTATATTAAAAAATAAATAAAAAAAACCCTTTATATAAAATTTTTATAAAAAAAAATATAAAAACTAAAATTATTCTATATAAACTTTATGAGTATGCTAACTAAAGCAAACTAAATTATAAAACATAATAAATTAACTTAATAAGTAGTTATTAAAAATAATTTTATTAAAATAACCTAGATATATTTTATAAAATTAATTTTAGAATTTTTAAATTTGTTTTAAACTTTTTTTAACTAAAAAAAATAATTAAAACAAAAATATTATACTATTACTTTAAATTAAGAATTTATATTTATAAAAAATGCTTTCAAAATATAATATTATAATAAAAATATAGTACTATATTTTTTAGTGACTAATTAGTATTAATAAAACAGTATTACTAAAAAAGCTATAAAAATATTAAAAAATATTATTTAATAATTATTAATTATAGCTACTTTGTTTAGTATTAATTTTTATCACTAGCTAATATTAGTTTATATTATTATATATTTAAAAAATTTATATTTAATTAATAGATTAGAAAAAAAGGATTTTATAAAATATAGTATAATATTTTATTAAACCTAATATACTTTTAAACTATTAAAAGTTTAAGCTTTTATTTTTAATAAAAAATAAAACTTTATATTATATTAAAATACTAAAAAAAAAGTACTATAAATTCTTTTGTTTTTTTAAATTCTAATTAAATAATTTATATAAATAATATTATGTTTAAAAAATATTAAATTTATACTTTTATTAAAAACAAGTTTTTTATATATAGAATAATATACTTTGCTTTAAATGCTAGCAAAATAATTATAATAGTAAGAACTAAAAATATTACTAAATAAAAAACTAATATTAAACGTATTAGATTTTAGATCTTAAATAAACTAAAAAATAATATAAATAATATAACTAATATAAATATAAAATTATTTATTTTAAAAAGAAATGCTTTTTTATATACTTAAAAAAATTTTAAAAAGTATTATATTATTTTAGTTTAATAAAACTATTTATAATTAAAGCTTTCTTTTTATATTTAAACTAAATATTAGTTCTAAAACAATTAATAATTTTAATAATAAGTTATTAGTACTATAAGACTACATTATAGTAATACTACTTTTAGAAATTTAAAAAAACTATTTTAATTTATGCTTTAAAGTAAAATAATTTAAATAGCTTTAATTATTAATATTCAACTTAATATATAAAGTAGTAATAAATTAAATTAATATTAACCTATTTTAAATAATAATATTACTTATTAATATTATATATGTTTTTTTTTTAGTAGAAATAATTAAACTAAAAATAATATTTATTAGTATAACTAGTATAAAAATATAAGAAATAAACATAAATTACTAGTTAATAATAAGACTTAAATATTTTATAATCTTTTATTAAGATATAAAATATTGTTTAAAAAATAAGTATTTAAACTAAAGCATAGACTAAATAAGTTGATTATTTATTATAAAGATTGCTAAATAATTCAAAACTTTAAACAAATAAAAAGTTTTAATTATAATAGGATTTTTGTTTTAGTAATTAAACTTATAAGCTATAAAATATTTTTTGCTATTATTAAAGCCTTTAATCTTAGGCTTAAACAAATAAATATTAAAATAGCGTTTTTTTTTTTTAAAATAAATAAAAAAATTTATATTAAACAATTAACTAAATTCAAAAATAGTATTAATAAAGTATATAAATTATAAAAAGCTTTATATAGCTTAAAGCAAGCATTTAAAATCTAGTATAAAACTTTGGCTATTTTTTTAAAAAAGATTTAGTTTTATTTTTTTAAACGCTAATATTAAAATATTTATTAAAAAGCATACGTATATCATTATTTATATAAATAATCTTTTAATTATTACTTTTTTTTATAAAAAAATTTAATAAAATAAAGTTTGCTTTATATAATAAGTTTAATATAATAAATTTTAACCTTTATTTATATTACTTAAGAATAACTATTAAAAAAGACTAGCTTAATAAAACAATTTATTTTAAATAAAATATTTATATAAAAAAAGTTTTTTAAAATTTTGATTTTTAAAAAATAAAGCCTAAAAATCTTCCTATAAAAACTAAAACTTTTAAACTATTATTAATAAATTATATATTTATATTTAAAAATAAAGCTGAATATATAAGTATTATAAAGTTATTAATATATATTATATTTAATATTTAATCTAATATTATATTTGTTATTTTTTTTATAGTTAATTTATAGTAAGGCTTAATAAAGCCTATAAATTAGTAGTTAGCCATATTTTTAAATATTGAAAAAAACTATAAATATAGAATTAATATATTATAAAAAACTTTAAAACTTAGTTAGTTATATTAATATAAATTATGCTAGCAACTAAAATATTTAATTAAAGTTTTAAGCAATAAACTATTATATTTTTATTTTTTTATAAAACTAAATATATTAGTTAAATATAAGCTATTAAAAAAGCTATCTAGCTAAAATTACTACTAAAAGAACTAAACACTACTTAAAAAATAATTATTATAATTATTTATAAAAATAACTAAAAAGCTATTACTTTAGTAAATAATTTTTTATATTATATTAACATTAAATATATAACTATTTAATTTAAGTTTATTTATAAATAATAAGCCATTAATAATATTAAGTTTTAGTATATTTTTATTAATTAATAAATAATAAATAAGTTAACTAAAATACTACTAAAAAATAAGTTTTTAGTTTTTTAAAATATTTTAAGCTTAAAATAAATAAAAATAAAAATAAACAAAACTTTATATATTTAATAATATTATATTTTAAAAAGCTATAAAAATATTTATTTATATAACATTTATTTAATTTGTTTTTAAAAACTTTTATTTTTTTAAACGTTTTATTTTAAAAAATCTTTAAATTTATTAATACTTATTACTATTTTTAATAAAACATTTTATATATTAATAAAGCTATTTTATAATTAAAAATAATAAAACAATTATATAATTATTATTATAAAAGATTTTTTTATTATTATTTATTTTAAAATAATACTAAATAAAAGTTTTTATTATTAGCTACTAAAAATATATTTATATTAAACTTAGTTAGTTTTTTTTTCAAACTACTAATATATTTAAAGTTAACTAATAATTAATTAGCCAAATATCTAATATAATATTATAATTTTATAGTTATAGCTATACTTTATATTTATTTAAAATTAATATTTTTTAGTTATTTAAGAAAAAAAAAAAAAAAAGTTAATAATATAATATTTAATGTTTATATTTAAAATATATTTAGCACGTTTTATAACTACTAAAAAAATAATAAAAAAACTTAAATAAGTTTTTTTTATATTTTAATTAAATAACTAATAAAAAACCTATAAAAAACATAAAATAGTATACTTTTACTATAGTAATAATAGTTAACCTATTTAAAAATAAAGCTATAATATTTTAGAACTATAACTTTATTTAAAATATAATAATTAAATTATACGCTAAAAATATTTTTAAAAAAAAAACAATAAACTTTTTTAAACTTTATTTTTAAAAAATCCAAACATTTATAATATAATATAATACTAACAATATACTTAATAGCTAAAATTTATATTTATTATATAATATATTATAAATTTATTAATAAATAGCTATAAAAAATTATTTTTATTTAAGCTTTAATAACTTAAAACTAAAAAACTATATATATTTAGCTAGGTAATCTATATATTATTACTAATTAGCTTATATATATTTTTTTTTTTTTTTATACAGGTTTTTTATAAGTTTAGCCAGTGCTAAGAACTTTAAATAAAATAAAATAAAAACACTAGAAGTACTAGCAAGCTTTTAAAACTTTAATATATTAAAGTTTTTTATAAAAAAGATTTATTACGAATTATAAAAAGGGAAAATCTAGTAATATATTTAAAAAAATTTTAAAATATCGAAATATTATATTTGCTATTTATATTTATAAGTTATATTTTATATAATTATATAAAACAACTAAAGCAACATATAAGTTTAAAATAAATAGGAGTGTTAAAATGTAAAAATTAAGTATATTTTATTTTCTAACTATATATATTACTAGATTTCCCCGGACTTTTGGTTTTTAATTCTTTTTTTTAATTATTCTAAATATACAAAATATTCTGCTTACTTGTATATATATCCACTTATTTTGACAGGAGGGATAACCAGTTCAAACCAGACACAGGCCTTAAAATCCAAAATCTATCACTCCTGCCCCAAACTAGTATCAGGCTAGGGGAATGCCCTCGTTTTTAGCAGAGGGAAGAGTAACCGGAGTGGGCGAAACAGCGGGGTAACTATAGTGCACAAGGAAATTCCTAGCAGGACTTATGTTTCGTAATACATAGGGGACATATATAGATCATAGCGGGTTACTAGTCAATCTTTCCTAGATCTATAATCCCTAAGGGGTCGAGTAGAGGAGCTTTTATGTTTGCGTGTTGAAAAGAGTGGCGGTGGACGCCCTACCGTGCAAGCTTTCACCAACTTCACCCGACTGTGCCTACATAGCCATACCCGGTAGCTTTGGGAGCCCTAATACAGGTTAGCATGGATATAGAGAGTAGTGGGAAGTCAGGGAACTTTACATCCATCGGTCTCTTCACCAACCATTTCCTGAACTTGACATTGGTTGGCGATGGCCATGTTCTGCTTTTGGATCGAACCGCAGCCGTCGTAAAAGCACTCGGACTTATCCATCGCACGTTGTAGGGCATCGCCTCTCCACCCAAACATGTAATCCGCGTGCGTACCGTAACTGTTCCCTTCAAAGCTCCATACAAACGGATTAGGAGCCCCGGAAGGCCACATGCTATTAAACTTGGTTGTGTCCCTGACGGAAATGAATATTAGTAAGTTCTTATTGTGTCAAAGACCTTGGTAGCTATCAATGTATCGTCTCAAGATTACAACTCTTCCGGCGGGACTTGGCCCCTAAAATAACTTGATGAAAAGACGAGGAAAGCAGAAGAGGTAGAAGACAGTAGCGGCTCAAATGTACCTACCAGGTCGTTTCGAAGGTCACCTGTGGTACACGGACAGGATGAGATGCCGGACATGCTGGAGCATTATTGAAGTAGTCTGTGTTGACAGTGTTGTACATATGGGATTGATGGTCTGGACTGTCAAGGTTCTTGCCATCCCAACATCTAAGCCGAATTAGTATAGGCATCAGTACTGGCCGGAGACAGTGGTTTACTGACGGAGGAAAGTGGTGAGTAGTGAAGATACCACCTGAACATGGTGTGTTAGGCATGTCAGCTTGTAATGCACCTCTGCTACCTCCTGTCATGCATTGGTAACTGAGCCCAATGTGCGAACGTGAGGTGGCAGTGGGACTGCCAACAGTCATGCGGAAACCCTGAAGTATTTAGTCATCTAGATGTTAGAGGATAACATTTGGTAGAATTACCGGTGGGAAGCTCTTGACGGGTTGTTGCATGAGGTTGTCCCGGCTTAGATCGAACTGGGTATAGTAGACTGTCAATCCTCCTTGGGCGCCATTGGAGCCCCCTAACAAGGGCTGAACCGGAATTGGCTGCACACGGTGGTAAGAACCGTTGGTTGGGTGCTTGAAGTACTGCATAAAATTTTTCAGTCAAGATCTCTAGGCTTAG
Organism: Ustulina deusta; assembly: GCA_023159155.1. Taxonomy (NCBI): domain Eukaryota; kingdom Fungi; phylum Ascomycota; class Sordariomycetes; order Xylariales; family Xylariaceae; genus Ustulina; species Ustulina deusta. The sequence continues at coordinate 1,079,773 of JAJNNX010000011.1, read as the reverse complement.
TGTCATAGAAGATGCCAGATCAGATGAGGTAAGGAGACTAAGGGGTTAAGGGAGGGGAAAGTTAAAGCACACCAAATGAGCAGTCCAATAATTTGAGAAATCTTCAGCCATCTGGCAGGTAGTGCAAGTAGCCCTAGCGCCAACATCACCGGTCATAGTAACATTAAAGGCATTTCCGCCGACGATGTGATGAACATGAGAAGACGGGTTCTGGCCAGGTTCGCCGGCGGGGTCAAGGCGTTGCACTGTCAAGGTCGAGCATGGAAACCGAAGGCCGGCTTGCACAAGCGCAACAAGCGTGGCGACTGCGGAGAGCGTCTTCATCTTTGCAGCAGGTCTGAATCTGGCTGTACTTCAAACCGCAAATAGAAGTTTAACAAATGTGGCCTGAGGAAGTCCAGAAATAGATCTATAGAGACAGTCGACTCGTTTAAAGACATCTGAAGAGGCAATAGGAGCGGAAAAACTATATCTCCAAATCGAAGAGCCGAGCACCCCGGGTAGGTAGTAAATGAAGTAGGGTGGCCTAGGTCTACTATCACTAAATAGCTCCCATGAATTCGTCTCCGACGATAATGCCTTTTCATAAATACATACCGAGCCTACACTATATTTATGTATGGCGAATTGATATATCCCCGCAAATGCCTTTCCCCTGTCCTGGTCATGATTTGTACTCGATTCATCGGGCGAGCGCGGCACTTGGAGTTCCTCGTACCGTCATAAATCATTCGCGAGTCTCGATAACCGGCTGCATACTATTGGTCGTGGTCAAAATTGAGGGAGGTTTGAATTAATCCGAAGTACATTCTCCCAGACCTATGGGGTAATTTCGCAGAAACCTGCACGGCAGTCTTCTGAACCGAGTCAAACATAAAAATGTAGCCTTTATTATTTCTATCACTGGGAACTGGGACTTTCCATGTGCGCAAAGAGCTATCACATGATTCTACTCGTTTATCAGCATTGTTGTGAGCATAGATGTTTTTAGCGCCTTGCTGAAGGCGCAATTCTGAGGTAGAAAGCGTATTAGCAAAAGCGTACTATGTCTACTAGCGAAGGTATATAAAAATAGTTTATTTATTTGGCCCGTCTGTAGGTAAAACAACAAGAAAAGTAATAACGAGTGTAAATATGTATATCTGTAGGCTCAGTGACTAAAAGCAGATAAATATATAAGCAACGCTCAAACTCCTTTCCTAACTCCACGTTCCACTCCCGTTGTGTAGTGACACAACTTATCTAGCTTAGGATAGTCGTAAGCCTTCATCCTGTGCTAACTGGTCCTGGGTGAGGCCTCCATGAAGCTTATTAAGGAATTTGTCGAATCGTCCAGCCACTTCGATCACATCCTTCAACTTGGCATATGTAAGTGTCTCACCCTTCCACTTGGCATACTGCCTCGCTGTTGTAATCGCGTTCCGGATCTGTCGATGGAGGCGAGCGTACCTTGAAGTTAGAAGACGACAGTCGAGTTTTGTCAAAAAAGGCTTCCCTGAGCCGCAGTTGTCGCAATCGTATCCACGTATTGAGGAGATGTGTAGCTTCCTATGTTCTTAGCCCCGCAGACATCCAATCACCCATGCATGAGAGGCGGGTAGCGTGGCAGTGCTGGGCGTGGCTTATCTTGTAGTCAGACGACCAATCAGCTATATAATGGCCATACAGCTCCCCAACGAAGAAAACGCCAACACTGACAGGTGCCTAGGTTTTGTTTGGGCTTTCAGAAAGGCTACCTCGCCCAAACTTGGCTGAGCGCAGCATCAATCCTCCAATGGCAGCGAACCAGCAGGATCGTACGACTCGCCTGGATTCTAGGATAGAACCATGCATAATCACACCGGACTGGATAACTCATGCCTATGCTGGGGATGAATTGGATGCAGAGTGAGTGGCATGGCTAGCATGAACGAGATCAAGTATGGAGCGTCGGCTAATTTGAATAGTAAACCTTTCGAACCCGCCCAAATTGCCTTCACAGATGCGCTCGAAATTTTCAAGAAGAGACTAACTAATGATCCGGCCAAGAAAACCCTTGCCAGTCACCTCTTTGCGAACTCTACCTTAGGAGACGTCTTAAATACCGTGCTGGCTGCCAAGAGGCGATCGGAGAGCGCATCTGGTGAATCAAAGCTTCGAAAAGGTCTTGTTGTGTTCTCCCAGCGCCTGCTCTATTACGGAAATATCATGGATGTTCTCGTACAGCACCATCCAGAGTACGTCTCTCTCGCGTGGGGCGCTATGAAGTTCATATTCGGGGTGAGCTGTCAAGTGAGAGTTTCTGTCAGTAATGTGCTTATACTTTGACAGGCTGTTGTGGAGCATGAACGTACGGCCACTACTATCGTCACAGCACTGTGCGATATTTCCGAATATCTCCCATCTGTAGAACTGTCTCTAGCACTTTATCCCACATCCGTCATGAAGCATCTGGTGTCTATGCGCTACGCCCATATTATGCGGTTCCTCATCCGGGCTTTGAAGTACTACGAGGAGAGCAGTCTCATGCATGTGGTCCATAGTATCACAAGGCCTGCTGCTCTTCGATATGATGATCTTATCCGACTTATCCGCCGCGACGAAGAAATGTTGAGAAGGCATGCCACAGCGAGCAGTCAGGCAGAAATGCGAGCTGTACACAATACCATACTCGCAGTCGGCACTCAGCTTCAGAAAGCTACGGGCGAAGCGCAAGCCGAACGCCAAATTGTGCAAGCCCAATTAGCCGCTATTGGAGACTGGATGACACAAATCAGTGTGTCTCTTTCCGAGGTTCAGGTGAAGCAAGCACTGTCCATGGTCTCGTCGCAGTGTGCTATTGACCACCAGTCCGCTTTTCAATCGGCTGCAGAATTATGTGATGCTCCATTTTTCCGCCAGAGATCCGGATACAACAGTGCAGCATTTTGGACGTCGTCCAAACTGAAAACGTGGAATCTGACCAAAACTTCGTCTAGCATTCTGCTCAAGTCGACATTTAGTCAAAGAACCCAGATCCGGAGTTTCTGCACCGAGGTCGTCAAACAGTTGCTCAAAGACGACATTGCAGTCTTTTGGATCTTCATGAGCAGAGAGCAGGAGTACTCACTCCTCGAGACACTGAGGAGCCTCGTTTATCAAGCGCTCAGTCTCAACTACATATCTTACACGGAGAGCAGTATGAGATTCCAACTCAAAAAGTATATGGAGGCTCATTTCGAAGAAGACTACTTGAACATACTCGGCGATTTGCTCCAGCACATAAAGCGTGTTTACATCATAGCTAATAGCGAGGCCATGTCACCCAGCACGGCGGTCCAGTGCCGGGCTTACCTCCAGAGGTTGAGTCGACTGCTCTCAGAACGCAATTGCCAGACGGTTCTCAAGGTGATCACAACCTCATATAGTTCTGCTGTAGTGGAGGAAAAGCTGACGGAGGACATTGTGTTGAGTATCACAGGGATGAGGGGGTAGACCAATCAAAGGAAAGCCAGGAAGCAGATAAGAAGACGCCAGGGACATGTGACATCGATGAAGCAGTTAACATGAGGTTTATACTTTCAACATGCTTTTTATTGGCCAGCAAGTGGTAAGGAGGAGATCGCGCTTGTGGGGTCTGCAAGGCCGTGCTCCAGCATCTCGGCAAAGACAAGCAACATGTTTTTAATTGTACTTCGCATGTAGAGTTCGGGCGAGTAGATGACATAGCCTCGAAGGGCCTGGTCTTCCTGGTGAAGGTGGAATTCGATATCGAACTGCGAGTACATGGGTATGGCCAGTTGCTCCGCCTCAAGACCGTGAAAAGTCGTCTCGCTTGATTCTGGTTGCGGGTGCACCTCGAACGACGACTCGTTCCGGCTCCGTACACGCAAGCACCGGATATTGACGAATAGCCCGATCTACAGCACATAATAGGGCACTCCACAAGTAGGGGGTACGCATGTATTAGGGGGAGCGTAAGCCTTTTTCGGCTAGCTTTCGGATCGAGGCTACTATTAACGCGCTAATAGAGAGTTCAATATATCGCTGCTTCGAAAGCTAGTTAGAAACTGCCTACTACTAAAATATAAAGCAAATAAAAAACAATATATTAAAATAACAAAATTTAACTTTTAATAATTTTTTATTATTATTTTTTCTAATTTTTAAGCTTTAATAATTAGAATAGCAAGCAAAACAAATTTATTATATATTTATTATATATATATATTTATAATTATAATATTATAAAAAAATAAGTTTTTAAATTTTATAAAACTATTTATTTATAATATATAATAAAGCACTTTATAAATAAAAAATATATATATATTAAAAAAAACGTAAGTTTTTTTTAGCTAGCTTTTAGATTAAAATTATTATTAAAGCGCTAATAAAAAGTTTAATATATTACTATTTTAAAAGCTAGTTATAAACTACTTAAATTTATGTTTTAAATTATATTAAAATAATTATTTTAAATTATAATAAATAATTAGTTTAAATCTAATAAAATAGTTTATATATTAAAAAATATATTTTAATTAATTAGTTTATATAAGTAAAGCTAATATAGCCTGCTATATAAAAAGCTTTGCTATATACTATAAGCTTTTTTTTTTTTTTTTAAATATTATATATTTTTAATATATATTTTATAGTAATAAATTTATATTAAATTCGAGCTAATATTAAAACAGCTTTGCTTTGCCTTATTGTTTTTAATGTGCTGCTACTACTATGCCTTTTAAAGTAGCCCCTGCAAAAAAACAGCCCGCTAGCCCTGCTTTCCTTAACCTGTATAGCAAAAATAAGTTCTATATAAATTTAAAACAAATTTAAAACTAATTTAAATAAACTAAAAATTTATAATTATAATAAAGCACTAAATATATTATGTTTATTATATTTATTATATAACTAAAATATATATAATATAAATATAAATCAAATTTAATATTAAATTAATATAAAATTTTAATATTTATTATAATAATAATATAAATATAAATATTTCTAAATATATTTATTATATTTGCGCTTATAAAAATAATTATTTTAATAGTTATATTTTTATAAATATATTATATAAATTTAGCATAAATTTAATTTTAATTTAGTTTTAAATTAATATAAATAACTATAATATTAATAAGCAATAAAACTTATTTATATAAGCTTACTAAACTGCTTGCTTAAACTAAATTAATAAAAAAGTTTTTAAAGCTTTTTGTATTAAATAAGGTGTATATAATATATTATACGTAAAACAAACAAATAATACGCATAAACAGAATATAATCTATTATGTATTATATTATTTATATAAAAAAAAAAAAAAAGAATATTTATATAAAGCATAAGTTTTTTATATTTATATAAGAACTTACGTTATTGTATGAGCTAACATAATAAAAAAGAAGTAAGGTCTTTTTTGTCCGGCCGAAGTCCGGCTAATATTTGTACAAAAGCTAAACGTAAACTTATATTCCGTGCAAGTTATACAATAAGGTTATAACTAATGCTAGTTATTCTAACACTAGCTATTTTTTTTTTTAGTTATAACTGCCCGTTATATAAAAAAAACAAAAAAGTAATTATATAACTACTTAAATATATGTATAAAAGTTTAATTACTATAGAAACAACTAGATTAGCAATCTAGTTTATACGTATAGCTACTAAATTAATAGATTATTTTTTTTTAATAAAGTTATACAATAATATTGCAAGGCTACTGCTTTAGCTATATAGTTAGTTAAAAACTATAAGCCAAATATTACTTGGTAACTATTTAAATTAAAGCTAAATATTTATTTTTGCTCCGTATAATAGTAAGGTTTATAATTAGTTAGCTTGTTTAGTTAGTAAGCTTTATACGGGCAATTGCTAGTTAAAAGCTTTTAAAGTTATTTATGTTTAATTAATTAAGCAAGTTATTTATATAAAAAAAAGTTAATTAATTAAAAGTTAGGTTAGCTTATATATAAAAGGACTTATATATAAAAGAGTACTTGAGTTTTTTGTTGTTTTTTATTTTTTTATTATTTTTTAAAATTTTTTATTTTATATATTTGCCTATTCTTATATATTATATATATATATTTATATAATAAATACTATCTAGCTTTTTAGTAATAATAGTTATGTGCTAAGAATTATTAGCTAAAATAGCAATTATTATATAGTATTGCTATTAATAAATAATTCTAATAATTATTAGTTTATTATAGCGCTATATATTAATATATATATTTGTTTTTTTGTTATATATATGTTTGTTTTAGTATATTACTAATATTTTTGCTTTTTGTACGTAAACTAATAAAGCTTAGGTTATTGCTATACTATCGGTTAATATATAGATTTAAGTGCTTGCTAATGTGCTTTTTATATATTTAATTGCGTTTATTTTCTATTAAAAAGGTTACTTTTATATAGTTTTTATTTAGTTGTATAGTACTACTATTGCTATATATAGAAAATATTTATATAGTATGTAGTAGTTACTTATTTTGTAGCTATTGCTAGATTATTAGGTTTTAAAGTAATGCTTGCGTAGCGTACGTTTAGTATTTATATAGCGCTTGGTATAATTATTATATTTGAAAAGAAAGGGGTAAATTAGTTATATAATAAAAAAAATAAAGAAAAAAAAAATAGAAAGGAGTGGCGTTTATGTTTGTTTTTTTTTTTGGAGTCAATTTATTATATGTTGCTTTTATATTTTTAACTCTTTTTTTTTTATAAATACTATAGTTATATATAATTTTTTATGTTTTATTAATAAATGTTTCTATTTGTATAGTTAACTTGTTTATTAATATAAAGGTTTCTAATGTTTAGTTTAGTATTTCTTTTATAAATATATTAGCTAGATTATTTTTATTATTAATTTATTATATTTTGAAAATTCTTTATTTTTTTTATGATTTTTTTAATAATATAATATTAATTATTAGGTGTTTTTTTTATATAGTGCTAAGCTTAACAAAACAATTATATAATAATTTTGAATTAAAATATAAAATAGCTAGAATTAAAAGTAGTTATAATATAGTTATAATTTTTAAAAGTATTATATAAAAAATAATAGTACTATTAAAACTATTAACTATACTATATAATTTATTTATAAATATATTTTTAGTTATTTTTTTATATTTATTTAGATTATAGTATATAATGTTTTTTTTAATTTTAAAGCTTAAATTTTTTTTTATATAACGTTTAGTCCTTAATATAATTATAAATCTAAATTAAAAAGTTATATTTATATTGTTTATAAATAACCTATTTATAAAAATAAATAGCTTTATATAATATAGGTTTATTTGTATAAAGGTTAGGCTATAATTTTTAATATTGTGTAGCTTAGAATATATAACTTAGGTAGCTATATATAGATTATATGCTGCTTTGGGCTAGTAAATATTATTAATATATATATTTTTTGCTTGTTATAAAACATATTACTATATAAAATTAGTTATATAAGGGTTAATCTAGTCTAGTTAGTTTGTTTAGTTTTTTTAAGTTAAAATAATATTTTTTTTGGACAAAAATATAATTTGTCCGCTATTAAACTTTATAAGGTAACCTAGCTAAAGTATTTTTTTTAGCTTCGCATAAAACTTAGCTTGCTATAATTTATATTTTTTTTTTTTTTAAAAAGCTTAGCAATATAAAGCTAAATATATTGTTTATTTGTAGTCCAGTAATACTAAAGTTGTTTAAAGGTCTTTTAATAAAAAGTAGGTATAAATTATATATAAAAATAATTATACTAAGCTTTTTATAATAGTACTAATAATATATTTTAAATTAGTATAAATCTAATTTAGCAAGTTTATATAAAGGTTATACGATCTATAGAATTATTAAATTAAAATATTTTAATTTTAGTTTAAATAATAATTATATAAGGATTTTTTTAATTAATTTGTTTTTTAATTATATATATATTTATATAATATTTTAAAGTTTGCTTAAAGCGTTAAAGTTATAAATTAGAAAAAGTTCTAGTATAAGTAGTAGTTTTTAGCTTATTTGCTAGATTATTAGCAATTAAATAAGTACTATTTTTTATTATTATTATTATAGCTTTATATAATAAATTAGGACTTTTTATATAGTTTAATTATTTTTTTTTAATTTTTTATATAAGCTAGGACTTAAAAATATAAATATTGCTATGTTTTATTAGATTATATTTTATAAATTAAAATATGCTTTGTATAATAAGATTATTAATTTTAGTAGCGTTAGATTTTTTAAATAAGGCTCTGGATATATTAATAATACTATTTTTGTATAGCTTAATAGCTAGGGTATAGTTCTGTTTTTTTTTAGAGGTTAGGAATAGTTAACTAATCTATTGTATAAAGGTTATATAAAATGTTATAGCTTTCGTGGGTTATCTGTGTTTTTTTTGTATAATAAGGGCTTAAAAAGGTTATATTCTGTTTTTTTTTTTGGTATGTTTGTCTAGGATATTTTTTTTAGTTATATAGTAATAAAGCTTAACTTATATTTAATAGAAGCGTATTAGGCTGTTTGTTAAATTAATAATTATATTAAGGTCCTTAATCGATTTAATTTTATATAGTTTATTTTAGCTTTTTTTTTTTTGCTATACTAGTACTTTATTATATAAGGGTAAAGATAATATATTATATAAAACAGGGCTATTATACTAGTTAATTGCTTAGTTAATTTTAATTTTAGTTCTTTTTTTATATAATATTTTTATAGTTTTTTTAATTGTTTTGGGTTTTTGTATAATATTAAATAAAAAAGGTTAATACAAGGCTGTTTAGTCTAGCTATATTATTTAGAGCTTTAATTATTATTTATAGGATTAATTTGTTTTTTATACAAGAGTTAAGTTCTGCTTTTAAAATATTATATATATAATAAAGTAGTTTATATGCCTTTTTAACCTTGCTAATTGCTTAGTATGTTTTAATAAGTATTATATAGCATTAAATACTTATGATTTTTGCCTAGTTCTAAAGTTTTTTAAATATAAAATTTATATTTAGGTTATATATAATATAGTTAGAAGGTTTTTAATATATATTAATTTAATATTTATATAGCACTTTTTAAATATTTTATATAAATATTAATTTAAAAAAAATTATAACTTAAAATAATATAGCTATATTAATTATATATAAAACTTGTTTGTTTTTTATTTCTATAGCATTAATTATAATTTTGTAATTAAAATTATAATTATTTTTAATTAAAAACTTAAATTATTAAAATGCTTAGTTATATAACTAGTAATAATAATAGAACTTCTAGATTTTTTTAAAATTAATTAATTTATATTATATCTTATATAATTAAACATTTTATATAATCTTTTTATATAAAAATATCTAAATTAATAGTATAGTTATTATAATTTTATTTTAATAAAATATAATCTAATTTTATAAAAACTTATATTAAAGAATAGGTATTCTTATTTATATATAAGAAAAATAGTTTTTTTGTTTTTTTATATAATAATATTCTTTATATTATTAAAATAAACCTATAAACAATTAGCGTTCTTTAATAAAAATAGGAATAATATTAGGCTATCTAGGATATAATATATTATTGTACCAAATAAATTCTTTATTTATATAGTACTTATAGCAGTAATTATATTATTACTACTAAAACAGATATAAGCGCTGCCTAGTGTTTAGCTAACTTTTATACAAAAATAAATCCTAAAATAAGGTTTAAGCTATGCTTTTTTTACTATTAAATAGTTCAAAGCGCTTATGTTCTATAGTTTGCTTTGGTATTTTATATAATACTAGTTATTAAAAATAAACTAGTTAAATAGTACGTTTGTTTTATAGTTCTAAATATTTTTTTTAGTTGTATAGTAAATAAAGGCGTTATTTATAAAAAATTAGGTCGATTAGCTCTTGAATTCTTTTTTAATATTTTTATTATTTTTGTCCGGTTTTAAATATTTTTTAAAGTCTATAAAGTATACTAAAAACTTTTTAAGTATAAGTTCTGTTTTATTAATTATTTTATACGAATTAAAATATTAGTTTTTTATATAGGCTTATTTTTAGGAAATATGCTTTATTAACTAGTATTTTTTTTTGTAGCATATAAAGTATTTTTTGTTTATATAATAGTTTTAAATGTTCTGATTTTTTGGGTTGTAGTGCTTTATGCCTAGTTTGTTTAAAGATCTAAAAAATTTGTATTATTAACTTTTTATATAATTGCTTTAATTATATTTCTGGTTTATAAAGTAAGTATTGTTATTTTTTTATATAAAGTTTTTTAATATGTTATTAGTTACTATTTAGATATATATTTAAAAATCTAAAAAAAAACTTTTATTTGTTAGCTTTTAAAGTATAAAAGCTATAGCTAGTTTTAGTACTTTTTAATATATTTATATAATAGTTATATTAAGTTAGATTTTTTTTTAATAATTTATATTAAATATTTGTTATATTTTTGTAAGCTTATTAATTATAAGCTTTAATACTTTATAGTACTAAATCTAGGTTTTTTTTTTTATTTATATAAAAGTAATTATAGTCTAGTTAGCTTAATATTAGCTATAATTTATATTAGTATTAAAGTAAGCGTTTATTATATAATAAATCTTATTTTAAGTTTTTTTAAGTCCAATTTAATAAATATAAAAATTTTTTATATAATTTTTAAAGATTGTTAGAAATACTATATAGTATTAATTTTTTGTAATACTACGTTTTTAATAAATATTTATAAATAAATATACTTTATTATAAAGTAGGTTATATAGTTGGCTTATATAGTTTTTTTTTTTTTTTTTTTTTTTTAAAAGACTATATACTTTTTAAAAAGAATTATCTTATTTTATATGTTTTTTATAAGGGGTAGATCTAAAAAAAGGTTATTTAGTATAAAGTTTAGTATTATATAAAGGTATGCTTGTTATTGAAGAAGGACGGGGCAACTCGACACCAAAAACAACTAAAAACAACAAAAATAAACTAGAGCGCCTGCTACTAGAAAACTGGTATGAATGCTATGTGTTCGAAGTAAGTGTTGCTCTAAGAAGTTCGAAGGCTTTTATAGCTATTCGAACCCCTGAATGCAGCCGAAGATCAGCCGATTCGGGCCGCGGGCGGCCCGAATACGGCTAACAATTGACGTACAGCCATATTCGCAGCTGCCAGCGGGCCGCTAGCACCAGCCCTGCTGCATTATATAAAGGTTTAAAAGGGGTTATAAATAATAAGATATTTATATATTAGTTAGAAGTTCGGTTTATAGCCTGCCTTTATTATATAACTATATATAAGTTTAAAAATATTCTAAAATTTAATAGTAAATTGTATAAATAAAGCAGTGTGGTGTTTAGAGGTCTAAAATTATATATTTTAAATAGGTTTAAGCTATATAGGTTCTGGTTGCTTAATTAATAGTTCTGGTTTGGTTTGTATGATAGGCTGAAGGGTTGGTGTAGGCTAGGGTATAAAAGTAGGCTGAGGAGTAGGTCGAAGTTATTAATTTAGTATAGGGGAGATTAAAGGTTGTTATATAATAGGGGGTAAGATAGGTTGGAGGATTAAGGGCTCCGGGGAATTTTTAATAAGTTCGGATTTTTTTTATACGATCTAAGCAAAGTTCCTTGTATATGTTCCTAAATCGACCTGTATTTATATTCCTTTATATATAATAATTTTTAAAAGTTTTATACAAATATTTTTATAAAGTTTTGTAAAATGTTCAAATATTTATTTTGTAAAGTTTTTTTTATATGTTTTTTAAAATATTTGTTTATTATTAATTATATAATTATACTTTTTAATATAATAAGCTATATATATATTAAATATTAGTTTAGTTGTTATATTTAGATCGATTGGCTAACTTTAATATTAGAAGTTAAATATATTTTTTATATTTTTTAGAGTAATACCGAGCTTTATAGCTAGCTTGTTGTGCGTAATTTGTAGGTATGCTTTAGCAGCTTTTATTATTTTGTGCGGTAGGTGTAATACTATGGTAAAGGAAAGGAATAAGTAGGGGAAAGACTGTCTAATTGTTATATAATAGTGTGGTTAGGGGTAATATAATTGCGTATTATTTTTGTTTTTTTTGTATAATATATTTAGTACTCCTAGCAAAAAAGTAATGCTTTATATATTAGAAATTAAATCTTTTTTATTTTTTTTATAACAATTTAAATATTTTTTCGGACTTTTTATAATAGAATATTTGCCTTTATTTCGTACAGTATATTTAGTACTCCTAGCAGAGAAATAGTACTTTGTACAGTAAAGATTTTGTAATGCAATATAAAGACCTATTTAAATAGGTTTAACTCCGTTTTTACTTTTGCTAATTTGTAGTACTTTCTTGCAATTTGTACGAATGCCTTTGCAACCACTAATCAATATTGAATAGGCTATATACAATATATTATATATAAAATAAACAAATAATGCGCGTAAACAGAATATAATTTATTATGTATTATATTATTTATATAAAAAAAAAAAAAAAAAGAATGTTTGTATAAAATATAAGTTTTTTATATTTATGTAAAAGCTTATACTATCGTACGAGCTAACATAACAAAAAGGAAGTAAGGTCCCTTTTGTCCGGCCGAAGTCCAGCTAATATCCGTACAAAAGCCGAGCATGAACTTGCACAGAGTGCAAGTTGCATAATAAAATTATAACCAATGCCAGTTATTCCAACATTTTGTTTTATTAGCTATAAATATTCTAAATAAATTAAAAATAAATTTAATACTAATTTATATAGCTTTTTTTTAAAAAGCAATTAGTAATATTTAAAAATAAATTTATTATATTATTAATAAAAAAAAATACTAAAAAAAAAAATAAAACATAAATAAAGCAAATATAATATAGATTTAAAATAAATAATATTTAAGTTTTAGGTTAAATTATAGCTTTTTAAATAAATTTTTTTTAAACTATATTTAAGTTAAATTTAACTTTAACTTTTTTATAACTAGAATTTTTTATTAAATTGCTATAAGCTACTATATGTTTTTATTATATATATAGTATTATAATAATAACTAAAATATAATATATTTATATAATTAATAAACTAGATCTTATATATAAATATATTATAGTAAAAAAATAAACTTTATTTATATTTAGTTTTTTTAATATTAAAACATTTTATAATTAACTTTAAAACAAAATATTTTAAAACTTAAAACTTTTTATTTATTAATATTTTATAATACTATTTTATTATATTAAAAAACTAATAGTTTAATAGTTTTAAATCTTTTTTGCTTATTTTTATATTATAAATATATTAAATAGTATTATAATAAAAACTATAAGTTATATATATATTATAGTTAATATTTAAACAAATTAACCTATTTTAGAATATATTCTTTACCCGGGTTTTTATAAAAGTGCTATATATAAATTAAAATAGCAATAAATAATCTATAACATAAGTTAGTATATTTTTTTAGTTTAATAGTTTGCCTATATAAACTATTAAATAAACTAATCTTTTTATTATATCTAATACTATATAAACTTTAAAATAATCTTTATTTATTTTTATACTGCAAAAAGTACTTAAAAATATAATCTATTTTATATTAGTTATATTATTAATTTTAAAAAGCCTAACATATATTATTTTTAAAAATTATTTAAGTTAAAATTATTATAAATAATTTCTTTTAAATAAAAAAAACTATACTATACTATAATAAATATTATATTAGCTACTAATATATTATATAAATTTTTATTAGTTATAATTATTTTTAATATAAGTTTAGCTAGTATTAATTTTATAACTAGGTTTTTTTTTTAAATTCTTTATTTATAAAAAAATAAATATATTATATTTTAAATTAAGCAATAAATATAAAAGCTTTTAAATATTAATATATTTAATATAAAATTAATATAAACTAAATATAATATAAATATATATAAAATTATTAATAAACTTTAAATTATTTTTTAAAAAAGATTATATGTTTTATTATATATATAAAAAACTAATATTTAAAACAATATAAACTAAACTATTATATTTTAACTTAAATATTATATTTTATATATTTTTATTATTAATTTATAGTTTTTTTATATTAATTCTATTAAGCTAGCATATATTAAATAAATATATAAATTTTTATAATACTAGCTATATAAGTTTATTTTATTTTAAAAGCATAAAATTAGCTAGTTTTTAATAAGTTCTACTAGTTGAAATATAAATTAATAATTATAATAAAATTAGCTTAAAAAAAACATTTGCTAGTTTGTTATTTAAAAAGGTTATCTAGCAAACTTAAAAATAAATATTTTAATATACTATAAAAATAAAAATTTTTTAAAATAAGTGTAAAAAAAGCAAATTTTGTATTAATATAAACTATTACTATGCTTAATTTTTAATATATATATTAATATATAAATACTAGTTAGATTATAATAGTTTTAAATATATTAATATTTAAATCTATTTTAATATTAAAACAAAAATAAACAAAAACTTATAACTTTAAAATAAAAAAAAATTTAAACTCAAATTCTATTACTAGGCTTTTTTATATTAAAAACTACTAAAGCCCGTTTTTAATATATTTATAAATAAATAAAAATATTTGCAGTTTATATTTATTAAAAAATAAATTTTATTAAAATTGCTTAATAAATTAATTATATTATTATTTAAAATTTTGTTTTATACACATAAACAAAATATAAAATATATATATTTAAAATATAAAAAATAAACCTTATATATAAAAAATAAACAATTTTTTTAAAAAAATTACTAATAAATAAAAACTTAAATAGCCTAAAATTTATTTAATTTTATAATAAAAAAAACACAGTTTTTTAAGTGCTTTAGATACAATTTTATTAACTTTAGCTAGCTTTATTTCTAATAGCTAAACCTATATTAAAATTATATTAATTTTAATTCTAAAAACTTTAAAGCATATATTTTTGCTATTTTTTTTTTGTTTAATATAAAACTTAATACGTTTAAAAACTAATTATATTTTTAATAAACCGTTTATATATAGTTTTGCAAAGCTAAAAAAACTACAAATATAAAATTGTTTAAATAGTACATAGTACGTACAAAAAAAAGTAATATTTTTAGTAGCTAATAAAAGCCTTCCGCAAAAAAGTTAAAAATAAAAAAAGCAGTCCAAAAACTAAAAAAAAAGCAGTTTTTTTACTTAAAACTAAAAAACTAACAATATAAATATATTACTAAAATTAAACAAAACATATTTTTAAAATTTTTTTTAATTAAAATTATTTTTTTATTTAACATTTAAACTATTTTAAATATTTATTAAATAGTTAAATATTTAAAAGTTATATATTTAAAATATATTAAGTTATTTATTAACCTAACTTTAAAAAAAAACAAATAATAGATTTATTGCTAGCTTCTATTTAACTTAGGGACTAGGCCTAGTAATAAGCATAGCAGACCTAAAAAATTAAATATTTTTAAAATTTAATTTAAAACTAAATCTAATACAATTTAAGTTTTAATTATAAAATAGTTTTTGTTTGTAAAACAAAGGTTATTAGATTAGCTTAGTTTTAAAAGTTTTAAATATTTAAAAAACGTTTTATACTATAGTATTCTAAAAAATATATTTTTTAGATCGTATAAATATTATTAAAAAGTTATCTGCTAATAATTAAAGCAAAAAAAAAACAAAAATATAATTAAAACAAAACTATTTAAATTATATATATTAAAAATTATAACTAAATTTACTAATAATTTTAGCAAAAAAAATAGTATATTTTATATTATTTAAATAATAATTAAAATATTTAAACTTATTATATTATTAAAATATATTTAATTTAGAACTAATAAAACTAACTAGTTAGCTTATAACTAAAAAATAGCCGCTTTCCTTTATATTTTTTTATTAATATAAACTAATTTTTTGTATGCTTTGTTATAATATTTATAAATATACTTTTAATAATATAAAAAAAAGCCTAAAATATAGTTATAAATAAAGTTGTTCTAATAATT
This sequence comes from Ustulina deusta, assembly GCA_023159155.1. Taxonomy (NCBI): domain Eukaryota; kingdom Fungi; phylum Ascomycota; class Sordariomycetes; order Xylariales; family Xylariaceae; genus Ustulina; species Ustulina deusta. Next base: position 1,063,747 of record JAJNNX010000011.1, on the reverse strand, counting down.
ATATATTTTATTTTTAATATAGCTTTTTAATAAATATAATTTAGTTTTTAATATTTTAATAAAATATTTAACATAATAAAATAGCTTTAGTATTAAAACGTTCAAATAAATATTTTTTTAATTATAGTTCTATTTTATTTATAAAGCAGCTATATAAAAAATTAATAAACAATATTTTATTTAAGCTAATATAAACTTAATAACTTATTTTAGTTTATAAATTACTACTAATTTATATATAATATATATAAAATTATTTATTACTAAAGCAATATATTAATATTTTTTAAACAAATAATAATATATTATTATAAATATTAAAAAATAATATATTTATATTATAATATTACTTCTATATATTTAAAGTTTTAAAATAGCAACCTATATTATAATAATACTACTTTAGCTAATATAAAATACTATTACTATATTTAATATATATCTACTGCTTATTTATAGTTTAATTAAATTTATTAGTTTAAAATTGCTTTAATAAATTATTATAATCTATTTCTAATTAATACTATAAAACTAATTTATTACTATTTAAACAAATAAAAATAATTTATATAATTTAAAATAATTATTATTATTATTTATACTATTTATATAAAATATGCCTACTACTACTACTACTTTTGCTAAAATATAGCGTTATACTTTTTTTTTATAATTAAAAAGTTTTAAAAATATATAGCATATTTATATTTTTTTATTTTAGTATTTAATAAAATTAGTTCGTTATAAATATAAACTAAAAATATACTTAGAACAATAATAATATTTACTAGTACTAAAAGGTCTAAAAACACTATCCTTAAAGGTCTGTTTTTTGCTAAGTTAACCAAAAAGTTCTTTAGAGCATTTTTATTATATATATAAAGCGCTATTTTTTTTATAACTTATTAATAAGCTAATTAAACAATAAATCTTTAATAAAGTACTACAAGTTATAATAACTTAATACAAATTTGCTGCATATTTATTATGTATATACACCTATGATTGTAATGTTATAGAAAGGTAAGTTATGCGGTGGGTCCCTAAACCCTACAGAACCATTTCTTAGATTTGGCCCATAGCTAGTAGCTGTAAAAAGAGCTAATTAGGCATAGATAGCAAGATCACTTAGTTACATAAGCGTTATAGCTTAACAACATAGCTTAGTAAGTATAGCTAGGCCACACTTACTAGCAAGCTTATAAATAAATATTTTATAAAAGCAAAAAAGAACTTATAAAAAATAATAATAAATAAAGCAATTTAAACATATATATATAATACGTTTTATAATACTAAATCTAACAATTAAAAGTTTTATTAATCTTTATATTCTATTATAAATAATTTTTAGCCGAAAATATATAAAGATTACTATTATATCTAAATAATATACTATTATATTTAATTTTTTAAAAGATTTTTTGTTATAAAAAAAAAACTTTACTACTAGCGCTTGCAACTATAACTTCTAAAAATATATAGTTTTAAAAAAAAAGGAAACTTTATAGCTTTAATTACTAAGCGTACTACTAATAAGCGATTTTTTTTTTTTAAAACTATTAATTTTAATACTATAATATATATAAAACTAATAATTACTAAAAAAACATTATACTAAAATATTAAACAATGCTATAAAATTATTTTTAAGCACTATACTAACTATTAAACTAAGTTTACTAAATTTACTAAATAAATATATAAAACAATTTATTTAAACTATTGTTTAATATAAATAAAAACTAACTAAATAATTAATAAATAATATAATAACTTTAGAAAGCTTAAAAATATAACCTAATATGTTTTAAAGTTTAAATATAAGTTAAAATATAAAGTTTTTATTAATTTTATAGTTGAAAAACTTATTAAAAACCTAACTAAATAAACAAACAAATAACTTAATAAAGTTTTTAAAACTTACTTAAAAAATACTAAAATAATAAACTTGTTTAAACTTATTACTAACTTAAAAAAAGCTTTATAAAATATTTATTTAACTTAGGTTACTTTTTTTAAAAATATTTATTATAATATTATTATAAATAATACTTTATAATACTAGACTATTACTACCGAACTATACTAAAAAGCTATAATTTTAAATATAACTGATATTTTTAAAAAGATTATTAAAAAAAATACTTTTAATACTTTTAAACTTTTTAATAATTAAAACAACTTAGATAATCTTATAAATAATTAAAAAAGAATTATTTTAGATAAAATTATTAAAATTATAAAAGCTATTAATAATACTAAACTAATAATAGTTATAAAAACTACCGAAACAATTAGGGAAAAAGCTTTAGAAATATTTTTATTAAGTGCTTTTATATTAATATAAAAACTAAAACTAAAAAAAAAAACCGAAACATAAAGGATTATATTATATATTATAATTATAATTATATATTAAGTTACTAGCTTATATTTATAAAGCTTTAATTAAAAAGCTAAAAATTTAATTAAAGCATTAATAAAGTAGCTAAAATATGCAGAGCAAATAAAAAAAATGTTAAACAAGCAGTAAAAAAAGTATAAAAGTAATAAAAAAAAAAAAGTAAAATTTAAAGTTTTAAGGAATAACTTTTAAAGTAATTAATTCTTAAAGCTTTTTATAATAAAAATAATAAGTTTGTTTATTATTAACTAAAAGTTTACTAAAATATATAAATTATATAACTTAATTATAATAAACTTTAGATTAACTATTTATATATTTAATTAAATATATTGCTTTATATATTTAATTAAATATATTGCTTTATATATTTAAAGAATATTAATTTAAATAATATAGTACTAGTAAGAAATAGCGCAATCTATATATATAGCTATAGCAAAATTAATATTAAAGTTTAAAGCTTAAAAGGTATAATTATATATTAGCTATATAATATTACTTTTTGCTTAGATATAACTACTAACTTAGTTTTTTTGCAAGTCCTAAACCAAAAAAGCATATATTAAAATAATAAACCTAAGTCTAATCTTTTAAAATACTAATAAGGAAAGCTCCTATATTCTTTAACTTAAATATATAGCTAATATATTATAAAATATTTTTTAAAATGCCTAACTAAGCAAGTATTTTATATATAAAAAAACTTGCTAAACTTTTATATAAAGCGCTTTAGATCTTGAGCTAGTTTTTATAAGTAATACTAATATTTAAAATATATAAGCCCTAAACTTTTAAAATAGTTATTTAATTATATAAAAAAAACAATAATTATTTTATATTTTAGTAATAAAATCTAAACTATAAATTATATAATATATAATAAATCTAAAACTTATTATAAAATAATATAAAATATTTGCTTAAAAGTTATAAAAGTTAGTACTTAATTAGTTATTAATTTTTATAAATTTAATCCTTCTAATAAAAATAAATACTTATAATATATTATATTAATTATTAATTAATATTTAAACTATATTTAGAACTATTATATTAATAATAAATATACTAGTACTATTTAAAAAGTTTTTAAATATTATATTTAATATATTTAAATATACTATAATACTAAAATAAAAATTATAAAATATAATAATAAAATTACTAGTAATAATTAAAAAACTATATGGTTAGTAGTAGCTATAAAACAAGCTTATAAAATAAACTTTAAAATTTTACTACTATATACTTAAAATTTTAATAAAGCAGCTAAAAAAATAAGAAGTATTATTAAATATTAGGCAAACTTAATATATAATAATTATAAGCTTCTTGTTTTTTTTTAGCTTAAAATAGTTCAAATAATAATATATTTATATAATTAAATATTTAAACAAATTAATTACTAGCAAACTTTATATAAAAAATTTTATTTATATTTTAATAACTTATAAAAGTTTATTAGCTATAATTATATATTTTATATATTTTATTTAAAAATATTTAAATATATAGTATTTATTATAACTACTAAAGCTAAACTTAAAAAACAAAAATATAAAAAGTTTAATTTTAATATTTAAATAAGCTATTTAGTAAGCTATTAGTTTATTAATATTTACTATATTTAGTTTTTTTTTAAAAATAAAATTATAATAATAAAAAACATAATTTTTAATAAAAATAAGTTTTTTAGTAATAATAAAAATAATTTTAAAAATAATTTTTTTAAAATAATTTTAAAAATATATAAAATATTAATAAATAATATTAGCTACTAAAATATTTTTAACTTTAAAAAAAACGTAGCTAACAAACAAAAAAATAATAAGCCTGCTAGCTAACTTTTAAAAAGTAATACTAAAAATACTAATAAATCTAAGTTTAAAAAAAATTCTAATAAAAATAAGCTTATAAAAAAAAAAAAAAGTTTTTTATTAGGGCTTCTATCTTTATACTAATTTATAGTTTGCTTTTAAATTATTAATATTACTATAGAATCTAAAAGCTGCTCTGCTATATTTAATAATACTGCAAGTTAAATTGCTAGATTTAAGCTTAAATAAAAAGCTACTTAATAATTAATACTGAACTTTTGTTAAATTAACTTTTAATGTTTTAACTATAGCTTATTAAACAACTAGCTTTAATATGGCTAGATTAAAAAAAGTAATAATTATTGATAGTAAATCAGTAACTAAAAATAAAAAAGCTAAGCTATTAAAAAGCTTTTTAAAAATCTATTATAACTAATTATAGCTATTAAATCTTATTAAAAACTTTATTAATAAAAAAAAAAAGCTTTTAAAAAAGCTTATTAATTATTATATAACTAATTATAACTATTAAATTTTATTAAAAGCTCTACTAGTAAAAAAAAAAAGCTCTTAAAAAAGCCTATTATTTATTATATATCTAATTATAGCTATTAAATCTTATTAAAAACTTTATTAATAAAAAAAAAAAACTTTTAAAAAAGTTTATTAGTTACTATATAACTAATTATAACTAATAAATTTTATTAAAAGCTTGATTAATAAAAAAAAAAAAGTTTTTAAATTAGATACTAGCTATTTAAAAGCTTAATTATAAACTTTTTTAAACTAAAAAAAGAAAATATATTAATAAGATTTATTATAATTATTAAAATAATATAAAGATTTTATAAACTATTTACTAAAAAATTATTTTAAGTAAGCAGAACTTATTTATTTATAAAAATATAAAAAAATAAGCACTTAGAAAAAAATACTTAAGAGCTCTTTATAAAAAAAGATTATTTTAGATTATATATAAGTTTATATTTATAAGTTTAATAAATATAAATATTATAAAAAATGTAAAGCTTATCTAATAGTATAAAAAAATTAATAGCTAAACAATAATTAAAAAAATATTTATATTAATATACTAGCAAAAAAATCTTTTAAAATATTAATAACTATTATTATTAAGTTTAACTTAGAACTTAAGTAATATAACGCTATAAATACTTTTATAAATATTAAATTAAATAAAAAGATCTATATATATATATTTCTAAGCTACTAAAAGCTAAATATAGTAGTTAAACTACTACAAGCTTTATATAAGCTTTAAAAATCTTTTTTGTTATAATAAAAAAAGCTTACTAAATTACTATAAAAAATATGTTTTAAACTAATATTTTATAAACTTTATTACTACTTTTTAAAAAGTATATTTTTATTTATATATATTAATAATATAGTTATAATATATAAACAAAAAAACTAAAAAACTATAAATAAAACAATTGTTATATTCAAAATATATTATAATTTTATTAAGAATAAAGACCTATAATAGTTCCTAAGCGTTAAAGTAATCAAAAATAAAAAAAAAAGATTTTTTTAGCTTTTATAGGTTTTTTATATTAAAAAAATTACTAAACTATAAAATATTATAGCTATAGTTTATATAACTATTTTAATAAAAGCTTAAAAGTTCTTTTTATATAAAAAGATTTTTATATTTATTAATATTAAGCATTATTAATAAAAAATAAAATCGATTTTATATATTATAGTAATAATATGCTTAAATATAATATTTAAAATCTTTAAGTTTATATAATTTAACTATAATTTTTTTTTTAAATATTACTAAGCTACTAATAAGCTTTTATTATATTTACTTTTTATATAGTACTATATATTATAATTTAAAAAAAAATAACTTTATAATAACTAGCAATATATTTTTTATAAATAATACCCTTAACTAAAAGAGCTTCTAAGCTTATATTATAAAGCTTTTTAAAAAAATAATCTATTAATAAACCAATAAATAAAATATAGTTACTATATCTATAACTAAAATAAAGCTTTTAGCTTTAGCCCAAGCAACTAAAAAAGCAATACTTATTAACTAGCTTATTAATAAGCTTAGGGTAATACTATAGAATTAACAAATATAAATATAATATAATAATTAGCAAACTATAAAACTTATTATAAAAAAAGTAGCCCTATTATATACTAAACTATAATATATTAATATTTATAACTATTAACTATACTAAAAAATTAAAAATAAAACTATTATTATAAAATATATATTTACTAATAATATAATTATTAATAAACTTATAAAAACTTTATTTGTATTAAAATAGATAACTTTTTTAAAATAGCTCAAATTATGCGAGCTTTCCAAATATAGCTAAAAAGTTTAACAAAATATATCAGTTTTTTTAAAAAAAATTAAAAACTTACTATTTAAAAAAAAATTTATAAAATAAAATATTTAAATATTATTTAAATATAAATTATAAGCTTATAATATATTAATAAAAAGATTATAAAATATTTATATATATTTAAAAGGCCTTAGAACTAATAATATAAAAACTTAACTATCCTAAAAAGCACTAATCTTACTATAAAGTAGCAAAAAACTTATAAAAATATTTTTTTTTTTTTTCTAAGTAATAAAAAAATAGTATAGTATAGACTATAGTTTATAAAGCTTAAATAATAATATTATTAGCGCCTTTTATAAAAATGTTCTAAAAATAATAAATATAAAACTTAATATTAATAAAACTATTTATCATTAATATTTATTACTAATTATTAAAAAGCTTATTTATAAAAGCTTATATATATATTTAAAAATATATTATAAATATTATAACTTACTACTAAACATTTTAATATAGTTATTATCTAAGCAACCCTAAAAAATATTATAAATATACTATAAATATAGTATTTTTTAAAAGATCTTTAAAAATATTAGCTATAAGCAAGAACTAGCTTACTATAAAAGCAAAACATAACTATAACTATAAAAAACAATAGTAATAAATATAGTACTCTAGCTATTAGAAGTTTAACTAAGTAAAATTAGTAGTAGTATAGGTATAACTAGAATAACCTAGCTAAAAGCTAAACAGTAAGTACTAAGCAAAGCTAATAAAAGATTAGCTACCCTAAAAGTAGTAGTAATAGTAGCAGAAGTTTAATAAAAAAGTGTTAAAAAAGTAGTAGTAGTAATAGTAATAATAAAGACATAATATACTAGAAGTTTTATAATAAACAAAAAATAAAACAAAAAGTATACAAAAATATTATTACTATTTAATAATAATAATTTTAAATTAATAATAAGCTTATTAATTATTAATTTAAAAAATAGTTATATATTATATTTATAAGTCCTAGCCTAGTTAAAAGTACTAGCTATTATAATTTAAATAAAAAAAAACAAAAAAAATATTATAATAGTTTTTTTTATATATATTAGTAAGTTTTTTATTAAATAATTTAAAACTTTTTTAAAGCTTATAATAAAAATATATATATTTTTTTTTAATAATTAACAATATATTAACACAAAATAATTTTATAATTAAAACTAGAAAAAAAATTAGCATAGATTTTATTATAAAAAGGTAAAGTGTTTAATATTTTAGTTCTAAAAACTTACTATAAAAATTTTATAAAAGCTAAAAAAAAAAAAAAAAAAAAAAAAAAAAAACTTTAGTAATATTAGAAATAAGCTTGCATATATTATATTTATAAATATATTTTTTTATAAATATTTTTACTTATCGAATTATAAGCATACTTTTTTATAAATATTTTTGCTTACTAAGCTTGCTATACTATATTTTAAATAGTTACTTAATAATATATATAATATTTAGAACTAGCCTATATAATTATTTATATGCTATATTAGTTACTTATATATTATTTATGCTTTAACACTTATTTATAACTATTTTTATAGCTATAATAATATATATATAAAAAAAATTACTAAAATAATTCTTTTTAAAAAGATATGTTAGATTTAGCCTATAGCTAGTAGCTATAGAAAGAACTAATTAGGTATAGATAGCAGGATTACTTGGTTACATAAGCGTTATAGCTTAACAACATAGCTTAGTAAGTGTGGCTAGGCCACACTCACTAGCAAACTTGTAGATAAATACCTCATAGAAGCAAAAAAGGACCTATAAAAAACAATAATAAACAAGGCGATCTAAACACATATATGCGGTACGCTCTATAACACTAAATCTGACACCATTCATTAACCGCTGGACCTCCAGAAGGTCGCGGTTAGTGTTGGAAGTCCGTATAGCTCGGTCTGTATAGCTCGGTCCGTATGGCTATATTATTATTATTATTAAATTAATCCGCTATGCTGCTAAGCAGCGCGGCTACTCTTCCTGTCTAATCTCGCAAGCAAAAACCGTGCCTAGGGAGCCTCCCGCCCAGCTAGCCAGGCGCTCGCTCCGATCGGTCGGATAAAACGCTCACGCATCGAGCTTCGTAGCTGCCGTGGAGGGCTCTACATTACACACCGGGTCCCAACGCCCAGTTAACTGAAGGAAGGGAAGTATGGCTATATTTTAATTGAAATTACTTAAAATTAGCTCTTACAATTGATGTCTTGCCTCCAAACCAAAATACGTAACAGGTAAAGGGGGTTTTATTAAGACTTTGATGCTATAACTGACCCATTATTGCAGTCTAGCCCTATCAAGACATTGGCTGATGACAGCGGATGCAATCGTGGGTGATATTAGAAGTGGAGGCGAAACTACGTATGAGAGTTGGTCATCAGCATGGATGTCGATGAAGTAGGAGTGTTATTCAACACCCTGTTTGTAGTTCAATTGACTTTACTCAATGCCTTGCTTCCAATAACAGTAATATTCATTTCCTGCCCGGCAATTGATACCAATGGCCCAAGTGTTTCTTGCCAATTCCCACGCGATATCCTCTGTGTTCGTTGTGATTAGAAAAAGGGTTGCCTTGAGGGGTTCGAAAAGTTAAAAACTTGCCTCCGGGATTGCATTTGGGAAAGACAGGAACCCAATTAGAAAGACGGAGAGAACGAGGCCGTCTATAGTTCTTCCTCCTGCTCGATCTTCATGTTCGCCATAGGCCGGACCACATCTACCACCATCGGGTCTTCATTTTCGGCGGGGCAGCCTTCGTTGTCGAGATTGGAATCGGCCATCATAACATCCTCGTCCTCGTCCTCGTCAATGCCCAAGCCTCTAGCTAATTCGTTGAAGAACACGGCATCGGTCAGGATCCATGACATATTGTTGGAGTCACAATCACCAACAGACGTTCGAAAAGCGATAAGCTCGAGAACCGCCGGATTGTACAGTTCATAGCGGTCGTAAGGGAACTCCGGATTCTTTTCCCACTCGCAACGAGCCTCTATGAAACCCACAAACAGCTCAAAGAAGATAGGCTGTGGCAACTCCCGTGCCCAGTCGATCTGGCTCTGCACACGCGGTAGCACATCCCAGAGGTCTTCCTGTTTGGCGCGCGCCTCTGTGACGATGGGAGTCGCAGTCTGGAACATGTGCACAAGAACCTTGGTGATGGCACTACGTGTGATCTCGTAGCCGGCAGCCTTCAGGGCACATGCGACACGCTTGTCACGTCGTTGATTGTGCATGAGTCGGATGGATGACTGATACGTCACTGAAAAGGACTTAGACTCGAATACAGGTGAGATGGGCGTTGAACAACTTACTGCCGTACTTGGGCACGGCGAACCGAAGATTACCTTTATAACCCAAAGCCATGTTGGGGAGAATGATTGTAGGAGTAGGGGTAGTAGTGGCAGGTGAAAATGTCTATGAAGTTCTGAGAGCGTGCAAAAGGCGATATCTTGGACTATTGCGAGTATTGTGGAATCAGCAGTCGTGAGGGAAGCTAAGGTCGCAGAGTAGCATTCACTAACCAGGCGGCAAAAACAATAGGTACCTAGATACAAGACAAGAAGTACGTAGCCACATGTACATAACAATAGGCATATCTAGCAGAAGGTATATAGCAGTAGGCACATCACAATGGACTGCCACACAACAATGGTACCGAGGTACATAACAATGGAAGATGGATGCCTGAGGCTCTGAATACTGTGGCAGCATGTGGTTACAGCTGCGTGTGGATGTATATAGATCAAAATACAGTGCCATTCCCTCGACCAACATGGTCTAGTGGTCATAGAGACAAAGTAGTAATACTTATCTCTAAATGTGACGAGTTCGAATCTCGCATGTGTAAGGTAGTCCTTACACAAAGGTCAAGGGGAACTGGGGCCTTAAGGGCGACTGGGGGAGCTACTAATGCTATTATTGTCGGATCCCCTGAATGCGTGACGGGACTCTGTGCCGCGTACTATCGTTAGTAATCTGAGGGCTTTAAAGACTCTAGACCATTTTTTTTCCACATCTCATTTCAAGTTCATAGATCCACAGCAAAAATCAGATACTATTAAATTATTATATTTTAATATATAAAGGTTAGTTATATTACAACTAAAAAACAAATAGGGGGATATCTCTTAAAAGCGCTAGATATAAAACAGCTATAAGTATAATCTACTAGGCTATCAATGTTTGGTTGGACGGATATTAACCACAGGCGAGGGCACTTCGATTAGGAGAAGCAGCCGGAGCTGTATGCCGGGACGTTGAAATCTGTACTACAGGTCAGATATGTGAGAGGAGCATTTGACCTTGTTCACGCCCAAAACGTCTGCGAAAGCATTGTGCATTACAACCCTTCCGCAGGCGCAATACGATAGCATCGTATATATGTCTCGCCATCATATCGTTTACACAGCCTGGAGGAGGGACTAAAGCTGGGATTATATAATTATACCATGAATGAACATTGGAGAGAAGCCTTCCGGGGGGCAGGGTAAACAGTCACAGGAAGAATCGAGCAAAAAGTTCAGTCAAAAGGTGCGAATGGGAGACGGGAGAGATTTGGCGGTAACCAATGGATTGCAGCCAGCTCTGGCAGTACCTTACTCACGGGTGCCACGGGTGCCCCGCAAATTCATCCCTTTCTTCAGCCTACGAGAGGAACATCAGATTGGTCTGCAGTCCAAGCTAGAAACAAATATCCAAAACACGAGCAAGGGGGGAACAGGTTTTAGATTTGGACTTGGTTGATATACATCCGCTGACTGCTACAGATTGCGTACTTTATTTTATGTGTCATGACAGGAGCACCGAGTTCCGGCTAACATGTATTCATTTTGCCACGGGTCTTTTAAATCTGATAGGAAACATACTATCTTATGCTGTGTTTGCCACTGGAGCCGCGGGCACACTAGGCGAACACAACTGCCTCTCGGACAACCGTTCATTTATATCTGGCCCTCTTTAGCACCTTCTGCCCCTTGGTTGCAAACAAGGTGGTGTTTGTGGATCCTAGGAACGTTCTTAAATTGGTCGCAAAACCTGTTGCCTAATGGCTATGCCATTGGCGACCACTGCGATATCTCCTCACAGCCTAGAGACAGTTGTTAGTCTACACCAACAGGAAAGGCAAGGGGTATCCAATAAACCACAAGCCTTGAATCTTTTATGGGAATGGACGCCCGAGGCCCTTGCAGGCCAGATTTGCACTACTTACCCTTGCATAACGCAAACATGCCCATCTTGGCAACTATGGACTTCATGAACTAAGCTTACTTATATATTGCGACCTCAGCCTCGAGATTTTGATGCGAATGCGCAAGAGAGGGCCCATCGATTCAATCTCAACAACAATTTTTTGATTTCCTACCGAATCTCGCATACTCAGCTCGTCTTCCACTGATCATTATCAATATTCCATACGATGGCAGACGCGTACCTCCAAAGTCAGTTCTTCGTTACCAACCAAGATTACGAAATCTGGAAATCGATTAAGGGTGACCTCGAAAACATCGCTCTTCTCAAGATCACGCTGCTGAGAGACTCGCAAACCGAGACATCGCCATTCAGGCCCAGCCATGCGCCACGGAGGAGCCCCCAGGAACTTGAGCAATACCAACCGCTGAAGGATATGTTGGAGAGAGCTTCTCACGGCCTTAGGGAGCAGAAGGAAATAGTCGAGAGGGCCTCGGTTCAACTTGCACAGCAGGGTAAGTAGTTGAGGTGCATGGAGATGCTCTTGTCGCCTGCTCGGCTTGAGAGAAATATTTTCGCTTCTTCCCCATATTTCTCAGATGTCTATTCCAGAGAAAAACTAACACAGTTGCTACAGCCATTCACGTCGGGGGTTACTCGCATACACTAATGACCCAGATGATGGAGTTGGATGTAAGGATGATGACTATCGAGATGGAGAATAGGAGAATATGGAGAATACCCTCGGCACTTAGACAAGTCGAGATTTTGTCTCACGTGTTAGCGGTGTGGGCAGGATGCGGGGACCCTATACTTGTCGCCCTTGCGCAAGGTCGTCCCCCTGGAGCTGAGGATGTGTTCATCAAGACTGAAAATTGATGTCCTGATGTATGGACACCTCGCATCTGCGGGGGCAGGGCAAATATTGCCTCATCAAATGATCTATTGGTGTAGTTTGGAGGCGGCGCTATAGGAGATAGACTACAACTTTAGCTATTAACTTGTTCAACGTCTTTAATCCACATTGTAGACATATTAAATGTTAATTTTCACAGCACCAAGGACGAACTATTTTTTGCCAGATTCATCTCTGCAAAGCCAACAGAGAACTCTTCAGCAAAAAAATATACCCCTTTCTGGCGGTTGGAGTTTCACCTTACGTAATGTAATGTAAGGGGGACCTATGCAACACAAAGTAAAAATGCATGAATGCTCCTTAATAGTCACATACTTGGAAGCAAACATTGATCTTTAGGTAGATGCGCAATCCCCCGCAGACAGGGGTGAATGTATGATTACTCATTCGTGAGGTTTCCAACAACGATAGAAATCCACAGTCCTTGTCAAGCACAACGAGACAGCTTCCTTCATCTCTGCCACATCCCGGTCTTCTCTCTCTCTCGTTCCCCATTACCATCTGCCTATCGCCACTCTTAATTCTCTTACAGGCTTCCATAAGAAGACGATGGGTAAGTTGTCCCCCTTTCACCTATACTATCTATGCACTTCATCTAATGTCAGAGCTTCCGATGCCAGCTTCCAATGCCACCCGCAGCCCCAGTGCTCGCAACAAAACCGAGCGGAAGATCATGAAGTACGCTACTCACGCGAATTTCGGGAGGAACTCGGTGCAGCAGTTTTTCCCTGCACTTTCCGACCCAAACCATCAAACCTACCGCGTCCTACTCGACAACCTAAAACAGACCCACAGCCAACTTCCACCCCTCTACTCGTCATTCGACAGCTTTAAAGACTATATGCGCCAGGTATACTTCCTCGAAAACCGGCTCATAACGCTCCACCAGATGTCTTCTACTCTCAGTCGATTTTGCCCCAAGCTTGTCGAACATCAAGCCGAGTGCAAAAGGGCGCATTACAAGACTTACAGTATGTCTTTTTCCCCTCTATCTCCATCCACGGCGTCTTTGTGGATTTCCAACTAACAGGGAGTCTCAATAGAGGAATACAAGTACCTGTGGCGAGATATCAGACGGCAAATGAGAAGTCTCCCCCCGGAAAGACCCCGTCAAGCCCGTCGACTGTCACGGAGCAGAGCGGCAACACCGTACCGCAACATGACCAAAGGTAGAAGGTAGGCAAGCTGGGCGCTTGGGTTGTTTGAAGATATTGTATACGTACCGTGGGACCGACAAGGTGCAGGAGGATCAAGGAGTGACGAAGAAGATCCTTATGGGAAGGTCGTCGGGGTTAATACGGGCACAACTAATTACTCAAAGTCCTGTAATTATAGAGGCTATTCGCTGCAATTGGTAGACGGGGACTCGATCATATCGGTGGCGCTGGCAGCTGTGATCATAGATAGGGACACCCAAACCAAATTGCCATGATATCCACGTGCTAATATCACGCATTATTCAGACTAATGTCCATGTGCAAAGCCATTTGACGCGCCCGCGAAAACTCGGTACCTGCACCTTACTGAACCCACATTCACCTGTCTCTGATCCTTCTCGCATCCAGTCCTCCCGACCTTCTCACGCTAGCACAACCTCAAACTCAAACGGCGAAGTCAACAGGGCATATTCGTCCCTCGTCCTCGGACCGCACGAGCCGCTCCCAAGGCCGTGGTGCGCCGCATCCAGTCTCACGACCACAGTCTCCGTCTTCTTCCTGCGCAGCTCGTGCGGGTGTTTCGCGGCCTCGACATCCGAAATGCGGTAATGGGAAGCGTTGAAGTCAAAGAGCTTCCGGTCCCTCTTCTCCGACGCCAGATCGACAAACTGCGCCGTGACGTCCTCGCCGGACTCGCCGTGCGCGAACCTCACCCAGCGCGTGTCCGTGCGGTTGCTGCCTTCTTGGGGGTACTCGTAGTCCGTCCATAGTTCGTCGATGGAGGCCACCGCGTACTCGCCCAGACGCTGCGACAGCTTCTTGTCGACGTAGCTCTCGCCGGGGCCCCGACCGTACCACGTTAGTGGTTTCTTGGCGCCGTCTGCGACGGACCCGGCCCATGTCCCGGGAAGTTCGAATGATAGGCCGATGCGCGGGAGCGTGCGGGGTAGATTCAGGCCCTTCGGCACACCCTTTACCCGAATAGAGACGGACCCGGTCGCGCGGAATGTGTATGTGACGTCGAGATCGATCGACCACGAGAGCACCGGGGGTGCGAACCGTTGCTGCACCTGCACTACGAATGCGCTGTCGTCCCCATCCACTGCGCCCCAACTGCTGTGCTTCGTCCGCGCCGTCGCGAGGTGTAGGAGGTGCTGCTTCCAATCCGCGCCGTCCTGCGGGAAATCGTTGTCTGTCTGTGCGCGGTAGAACGTCACGCCAGGGCTCGTGGCGAGAAATTCAGACCCGTTCTTTTTGAATGATCGGATTTCACCGTGCACGGGGCTGACTGTCCAGGTCGCGGTCGCGGACTCGATAGTTATGAGGGTCGGGGTCTCATGGACGGTAAGCTTGCCGGTGCTCTCTGAAGGAACCTGCACAGGGGCGGAGATGGAATATTCTTCGAACGCGATCTCGTGTCCGGCAGGTAGCGCCGCGGTTGCCTCCTTTTGACGAAACACGACTTGTATGACACCTTCACCCAGGAGAGAATCGGAGGGTGGCAGCTTCTCCAGAATGGTAAGCTCGGCCGTCTGCCCTGGTTTGATATCCTTGGGAATTTCAACGGCACCTTTATAAGAAGTTGGCTTTCCTTCGTCGAGAATCGCATAAGTGGCTTCAAGATGGTCCAGGGTGATGAAGTCGTACCGGTTGACGATGGTGATCTTCTCTGGTGTATGTGACACAACCTTGACAGGCTCTATCGCTTTCTTATACTCGGTAAGGCCAGGCGTGGGTGTGTGATCGGAAAAGAGAACGCCATCCATGACGAAATTGCTGTCGTTGGGAACATCGCCAAAGTCACCGCCATAGGCATAGAACTCGTCGCCAGTCTGTCCATCCTTCGTTAAGAGCCCGTGATTCGCCCATTCCCACACGAAGCCACCTTGAAGCACATCGTACTTGTAAAAAGTGTCGACATATTCTTTGATGTTTCCAGGGCCATTGCCCATAGCGTGGACGTACTCGCATAATATCAGAGGCTTGGTTTTGGTTTTATCGTTAGCAAATTCAATGACCTCCTCGACTGGTGGATACATCCGGGAGTACATGTCCACCGTCTCGGCGTAGATGTCGGCTTCGTAATGAATCGGCCGGCTGTCATCATATGACTTAATCCAATTGTACATGGCCACATGGTTACGGCCGTAGAAGGTCTCATTTCCGAGGGACCACATTATCACGGAAGGGTGAAGCTGGTCGCGTCGTACAAGTTGCACCGCGCGGTCCACATAAGCTTTCTCCCAGTCAGGGTTATCTGAAGTCCACTTGGCAGCATTGGCTCGGGTTAAAAGCTGCCGCTGTCTAAAGGGGAGCACTCGGTCTTCGTGAGATAAGGCGGCATCACCTGCGACAAGTTAGGAGTTCCGGCATCAACGTAGATGAGATTTAAAGAACACTCACAAATTGCCTCAAAACCATGGCATTCGAGGTCAGCTTCATCCATGACCCAAAACTACCACTGGTCAGCAATAACCCTGAGGAGTGACTTGAAAGACCTTACACCTAGCTCGTCTGCTAGATCGTACAGACGGACATCACTCGGCTGATGCGAGGTTCGGATAGCGTTGATATTGTATTTCTTCATCAGTAAGAGATCCTGCTTCATGAACTCATACGGCACAGCGCGACCAAACTGGGGGTGATGTTCATGTCGATTAGTACCTTTTAGTACGATTCGCTTGCCGTTGACCCTGATGAGTCCATCCTTAACCTCAACTTGCCGAAAACCAACTCGCTGAGAGATAAAGCTAGTACCATTCAGCGTTACGACGAGGTGATATAGAGTCGGACTCTCCGCCGTCCATTTTGCAGGATTCTTCACGCTAAACGAAAAGTCAACCGACCCACCGTCCACCGCCTTCGAGCCGCTGGCGATAGCAGGCTGCTTCTCGGGATTGTAAAGCCCCACCTGAACTTCGCATGAACCAGTGACGTCTACTCGAACCTTGAGCTCTGCATCGATATAATCCTTGTCGAGCTTGGTCTGGATGAAGAGATCCTCAACACGCGACTGAGATGGAAACGCGACGAGATGAACGTCGCGGAAGATGCCGCTCATGCGCCATTGATCCTGAGCGGAGTTAGTAGGATGAGTGCAATAAGAGACGGCAGGGGTTTTATGCTAAGGGCACGTAGGTGCAACGCACTTGGTCCTCTATGTAAGTTGCATCACAGTACTGGTAGACTTTGACGGCCAGAGTATTCTCGCCTGACTGATCAACCACGCCGGTGATGTCAAATTCAGCTGGGTTTCTGGAACCTTGGTGATATCCGACTTCCTTGCCATTGACCCATACGTGATATGCCGAGTCAACGCCCTCAAATCGCAATCGAATCTGGGAGTTCCGAAGGGTCTGGGACACAGCGAACTTGCGGACGTAATGTCCTGTCTCGTTATCTGCAAATGGGACATTTGGCGGATCAACGGGGATGGGGAAATTGACATTAGTATAGTGAGGGCCCTTTCCATAGCCGTTCAGCTGCCACATGCTTGGCACCAGCGTGTCGTCCCATGCCGCCGTGTCGAAGGCGGGGTCCTCAAAGCCTTCGGGGCCCTCAAAGGGGTTCTTAGCTAGGCTGAACTTCCAAGTCCCGGACAATGACTGTCTGCTGGATTTTGCGGTATTGTAGCTCAGGGCATCCTGTACCGAGTCATAGATGTGGAAGTCTGCGCGCGGGGGCAGGGTGTCCTTGTGGAGAACGCCGAGATTGCTCCAGTCTGGCTGGGATGGAGGGTGGACTTTGGTCAAAGACATGATGAAAACCGGCGTATATTGTCAACAACAAAATTACCGCATATAGTTGGCAATCGACATTCGACGCCTTCTCTACTGAATCAGAGCTCGTGTAGAAGACCAGTGATCGACAAGCTTGATTGCTAGGTCGTCGAGGTAGTCCATAGACTTATAATAATGGATCCACATGCCGCTCCCCGATACCCCGCCCGGGAGAGCTGCACGTCTTTGATCATTCCATTGCGACAAGGGCCTTGGCGCCGGAGGCTTCTTGACCGAGTTAGCCTTCACGCGCCCGAGTGATTGCACTTACGCAGTATAAAACGGTGATTTCCCGGCCTGAAACGCTAATGTAAGGGGCAAATCGCCCTTTGTACTTTTTGTACACCTAACAAGTTCACGATGAAACCTCAAGGTACCCTGGAATATGCGATATTGAACGTTGGCTATAGGTATTTCATCACCCCAGCACCGACTAGAGCTGCAGGTTCCGGGATGTCGCACCTCAATGCCGATGATGTCATTCTCAATTATCGCTTGGTTGGGGTAACGAGTAATGTGGATAGGGTTGTCAACATCAACATCCATCTATGATCGTCTTGATCACCATTCTTCGCCCGCTCACAGTCAAACCCTCTAGCAACCCATCCCCCCATCCTGGACCGATCCTGAAGGAACGATGCTGTCAAGAAATGAAGTTCAGGCGCTGAACAAGGTACGCAGTCACTCCTCCGCCACACCATGCGGTGTACGACGGCGGCTGATCAACTGAATGCGGTAGATGGTCGTCGTGACCGGCGGCTCGCGAGGCCTGGGCCTTGCACCTAGACGGCAGCTGGCCGAGATGTGATCGAATGTCGTGATTGTTGCGCGCGAAAAGCAGAGGTTGGTGAAGGGCTCAGCAATATACACGTCTGTTCCCCTCTTATCAGCCACAGTGCATCGCAGTTCATCATTGGAATCATTGGTTCAACCCGCCCGACTCTTTTGTTGAAGAAGTGTCACCACACCATGGCAGCCCACCCACCCACACATACGCGTAGCAAGACACATTGCGCTCCGAAACCCAACGTTTCTTTCAGATAATCGCCGACTTGACTCTTCCGACCGGGACTGTACAAGTCATCCACGAGCCGTCAACGTGGAATTCGGGGTCTGTATCGTGTGGTGCTGCACGAGTACCTCGCCCCCAATGTTGTCCACCGCCACGCCAGCATCGCAGCTCGCGGCCGAAATGAAAAGCGACTACTTCGTGAGTGCATACATAGAAAACGCAGCATTGAACTGCTGGCTCCGCCAGGAGTGAGCGAAGACCACCCCGCCTACCCCACCAACGACAAGCCAAATCAGCGCTACACCCTCGATCTTCATTTCGTTGGTCGTAGCATTCTTTAGCCTCGCTAGTTATGGCCCTTAGAACCGGGGAAAGAGGCCCTTCGTGCTCTCTCCGATACACCTTCACAAGAAATGCATCCTTACGCGGCGGCTCATCTGGACGAACGGCCTGTGCGCCTACCCATCATATGTCCTAGCACCATTCTGGGCGAAGCTTATTGCGCAGAAAATGAAATCAAGACTGGTGTGGTAGAAATGCTTAAGCGAGGAGAAGAGAGGCAAACGCGAAAGGCTATCGCGCGCAAGATCATAAGAGCATGAGAAGATGAGGATGAGCTTATCACGACCGACTTCGCCCATGCTATGAAGCACAAGGGGATTCTGGAGTGTACTCGAAGATTTCATTCTGGCTAACATCTCGGCGGTTGTATCTAGTAGCTTTCGTTTGGGTAGATACGGACGGAAGTTCGGCGCTCCGGGGATGCAGGCGGAACACCACTCATACCCTGGCCTAGGTACAGAGATGCCTGCCCCCGCTTGGGCTTGGCCGAGATGCGGCGGCTTCAAACTCCGCCAAGGGACTTCACAACTCCGCCGACCGGGGGCAAGCCTGGCGGGATTCACCCGAACTCCGCAAACCGCATCTCGAATATCCGCTCCCGCATATATATTCTTCAAAACGTAATCAATCTATGGGAGCTCCCTTTTCAGTTGATCCTTAAAAGGGAGTTCCTATTCCGCCTGTTTCACTCTTCCAAAATCATCATCGCCGTCCTTCCTGAGATGAAGGTCCTCATCACTGGCGCAAGTGGTTCCATTGGAGGCGAATGCCTTGCTCAATGTCTCTCCCATCCCGACATATCCACCGTCGTGGCATTTGTGCGACGTAACTTGCCCGCCGACGTATCGAACCATACGAAGCTCAAGTGTGTTCTGATTGAGGATTTTTCACAATGGCCGGAAGACGTTTTGCAAGCGCACGCAGATGCTGCGGGGATGATCTGGTAAGTCGGCCAGAACACGAAAAGCCGTTATTAGCCAATTGGGACCCTATTAACGCACTGGGTGCCTACAGGGCGATGGGATCATATAAAGGGAGCCGCACGGCCGACTTAGAATACCCCCTCGCATTCTTAGAGCAAATGGCGCGGGTGCTAGAAACGAAACCAACGAGGCCTCGATTCCGATATATCCATCTAGGCGGAATGTTTACGCGTCATGATCAAGAAAAGAAGTTGTGGCTTCTGGAATACCCGCGCAAAATTAGGGTAGGGTCTGACTTGTATATGAGCTTCTAAATCTGACGTTTCTGTAGGGTTTGGGCGAGGCGAAAGCTCTTGAGTTCGGAGATAGTAATGCCGACAGATGGAAGATTCTCGTCGTTAGGCCAGGGGGGGTTGCGACTGACGCAATGACGGGCTCTCGAACCGTGGCTTCGATACTGGGGGATAATTGGTGCGTCCGAATTGAAGAGCTGGGCGCATTCATGACATACCTTGCCATTGATGGTGAGGAAGAGAGCTCCGTTATTAACAACGCTCGTATCGTGAGGAAAGGTAGAGAGCTATTGAAGCTACGATAATACGGCCTAGGATCTAGACTGTAACGCATATGTATAAAAGCATTAGACTTTGATAGGGTGATAACGAATAGAGCCCCTATTGTTGCTCATAGATGAAACACCATTCAAGAGTCATTGATCGAGGAAGTTCATGGACACCGCACGAGTTATCTTAGGACCAGTGATAGTACATTAGTTTTCATTCTTTAAGAAGCTTTACTTAACTGATTATGACACCATATCAGGAATACCGCTTCCACCGCCTACAGCTAGGTCTAAACTGGTTCACCTCCCAGCTATCTAATTACTATGTAGGTACCTACGTAGTAGGTATATTATACCTAGAAGGGCAGGTACATCAACATGTATTTCCAGGCACCGATACCGCAAGCAGGCTACTCGATGCACTCGTCCAACTACGCGGGCCGAAAGGCGCCTCTGTGTATTCATATAACTTGTAGATGTGCGTTGACGTCAAGTCTCGGGGCTGTGGTCGACCGCGCTAAGCTTTGTACCTGCTCATGTCAATGAAACAGATAGGAAAAGAGGGAAAGAGGGAAGGGCCGACAGTGAAGGGGGGAATGAAAGTTATCTTGACAATCATTTCCTGGCATTTCTGCAGTGTCTCTTTCCAGGGGGGAAGCAGTTGGCTGGTCTGGGCTGGCGTGGTCTTTGCAGGCTCTCGCTCACCTGGCTTGTTCGGTTTGCCTAGAAATGGCCGACTGTTAAGATTCTTCCGCGTGTGATGATTTGGGCCTTTTTAGACACAGTAATCATCATACTTACAAAGATACGTGATGAGTTGACCAACAACACCACTACTAGTACCGCCATTACTAGCAGCAGCAACGACAATGCGAGGGGGGACGGCAGCCCTAAGGCGTGTAGAGAGTGTGTCGAAGCCCTACATTTTCGTCTTCCTCTTTCTGTCAAGTCCACCTCCCTCGCACCATGGTAGCATCAGGATCCAGCAGACTCTTGTTAGATATGTTAGCAGCTTTTCCAACCTCTGGAGTCTCCTAATATGGCTTATATTAGCGAATGCTGAATCACTTCAGCTTTAATCTAAATGACATAGTCTCTCGCTAATCACCGAAGCCTGCGATTGAAGCCCGTACGGCATATCCGAGGGCGTACAGCCTGTTTGGCAAACAGCCTATATGTCTCGGTCTGAGAGCTTGGTGAGATCGAATATTTCTGTGCCTATCAAAGCTGCAAAACACGCAATGTTTGAATGGTGGAAGTCCGTAAAGCTATCTCCTCCGAATCCACCTGTTCTTTATTGCTATATGCTACTTTTCATTACTCCAAAAGGCGTGTGGTCATCAGCATTACGCGTTCTTGCTAAACGGGATTTTTATAAGGTTGACTAAGTTGGATTGGAGAGTTGGAGGGGGGGAACAGCCCTCGAGAGACATGTGAGCAAATCCTGATAGCTGGCGCGTGTCGGGACACGGTAGTAACCGTTAGTGTCCTCCTTATTGCAGTGGTGTTTATTTATGCACTTATATCATGGCACATGGCAATGTTTTCAGCATCAAAATAGAACCGACCATCTCTAATCCAAGATCTTGATCGACATTGTTGTTTGTCTTGCAATCACGACAAAGACATGGGTGGCTGCAACGCTTGGGTATTATGCAACACACATTAAGCCACGGTAAGCAGGATCGAAGACTTACTTTGGCATACCTCCTACTGTTGCCTCCTTTTTTTCTCCTTTTTCTATAGATTTTCATAGCTTCATTCTGAATACGACATATTTTGTCTCCCTGTTCGCCTTCGTTGCGCATGAAGTGTATTAGCTCACCGTTAAAATCTTACATATGGGTATATTCAAGGGGTATAGGATGCGCGTGCTTCTATTTTATCTGGTACACTAAATTTACAGTCCGAACTCGTATATTTTCCAATAATAGGCTATGTGTGCCCTTCGCGTCACTTCGCTAAAAGAACCTCACCTTTCCTCCTATTTATCATCCGTGCGCAAGCTACTATTAGTAGTAGTACGGACAACACACCAAAAACACTAATAGCGCTAATTTTTAGCTAATCTCTACAAAATACTAAAGGTCTAATTAGTAATAATCTTTAGCTCCGGCTAAAAAACTTTACTAATATAGGACCTAATAATACTATTACGCCCTGCTGTAATATTCGAAGATATATATATAGGAGTAATAATTATTAATATGCTAATACAAACCAACCTATAACTAGCCAAGCAAACAAAAATATAATTTATAAACCTGCCCCTAAAGCTAATTGATTGATTGATTGATTGATTTGTTTAACGTCGTAGGGGGGAATACTCCCGCTTCCTGACCTCCCGAAGGGTATAGGACGTGGTAAGCTTTCATACATATGTATAATGATACCAGATCGTGCTTGTTGGCTCAACATTCCATTGTCCGTGGTCGCTACAACCCGATCCGCCAGACTTGTTCCGATCGGCTCTTCAACCGCCCTCGCTACCGCCCTTGAACGTTCGCTTTAGTAGTTAACCTCCTCCCGTCCGGCCCAACCGGTCCCGAAGACAACGTTTGTGCCGTTCAAAACCCCCCGTGCTCACGCCGGTAAAACCCCATGGGGAAAACCCGTCGGTGACTTGAACGGGTGCCGCTAAAGCCCCCCGCCGCCAGCCGTAGAAACGGCAATATCAAAGCCTTTGCGCTGTATTAAAGCCACCCTTTTTTAATACATTCCTGCGCGATATTTCTGCCCCTTGGCAGAATAGGCCTGTTATCGACTGTGCCAAAGCCGGAACTCTCTCGAGACTCCTATTTCTGGTCCATTTGGGTGGCTGTTAGTGTGTGCAGTAAATCACGCATACAAATTGTATGGGCGGTCCACTTTTTCCACTAACAGTAGGTGCCAAGAAATGTAGTGGGAGGAGGGAAGTTGTGCCCCTAAAGCTAAAAAATAGCCAGAAAAAACAAAAAAAATAGAACTTTTGCTCTAAGATATATTAACTAAGCAATACAGAAAAATTAACCGCAAAAACAAAATCTATAAAAAAATAACTATTATATTAGCAATAATACTAAACAAATTTGTTTAATTATTTAAAAGTAATACTTAGGCAAACTACTAATAAATAGCCTAAAATTATATTAAAATACTAAATTAATATTTTAATATATTAATATATATATAATCTAAAAAATAAAATATAACACTTTTACGCTTAATAAATACCTAAGCTTTAACTAAAATATTTAAATAATTAATATTAATAAATACTTTATTAACTAATAGGTTATATATAAAAATAGCCAAACAAAAAGCAAAACTATTACTTAAATTAGTTCTTAAATCTATAATATTAATAATATTAAACAAACTTTTTATATATAGCGCTAGTATAATAATATAGCTCTAAAAACTTTATAAAAATACTTATATTTTAATAAAACTAAACAAAAAAAATAACAGCCCTCCGATAGGCAATAGTTTATATAGCTAGAACTATACTATTACAAAATTTCTAATTACTAACCAAAGCTATTTAAAAAATCTAGCCTACTAAAATAAGCTAAACTATTAAAGCAATAGATTTAATAATACAAAATTAATTTTTTAAAAAAAAAACATTAAAATTATTAAGCAAACTTTCTAAACTTATATAGTTAAGCTACCTAAAGAATAAACAATATATATAATTTTTTAAATCCTAGCTTTTATAACTAATTATTTAAATAAAAATTTAATAAATATTACTTAAAAAATAGTAATAATAAAAATAAAAATATAAATAAGCTTTACTTTAATTAATATATATATATTTTATAAAAATATTAACCCCTAAACTAGCAATACTATATAAATAGTTACTTTTAAAGAACTAGTATAAAGATTCCGCCTATTCTTAGCTAGCAAACTCTTTTATAAAAAAGAAAAACAAGTTTAAATTATTTGCTACAACCCTAAATATTAAAAATACTATATATTAAAGCACTGCAATAAAAAACCCCTTTATAAGAACTATAGCATATAAACAAATGCCTATAAACCTATAAATAATAGCATATATATATTACTTCCGTACTATACAAACTATTATAGCTTATACCCCATAAACTATAAGAACTACTCTAGTAAACTATACAAAATAAACAGCAAAATAATCCTACTATTATAAGCCAAACTTAAAGCTATATAATAAACAGGAAGCAAAGATTATAACAATAAAAAATTTCTTTATATAACTACTATAATAAAAAAAAAAGCAGTAGTTATTAAAAAGCTAAAACAACAAAAAAATAATAATAAAAAGAAGGCCTTTCTTATGCCTATAAAGCAGCTACAAAAGAAGTCTAGCACCGAAACTACTATTTTTTTAAGCAATACTTCGTTAGGAACAACCTTTAGAAAAACAGACAACAAAAAAATAATAAAAAAAATTATTACTGCTTACTTAATTACTATACTACTAGTTATACTAATACTTCTATTATAAATTAGAAAGCTAGCAAAAATAATTTTTATAAGAAATAGTATTATAAAGCCTATAAATATATTAAAAAAAATAATATAAAAACTAACCAAAAACTAATAATAAGCTTTTAATAAACTTATTAAGCTAAAAAATAATAAAAATAAAAATAAAATTAAACTATAACTAAACAAAACTAAAAAAAAAATAATAGAACTGTTTATATAAGCAATAAAAATAGTAACCCAAAACATTAGATATAATATAAATAATTATTTTATTTTTTTAATAAAAGTACTAAAAAAAATAAATAAATATAGTAATAATTATTAAACTATAAATTAATAAACAAAAAAAAAAAAATATAAATATACTAAAAATACTAAAACTATAGACTAGTAAATACTTAGGATACTAAAAAAATAAACCAACTTAAAGTAATAATATATGTTAAAATATAAAAAAGTCTTATAATAAAAAAAAAAGCATTAATATACTACTAAAACATTATATAGCTTAAAATAAACAGATATAAACTTTTTATTTATTATAGGGCACCTAATATAAATATAGTAATAAATTATATTACTGCATTAGAACTACTAAAAAATTGCTTAGTAATAAAAGACCTAAATACCTAATACCTAGACTAGGAACCTGGCATTACTACGTTATATAAAAAATAAAAAGTTTTAGAATAGTTAGCTAAAATAGGTATATATTTTATAAAAAAACTAGGCAAAACAATATATTAGGCGGGATATATATTAAATATACTATTTTTAAACATTCTTTTTATAGATAGCTAAGTAACAAAAAAGCTAAAAACTTTATTAAACCATAAGCTATTATAGATTGTACTACTATAAAATAGCCTAATATAACCCCTATAAAAAATACCTAAAATTTTAATTAAAAATAAAGATTTTAAAAAATTATATAACTTAACTAGCATACAGACTTATATATTACTAAAGATAAAAAAAATTATAACCTGCAACAAAATAAAAAAAGCTACTAGAGCACTAACTACTTTTATATTAAAATATATAAAAACTATAAGAACTAAAAACAGAAAATATAGCAAAGCATTGCTATAGTAGATACTTAAGTGCTCTAGAGCATAAATAGAATTTAAAATATTATTTAATACTAAAAATATAAATATAACTTAATGCTAGCTACTTACTATAATAAAAAAAGCAAAAATAAAATATTAAAAAAATAAAATAAACAATACTAAAAATAATAAAAACTTAATAAAAATAGTAAACTAGTACAAATAAAAAGGAAGTATTAAAGCACTACTATTTATTAATAAAAAAAAAGTTATAGTTAAAGCAAAAAAAAAAACAAAATATCTAACTAAAAATATTCTTAAAAAATTTAATACGTAAAATAACCTATTAAATATTAAGCCTCTAAAACCTAATACGTTTTTATAACTACTCTAAAATATATCTGTTTCTATAAAAAAAGCGCGTAGCTATATAACAAAAATAACCTTAATTTTTCTAAAAAAGGACCTTATAATAATTAAGTACCTAACCGTAATATGGCCCGCTATTAAAAAGTACTACCAAAAGCTACTAAAAAAATGCTTTAAGTTTAGTGTTTTTTTAAAAGTCTAAAAAAAAGCCAGCGTAGTAATACTACTAAAAATTAACAAAACTAATTTTACTTTATATAAGTTATAAAAACTAATTATACTACTTTTATGCATTAAAAAAGGCTTTAAACAATTTATAATACAAAAAATAATATAAATAGCCCTTAAAGCTGGCTTAATAAACCTATAATATACTAGGGCAGTACTTAAAAAGTTTATAATAGATCTAATAACTAGTTTAGTTTATAATATTAAATTAGTTTTTGCTAATAAGATAATAGCCACACTAGTTATTTTAAACATATAAAGTATATTTAATATACTGCTAAAAAACCGCCTAATAAGCCAAATAATATAATAAAGCTAGCTTACTATAATTATTAAATTAATAAAAAACTTTTTATTAAAATAAATAATTATTATATATTTTAAAAACGCTACAATAAACCTTAAAAAAGTTACTTGTAATATTTTATAAAGCTTTCTAGTATTACTAATACTTTATATACTATATTTATATAAATTAGTAAGTAATAACCCAAACAAATAAAAATATACTAACAATATAATAATACTAATTATAAAAAAAACTTTAAAACAAAACATATATAAAGCTAAAAAACAAATTAATAAAATCTTAGAATATAGCCAAACTAACAAAATTGCTTTTGCTTCTAAAAAAATAAAAGCTATATATTTTATACGTAATAGATCTCAAGCCAACCTTATAATTAACTTTAAAAATAGCACAAAAATATTTCTAACCCTAATAGTCAACCCTTTTAAACCACATAAAATACTAGCCCTACGCTAGCTAGGAATGTACCTAAACCAGAAACTCCAGTTTTGCCAATATATTAAAGAAAAAACAGCTAAAAGATCCAAAATAACTAACTATATTAAAGCTATTATAGCTATAGTTAGGGGCCCCCTAGCGGCCGGCCTATAAAAGATAATTAACTTAGTTCTAATACTAGTACTTCTATATAAATATAAAGCATAATATAAAAAAAAAAAAAAACCAGCAAGCAAAACAACAAACAACTATTAATAAATAATAAATATAAAACTAAAAAGCTATATATAAACAATACAACATATACTTTTAAGGGCTGCTCAAAAAGTACTACCTATATAAAAAACGTTCCCTAAGCACACCCTTTTTATAACTAGCAAAATACCAACCGTAAATATTACCCTAGAACAAACCAAACTTAAACATACTTTTAAAATTAAAACAGTTCATAAGACCTACTTTTTAGTACTAAGATTAGCACTAAAAATAATCTAATAAAGCAAAAAAACTAGATAGCAATAGCAAGCATACACTAGCTTTCAAATAGTAGCAAGTTTTCTACTAAATATTAAAAAAATAATATTATATTTGCCTAGATTTTCCTTAGGATTATAAACAAGCTTTATAAATAATATTAATAAAAAAACAACAATAAAAGCTTTTAAGTAGTAATTCGCTAAACGTTTTATTTTTAATATAACAATTTTTATTAACAGGTTAAAAACAAGCAAAAAACTAAGCTATAAATATATTATATATAAAAAATAAATATTAACAATAAAAAAACCAGAAGGCCTAAACCCTTATAGCGTAGTATTTAATACAGAAGTACTAGGGGCCCTTAGGGGCCTTTAAAATACTACATAAAAATACCTAACCAATACTACAATCATACTCTGCGCTAATAATATAATAATACTAATATATGCTTAAAAAAATACTTTAATAATATTATAATAAGTTTTTATTAAAATATATAAATTTATAAAATAGTATAATATTATACTATACTAAAGCTTAAAGTATTATAATATTAAAAAAAACAAAAAAGTAAACAAACTAGTAAAGCTTGGAGCAAAAAAAGGCCTTTTAAACCTAAAGTTAACACTTATAGCAGCTAGCCTTAAAAAAAATAACCGGTTAACTATTAAACAAATAACAAATAACTAACTAAAAAACTAAAATATTAATATTTTTAGTAGTTTTAAAGCTATTAATATTAAATATAGGCTAAATAAATACTTTAAAATATTATACCTACTTAAAAAAACTTTAAACTAGTACTTTAATACTATAATAGCCTATAAAAACTATAAGTAATACTATAACAAATTTAATTATATTAATATAAAGGTTTATTATACTTATATTTTTTACTTTAGCAGAAAAAAAAAAAAAAGCCTAGAATATATAATATATTACAAAATTATTAGAGCTTATATAATTAACTAGCTAAAACTACCCAAACTAAAAAAAAAATATAATAATATAAAATAGCTAAAATATAGCTAGCCTATAATATTTTATAAAATAAAACTTTAAAATATAATAAATATATATAAGTATTAGATTTAGTTAATCTAAAACTTTTTAGTATTTTAAAAATTTTACTAAATTATAAGCTATTATAATAAAATATATTTATTATTCTAACTAAAAAATAAGTAATACTATATAAAAAAAAACATATTATAAAAAGCAAACTTAAACAAAAAAAAAATAGTAAAAAAAAACTAAAAATAGTTCTTTTTTAAGCCCTAGGAAGCAAAAGCAATATAATTATTATTTTTATAAAATAAATCTAATACTAAAAAAAACTTTTTTTTTTTTTATATATTTTTAAAACTTTAAAACAAATAATCCTAAAAATATATAAAAAATACAAAACATTAAAAACAGCTACAAAAGTAGCACTATATAACCGCTTGCCCCGGCAAGCCCCCTAACAAAAACTAACATAAAGCAAAAATAAAAGCCCAAACCTATAAATAATACTAAACAAACCTAACAACTTAACAAAAAAACACCTAACTTTTAGTTTAAAAGATTAAAACGTAGTAACTACAAGCAACAATATATTAAGCTTACAAAAGCACAATCTAGTATTATACCTAATACTATAAAAAAAAATTATATTTAATATAGAACTTTTATAATACTATATCCTACTATAATAAAACTAGATAAAGCTTGCTATATTTTAATACTTCTAGGGAGGTTTACGATATAGTGCTACAGCACCCCGTACCAACGTTAAACATAATCAATCAATCAATCAATCGCTAAAAGAACCTGCCGAGTCTCGTGATCGACTCAGAAGTCCCCGCGCTCGAGAGATAGGTCGCTCTATACTCTGAGAAGTATAAAGTCGCCCATCCGCGACACGATTTACCAAAGTCAGTTTGATCTCATCAGCAGCACTTCTTCTATCTTTGTCAATCTTTGATCTCAAGAAACCGAACGGAACTCTATCACACACCAAACACACACACATCAGCTTGCACCGTCAGTTAAACTCCCAACCGGCCGTTATTCTGAACAGTATAAACCACCCATCAGCAACACGATTTGCAAAAGTTAGTTTGATCTCTTCTTCCATATATTTACCACTCTTTCATCGCTCGAAGCTAATCAGAACTCTATCATACATAGACAACTCGCTCAATATGAAGTTTGCAGCAGCTGTCCTCCTTATCGCCTCGGTCACCAATGCCATCCAGTTGACTTGCTGGAAAAAGAAGAAGTTTGGCGGCGGCATTACCGGCATGTACAACCTTAATAACAGCTGGCAAGCTGCAGTTGACTGCGCTTCAGCAAAATGGAACGCTGATTCGGACGACAACTCCTGTGTTTGGATTCGAGGAAGCAGTGGCGAGAAGAAATGGAACGCCCACACCACCCACTTTCCGAACAATATCTTCAAGGACGTGGGAACCAACTCTGAAGTGAGGTCTGGTAGCTGTAGCTAAGCTGCTAAAGCCTCCCAGCTCAGTTGAGAGCCACACGAGTGGTTACAGCAGGGGACTGTGTAGCGAATGTCTTGGGGCTAGTTGGTCGATAAATGGAGTGCGTTTGCAACGGGGGTTTTCGGCCGGGGCGCCTACCTACCTACACTACCTACCTGGTGTAGACAAGATTTCACACCTCGCCATCACCCAAGTCCATACAATATAGCTCCCTCACTTAAAACTACCACGGCTGCAGCGTAGTCTCGTGCCCTCGTGCTTAAACAGACTCTATCTGGCTGCTCACGCTCCGAGCTGTATTACCTCCTAAGTACTACCGGTAGTTTTTGCCTGGGAGTGCATGCACAATTCGAACACACCAGATATAGATCATGCTTCGTTGCATAGCCTCCATACTTGCCAATGTTAGGTATTCACGACTACTCTATCCCTTCCCCTAGATCTCAAGGTACTACCCGGTGAAGATCTCCTCGTATCCGCACATGGCCCTTACAAAACCAAACTCGTGGTCATTCCGGCAGGCGGGGAGCTGATTTATATCATCTTCAAACGTCTCCATCATTGTTTTATCACCAGCCCATTCATCCTGGTTAATAACCCTGTCAAAAAGCATCATGGCCACAGCCGCCACCGTACCGCCTCGTTGAAGGTAGTTTCTCGTTACTGGCGGCCACTCGCTTACTTCGTCTTGATAGAAGTCAAGAATTGTCGCTGTATTAGGTAGCCGTTTCTTCCTAAGACAACGAGCGATGTGCTGACACATATTGATGAAACCCTGTCTCATGGATTTGTTGGTTACGAGGTTTTGCTGAGCTGCCCTGGGGAGATGACCTAAGACATCATCGTTGAGCGCGACCCAATCCTCACCGCTGCAATGGGGGCCCGGATAGTCGTTCAAGGTATCATACTGAATCTCGGCCTGGGAGAGTAGTGCGAATTGCATCCTGGGACTTAGGAATCCACCAATGCACTGCCCGCAGGTGCAGCCGTACTTTAGTCGCAGTGCGTTGCGGATCGGATTAGCCTCGCGGACTCTGCTAGCCATTTCATCTGTCGCCGACGAGACTGCCCATATATCTCGGTCTGAGAGCTTGGTGAGATCAAATATTTCTGTACCTGTTAGAGCTGTGAGACACTCAATGTCAGATTGGCAGAAGCCTGTAAAGTTATCTGATATCACGTCGATGACTACTCTGACCCCTCCTCCGAATCGCCTTGTTCTCTGTTGGTCCAGGCTGCTCTGCAGTGCTTCCAAGGGCGTGTGGCCGTCGGAGTTACGTTTTTCTGCTAGCTGGGGAATCCTGGACATGATATATGAAATCGGTTCTGCTTTCCTGCCTATGGCGGCCATGTGGAGAATCGTGTTGCCAATTTCGTCGGTATACAGCTGCAATGGCGCATTTTCTTCCACAGCAAACACCTCCTCCATTTTAGAGACGCATTCTGCACCGGAGATTGAGGAGTCGGATAAGGAGCTCAGGATCGTACGTATTGGTTCAGGGGTGATTTGCTCCCCTTTCAACTGTACTGGGGCATCCCAATCTTGTGCTTTATCCAAATGCCGTGAAGGATGAGAATCGTTATCAGTAAAGGCTAGCCATCCTGAAGTCCCTACTCTTCTGAAACCCAACGACCGAAAGAAGTGCTTGAAGTTCTCGGATTGCTCGCAAATAGTGCCCGAATCTGGCTTCTCGTCGTTACGGGTCGTCTCTTGAGTGAGATGCATAGGATTGACGAAGGCAAAAAAGCCGTTTGACTCGTGTCGCGCCTTATCCAATACTGCGCTAACGAGCTTGGCTCCCACCCCCTGGCGACGCCAAAGAGGTTCAATATGAATGTTTTCGATCATGAGAATATCGCCATGATCAAGCTCTTTGCCCCAGATACCAGACCCTTTCCTGATCTCATGTTCGCCGTACTCACGGTTCAAGCGACCGTACCTGTCAAAGAGCTCAAATGCGAGCAAGGAAGTTTCTTCACAAAGCTCTTCCATCTCAGTCCAGAAGGCACTTCTCATAGAATCGCGTCTGAGCAACTTGGCATCAGAGTCAGCGACCCGACTTTGGCCCACATTCGCGAAGCCATTGATCTGCTTGCACCACCTCTGCTCTCCGAACGCGTCAAATAGCGTCGTAGGGAAATCGTCGTCTTCATCCGACGTGTCGTCCCCATCCGCACAGTTGGGACTATTGTCGTCTTCCCGTTCGTCATCGTCAGAATAGACTTTGACGGTGACTTGGACTTCATCGCTGTGCCGTTGTCCTGGTAGTTTCCCCGCAGCGGCGCTACCGGACTCGTGACGACCTTCCCCCGCGCCTGAAGTGCGATCTCGCTTAGCAGTACTCATGGTGTCGCTAACCCTAAAGAACGCTCTCCAGACAAGAAGCTCGAAAAGTGTAGAGGGTATGCTGTGAAATGGCACGGATGACAGGGAAGGCCATGTACCAGCCGTATGCTTTAAATCTCTGTGTAAGTGGATGAAGCCCACTAGCTAAAAATAGTTGGAATCTGACTGTGCCTTCCCCAAGCGTTAGCACCTGCCCACTCACCGCGCCAAGAGCCGAAGTAGTGTTATGCATGAAGTGCCGTACATACCCGTCCCCACCCGGTCCCGACGGCTTACACTCCCCGAGACACTTCGAGGTCACTATCTGTTTGTTTCTGCAAACGGCATTGTGCGGACAGTCCTGAAAATAAGGTCACATACTAGATATTGGGTTGAAGTATTTCGTAAGTACTTCGCCTCTACCTTGCAAATATGTCTCGGTTAGCTTCGCTCCGTTTGTCTCCAATACCTCGGTGCCATGGAACAACGGCGAAACTTCGATGCGACGATGCAACGGCCCGTGGAATTGTCAAGTCCTACCCATTCGATAATTAGCCTTGCCGTCGATAGTATTGTCTAGAATTAGCAAATTTTACGAGACGGGACCATTCATGGCCATGCGTTTCTTCGCTTTCCTGCCCGCTAGGCAGCACGTTTCCACGTGTATATAACTCCTGGAACGCCATCGGTGCGCTTTTGATGACACTGTTGAGTTCAAGCAAATACAGCTCTAGCTTCTATTCCTACCCTACCAAACCTGCATATCACCCCGTGGATACCCTTCTACCACTGAGACTTTGGAATTCCAATAGTAAACGCCATGGCCACGCAAGGTGTCTCTCTCGGGACTGGGTTATCGCCAACTCGCTCATTCATGAGCTGCAAATCGACAAATACAGCTTCTAGTGACAATGAAGTTCGAGAAAGTGACGAAGATGATGATGAGATTTTGAAACAACAGCTAAGCTTGCTCATTCGGAAGCCAACGACAGATGAGCTGAGCGAAATCAATACCGCCCCTTTGTTCACACATCCCGTCTTAAAACATGCGAAAAAATTAGCAACACCAGCCTCCGCACCACCCTTTTCCCAATACGGACTCCTAGCTGGAGATGTACACAGCCTTCGGAAATCATCCCGCGATCCGCGTATCTTCTACAACGTTGCAACGCCTTCTAGCGTCTTCATCTGTGGTAGCCAAGGGTCAGGGAAGAGTCACACACTCTCTTGTATTCTCGAGAACTGTTTGATACAATCAGATAGACTTGGTTGTCTCCCTCGTCCATTGACGGGAATTGTCTTCCACTATGATGATTACGCATCCGACTGGAGCGTTGCTCCGTGCGAGGCCGCCTACCTAGGTAGTGACCCGGCCATTAGTGTGAGAGTATTATGCTCTCCTACCAATATTAGGGTTATAAAGGTATTTTCGGCACATTCTCCGTCTCATCCCCTCTTCTAATCCAGCATAGGAGTCGTACAGCAAGCTCGACCACGTTACAGTTGAGGCTCTACGCCTAGACCAGGCAGACCTCAACACAAAGCGTATGCTAGAACTTATGGCATTCGACAAGAACCAACCTCTGTATGCCCAGGTGATTCAAAGGATACTGAGGGACATGCGTCTCAGTCAGCAGAATAACCCGGGCAGATTCAACTATCATGAATTCAAAACCAAGCTTGAGGCAGAGCAATTAAGCGCCGACCAGAAACGAGGCCTTCGGCAACGTTTGGATACATTGGAAAGCTTCATGGTCCAAAGTCAGGTGGACCCCCTCATGAGGCGCAATGCCGCGCAACGTGGGACTGACTGGACGCCCAAAGTAAGCGTCGGCCTCCATGTAATCTTCTCAGCCCCTTGGCCACTTTTTACTAATCAACGGTTGATAGGCTGGCGAACTTCTAATTGTTGATCTTTCGTGCCCGTGCGTGACCACCTCCATGGCCTGTGCGCTGTTCAACATCTGCCTGTCCATATTCCTAGCTCAGGACCGCTCTCTCGGGCGGATCATCGCGCTGGACGAGGCCCACAGATACATGGGCGAGACGTCGGACTCAGAGGTCTTGACAAATAGCCTGCTTGCAGCCATCCGGTTTCAGCGCCACCTGGGTGCTCGAATCGTCATATCCACGCAGGAGCCGACGATATCGCCCAAGCTGCTGGACCTGTGCAGCATTACGATCGTGCATCGCTTTAGTTCCCCCGACTGGCTTAATGTTTTGACGAAACATTTGGCGGGGATTTCCAAAGTGTCGAAACTTACCAGTAAGGGTAAGGATGTGGAAATTCATGACGGGGAGGAGGAGGAGGAGGCCAACCGCCACGGTCTGCGCGGCATTTCCGTGTCGCCGGACGATCCTATCCTCGACCTGTTCGCGAAGATAGTAGGGCTGCGAAAGGGCGAGGCTTTGGTCTTTGCTCCGAGTGCCATCGTGTCGCTGGAAAAGCAGGACTTGAAGGTCACACCGAGGCAATTGGCGCATCGTGTGTTGAGGGTGAACGTGAGAGCACGTATCACGGAAGACGGCGGGAAAACTATCATGGCTTCGTAGTTGCTGGGGTTTTTGTTTTTACTAGGCATATGTATGTGATCTTCTGTATTTTATTGGTAGCAGCAAACATAGAACAGATCCTTTTAGGATCCAAGGAATGCGGTTAGACTTGATTCCCTACTTCTATGTATCTATACGTACCCCGTCTGCGTAGGATTTCGTTGTTTGCAATCAATGCTGACATAGACGCCAGGGGCTGGTGATGGCTGGGGCGGAAGTGCACTCACGTAATCAATAATACAGCGAGAAGGACTGTATGAACCCTAAGCGACGTGATGCTACGAATGACAAGCAGTCAGTGTGTTTACATGATACTCTCATAAATTATCAATGCCGCTTTGCTCTGTAAATAGTAGCTCAGACCGTACCTCCACCGCCGTCAATTGAGATAATCGTAGGACCTGCATGAGTCTGACAACCTTTCCACTACATGCGACACAGAGGCGCTCTTCCATCATTGGTTACAATACCTATATGACTAGTCGGTGGCCTCACAATAGTGATGATCAATTTAAACTCGGGACTTGGAGAAGTCGGGGCAGGAACCGTTTTGATCGTACTCGGTTGGTCTAGAAATACAGATCACCGGTGCTGCCCCGCCGTGGTATCAGTGGGCTACGATGCGATGTACTTCCTCGCGATAGGCCTATGAGCCTCCAATCTTCAGCGAATGGGGTCTTTTGCATATCAGCACTTAGAGGTTGGTGCTTGTAAAATTAGTCCTAGGACTACCTATCCGTCCAAAAAGCTGAGAGACACCTAGGTAAAGATTGTTCGATGGTTATATACGAAAGCTGACACAACTTGACAACGGTCTCCAAGAACCGCGCATACCCTTGCTGCGTTCAATGGGCCAAGCGAGCGGACTCAGTCAAGAAGAGCCGACATCGTTGTTATGAGCTCTGGATGAGGAGTGGAACGGCAGAGAGCAGCTTGGTTAACATTTAGATTACCATGTGGGTAGAGCAGGCTACAAGCGCAAGCACGAATCACAACCACGCCGCTCAAGTGTGCGGATATAAATTTCATATTCTCATATCTGAATAACTCGCGACAGCAACTAACACCGGAGTGGACACATCATAGTCTAGAGAAAGATCAGAAGTTGAAACGATCCATCGTTGAATAGTGTACAATCGAACTAAGAGTGGATTCCGACATATCGGCAGGAGTCAGGGCAATTTCGTCATTGTCGCTAACGACGTCTTCAAAGAACTCGAGATCCATGGCCAACTGCAGAAAGAAGTGGTAATGCTGATGTAATGGGATAGCTGTAGGCTCGTACCGAGATCATCGAGAACATTGCCACTTTCTCGCCATATCTGCGGGGAAGTTTTGAAGCCGTACCCTAACAAACCTCATGATGAACTTGTGTTATTCGAAGGAAGCAATACCGAAGACATTGTTTGATATTTTCTCCAAACCGTTTCTTTGTCAGGCTCCACATGCCTGTAGGGACAGTCGGCCTGGTTTTTGTGCGCCTCTTCTTCCTAGGGTAGAACCATCGGTGTCGACCTCAGCGACGGATCGCTGGAAGCAAGTTAGTGAAGGGAGGATACAATAAGTTGGGTGCAGACTGCAAGGCCTTGATAAGAACGAATTTTGCTTTCAAGTCATTGTTTAATATATTTGTCGTTGTGCTGTGTTGTGATGGGAAAGTATGGGGGCGAATAGAGAGAAAAGGGCTGTCAAGTGCCTGGATCATGTAAACCGGTACTGACTGAGGATTGAAGGGCAAATACACCTAAAGTCGGCCCCTGATCTGGCGCTTTTTTTTAGGTAGTGTCAGGCGCTATCCAGTGGAAGTAACAACCAATTCAAGAACAATTTCATGACGAGACAGCACGACTTTGCGGCAGAGGTGGTATATTGGGGATATTCTAATCTTCTAAACGGAGATAGATCATACTTCCAGTGGCATACTGAAATCCAAACACCAGGGTTTCCGACCATTTCCCTATAAAAGGCTCTTACCATGAATACAGCCGCCAGGCCCTGTTCTCCTTCACCCAGAAGGGTCACCCGGGCCATTTTGGGATATTGATAGAATATTACATTAGACAGAGGTGACCATCTCTCTTAGAGCCAAAGATAGCAATTATCACTAGACCGACCCCTGGGGTCTACAGCCTTCGCTTCCATGATCACGATCTAGCCTACCGTCTCGGATGACGATATATGCCAAGAAGGCCATATGCATAATAGCATGCACATGGTGTATGTAAACTATTACCGCCCAACGAAGCGTTGTTTCCCGACAATCAACAATAACAATAGCCATAGTCGTATTCTCAGGCGCTTGGAAGACCGTCTACCTAAAGCGAGGAGTGGCAACCAAGCGGGATTGGTTCCTGCAACCATTTCGAAAAGAATCAAGCCAACCGTAGAAAATACTGTAGGCTGATAGATGGCAACAATAACAAACCCATATCGAGAGGAGTCGGCGACGCCGCCGTGCCAAGGCGTTGTGCTGGCTGTTTTGCCGCGGCAGAGACCTAGAACACAACGATAGGGACTGACAGGATGCATAAGGACTATGGAGTCTATATATAGATTCGTATCGTGAAACTAAACGCTTACAATAATCTAGGCGGTGTTGGTGAGGATTGCGGCGGGAACCAACATGAGTTGAGAAGCATTACCATAAAAGGTAAGTAACTAAATAATCCCTGGAAACAGTCGCCGGCAAGCCGAGTCTAGACCTGCAGCTGGATGGGCGCCAAGGCGAGGTTGTTTACATAATACCTACTATCTACGACCTACTCGTAGCTACTTGTAGTACACTAATCGCCCCCATGCGTCGCCCCCAGCCCAGGAGTGTGGACTTGGAGGTTTCGGGGCTTTGGTGGGCTGGGGGGCTTTACCGGAGGTAGGTATACAAGATAGGTAGGTACTTTCTAGGAGGTCGTGTACAAATAGCTTACGCATAGTACTCCGTACTCCATACAAGGCTGTGTTTTGTGTGTGCGAAAATGTACGCAGGACGGAGTACCTAAGTACCTAA
This sequence comes from Ustulina deusta, assembly GCA_023159155.1. NCBI lineage: Eukaryota > Fungi > Ascomycota > Sordariomycetes > Xylariales > Xylariaceae > Ustulina > Ustulina deusta. The sequence continues at coordinate 1,025,536 of JAJNNX010000011.1, read as the reverse complement.
TCTAGTAGACTTGGGGGCTGGTGGGTCTTTAGGTAGGGGCTTAGAGTTAAGGTACCTACGGGTAGGTTGTTGCGGGGCAATGACGGGAGGCCGATTGGGCAACGACTCAGGCCAGGTCAAGTACCTTCGATGTACAATTTGCCAATTTGCCCTGCCAGTGAGGGTGCCAGTCAGCCTTTCGGGTACCTGAGCAGTACAGTGGGCTGGGGCGCCGCCTGCGACACGCGCTAGAAATTTTCGTCCAGGGCGAAAAATTACCTACACTGTTGCTGTTTAATTCTTTCTCCTTCGTTTCTTTCTTCAGCCCACTTGCACGCTCCGTCCCGTCACGTCTGCCCACCGCCATCCACTGTCAATCGCCCTCTTGGTCTGGGTGGCCTGTCGAATTCCCTTCCCTTCTTTCTTGCCGTTGTTGCTGGGTATCATCTGGTCCTCTCCGCCGCCGGGGTTGTCGCCGCGTGTTCCTCTGGAACCAACAACAAGCCAACAAACTCCGGTACGACGCTCGGCGCCACACTGCGCTCGGCTCGCCAGCAGTTGTAGTCCTACAGCCTGGGAAGACTCGTCCCGGCGTCTGCGAGGAAACACAGCCAGCGGCCTGTCCATCCTGTTCACCCCCGCGCACGATTTTCTGTTTCTGGCCACACAGCTGACTGGCCCGGCTTAGCTGCCTCGAGATCTGTACAGAAGAAGAATCGTCGATCGAGCACCCGAACAGGGCCTCCGAACCAAACCCACGACGTCTGCCACCGCCCGCCTTGCGATTACGAGACGAGACCTCGCTCCTCCCACCCCACGATCCCACGACCCGACGACAAGAAACGAAAGAAACCCGACTCTGCACACTACGTTGTATCTGTGACTTTGACTAGTCATGGCGGCCCCGTTGCAGCTTGCCTACCGAACCCAGAAGGAGATCGGCGTCATCGACGCTGCGCCCGTGTACCTACCCCTCCCCGGGTTCGTCAGGCCGGAAGGGAATTTGCGGTGCTGTGTATATTCGCCCTGTGGTCGGTTCATCGTCTGGGCGTCCAATGAGCGTGGTTGCGTTGTCGATGCTTCTTCTGGCCACATCCTCACCACCCTGATCGTCTCGAATGTATTCGAAGTCGCATTTTCTCCCCGTGGCACGTATCTGAGCACTTGGGAACGGCCTGCCAAGGATGAGAATGGGGATGCTACGAAGAACCTGAAGATCTGGCGCGTCACCGAGGACGCTCCGGACGGCATCGAGAAACAACCGATAGGGCGGTTTGTTCAAAAGTCCCAGACCGGCTGGAATCTCCAGTACACCTCGGACGAGAAGTTTTGTGCCCGTCTCGTGACGAACGAGGTGCAGTTCTACAGTAGTGGAGACCTGACCACTGTTTGGAACAAGCTGCGAGTTGAGGGGGTGACGGATTTTGCTATTGCTCCCGGCCAGAGCTACAACGTCGCTGTGTTTATCCCCGAACGAAAGGTGTGTTGCTCTTTTTTTTTCCTCTTTTTTCTTCTTAAGTCGATAACCATGCTAATTTTGACTCCAGGGCCAACCAGCTGCGGTCAAGGTGTTCAACGTCCCCCAATTTAACACGCCGATATCTCAGAAGACATTTTTTAAGGGCGACAAAGTGCAGCTGAAGTGGAATAGCTTGGGCACAAGCCTGATTGTGCTGGCACAGACAGACGTTGACAAGTCGAATAAGAGTTATTATGGCGAGACAACACTCTACCTTTTGAGTGCCAATGGCTCTCTTGATGCTCGCATCGCACTCGATAAGGAAGGGCCCATCCACGACGTATCGTGGTCTCCGAATGGAAAGGAGTTTGGCGTCATTTACGGTTATATGCCTGCAAAGACTACAATCTTCAATCATCGGGCCGCCGCATCTCATTCGTTCCCCCTCGGGCCTCGCAATACCCTCATTTTCTCGCCCACCGGTCGGTTTGCACTGGTTGCTGGCTTTGGGAATTTGGCTGGCCAGATTGACGTGTATGACTTGGAAAAGGATTTCAGAAAGATCTGCACCATCGAGAGCGGCAATCCCAGTGTGTGTCAATGGAGTCCTGACAGCCGTTATATCATGACGGCTACAACGTCTCCCCGGTTGCGGGTTGACAATGGCGTGAAGCTTTGGCACGTTGGTGGCAGCATCATGTATCATGAAGACATGGTTGAACTGTATAATGTATCGTGGAGACCATGCCTGCCTGAGGACCTGCCTCGTGGCGACCCTTTGCACCCGGTTCCCACCCCACACGCCTCTGCTCTCACGTATCTAGGCACGGTCAAGACGCCGTCCAAGCCCGTCGGCGCATATCGACCTCCTGGCGCGCGGGGCACGTCTACGCCTCTCCATTTCCGGCGTGAGGATGAGGGGGGTGCGGCTCACGTGATGACCAATGGCAGTTCTAACATTGGTCCAAATGGCTTTGGACGGCCACGCCGCCAAGTCCCTGGTGCGGACTTGCTTGAATCGGGCGTACGCTCCGTTCCCGGCGCCGCTGCGGCGCCGGTACCTGGATCAGCGGGTGATGAAGGTCTGTCCAAGACTGCGTTGAAGAATAAGAAGAAGCGAAACAACAAGAAGGCAAAAGAAGCTGATGGTCAAACCGGTACTGGTGGATTGGCACCTCCCGCTCAGGAGCACGGTCCTAGCTCTGGAAATGAGGGACGAAGCCCTGAGCGTCGTGGTAACCAGCAAAACCACCAGAGACACCACCGGAGTCGTTCGCGACACAACGCTCACGGGGGTAACAACCCCGGGCGCAATCGCAGCAACACCCACCAGAACGGCCAGCATCCTGGACCTTTACCCCAGGTTAATACATCGCAGCCGCCTGCGGCGGACTCGCTATTGTCTCCTGGCAGTCAAAATCCAGCTTCAAAGAAGCTACGCGGCCTCCAGAAGAAGATCCGCGCGATTGAGGATCTTGAGATGCGTCTCGCCGGCGGCGAGAAGCTAGAAGATACGCAGATGAAGAAGATTGCCACAAAGGCTGCGGTTCTTAAGGAGCTCGAGGGCATAGACAAAGAGCCTCACGCAGCGTAAGTTGTGAGATGAGACCGGTCCTGCTCCATGTTGAGGTGCAGTGTCTTGGGTTAGGTTGGACACTACCAGCGTACTCCATAACTATCTAGTAGCGCCGTTAATAAATCAAGACGAAAAAAATAGGAGGAGGATATTCATCTATCATTTTCAATTTGCCTAGACTCACGCGAATTCGCTAGATCTCCGTCTAAATTCGAATTGGTTGACTAATACACTATAACTATCTATTAGCTCCTGTACAGTTTCAGATCAAAGGTGCCTCTCAACCATTTTATTTCGTTCGGTGAGAAAATCCATCTATCTAGGAGAAGTGAGCACGGGTAGGTAGGTAATGTCTCAGAGTGATGCTGGCATATTTGCCCCAATAGGCGTTATAGAGTACGACAGTCCAACTACTCGGGGGGCGGGATTGGCATGACGTCGGGGATGGTGCGTTGGGTTGGAATTATACGGCTCTCTATCCCCATTGCCTAATGTGAGTAGACAACTACCTTAGTATCGGCTAATTCGGGGGTTTCTATTTACGCAGCTCAGGGGGAGCGTGTTGCAATACCGCTATGAGAAGCAAGAGATAAAGGACGGGTGCCCTTCGTTGGGAGCAGACATGCCTCTCGGGTTAGGCATCATGGTAGCTTGACACGGCAGAACCAATAAGGGTGTTTCGATATCTACATCAATGGGGTATTTAATGTTGATGGCAGGTTATATATATGGCATTTGGTCTAAATGGTTTCCTATTGCCTGAATTATATGACGATTTAGGAACATGGCTGACTCGCACCGAGTCAGTCGTACGTGGAGTGAGTCCGGATACTCCCAATATTGTACCCATGTTCGCTTATGAGGCTGCGCTTAATCGATCTCTGGGCAGCAGTAGCAAAATACCGTCAGTCCAAACTCCAGCTGGTTACCACAAACGTTATCACGCACAATCAGTAGCCTTTCCATCGGCAGATTGCGAATTTTTAGTGAGATGTTTTCAGAGTCGTCTCCTTCCGCGCTCCAACGTGCATACCAACCGTCCGGATAACGAGCCTGTAGGGCCTATGACGAGAAAAATATAAGCTACTGCTCCCCAAAGAGCTAAAATCGAAAATCATATAATATGGCGCTTCGAATTCCGTCGGATATAGGACGTGGGCGACAAGCTGGGCTGAGGAATATGTACCTCTTTGGTATCTTGTTCGCGCGACAGGACGCACTTTTCATCAGTAGACATCGTTGGAGCGCGAGATGGGCTTTCGTCCCTTGTAGTTGGGTCCCTTTGCGGCATGGTGAAGGTAGAAGAATCGGGAAGGGGGGATTTGATAAGAAACTGTGTGTAGATGTGATATAAACAGAGCGTGATGAGGACGAAATGAAGAGAAGGCAGGATTTAAAGCAGAGGTAAGCCTTAAATACTATCCTTGATCAGGTGATGAGACACTGTCGAGTTTTTGGTGCATTTTAATCATTCGAAGTATCTTAGTTATAATAATACCGGTGCTATGTATAGAAGAATTAGCGAGTCCAAAGTTGAAGCCGCTCGTAATAAGGGCGTGGTCAAATTCTCGAAGCTTGCGTTGGGTTTAATCCAGTCTCCACAGGGTCTTCTTTGTTAGAGACTAGAATAAGATCGACTTGAATGCATTTCTATAATTCAGTAATGATCCCGCCCGTCTTTTAACGTCCGCTATTCTTAAAACTTCGTTGCCCACTCTGGATATACCTCCTCTTGCCTCGGTGTCGAAGCGACGTTCCGATCATGGATGTGGTCTTTAAGGGGTAGATCCATATGCTGGCTATGCTCACCCATGTTCATACCTCTCTTTTGTATATACCGGGCGAAGCCCAACGTCTGCTTCTTCCACTCCTCTCTGCTCACCTTCCCGTCAATATAGTCCGCAAATATCATAGCATCGAACGCAGCCTGCGATGTCGAGGCAACGGTATGTGGACGAAACCCCGCGAGCGCGTCCCCAATCAAGATAACTCTCCCGCCCCAATACTCGTGCTCTGGGCTTAGCACATCCGTGACCGCCTGGACGAAGGGCTTGTTGGTCCCGCAGACGATCTCTGCGAATTGCGGCGGGAGACGTTCGCGCGCGAGCGTCCGCTGTCTCTCCCATGCTCGTGGATCTGTCATACCGGGCGGCATGGTGATGGCTTTACGTCGCCCGTTGCGATCGGTCATGATTTCTTCCAGTTCTTCTGATCCCTCTGGGAAATTCGTGTAGTATACGAAGTTGATGAGCCGTTTCCCAGGCTCGACGGTGCCGTCTTTCCCCGGGATCAGGTACGTCAGGATCTGGACGCCCGGACAGTGGAAGAAGGTGAATCGTTCGCAGCAGGTCTTCCTCGTCTCCTCGCTTGCCGCTTCCTCCGGCAGCGTCCCTCTCAATGCGCAGTACCCTGCGTATTTGCGCTCGACGTTGGGTTGCACAAGCTTCCGGATTGTAGAGCTTGGTCCGTCTGCGCCGACAACGATGTCGGCATGGACGGAACCTTCTTCGCCTCGACTACTTTTCCAAAAGACCCGTATACCTCCGCCTCCATTATTGCTCAATTCCTCTTTGATATCCGTGACGTTCCGATCGTGGATATGCACGGCATTCCCATGTTCTGGGACGGGATCCGGCACCTCGCAATAGGGGCTCTCTACGCCATCATAGTTTGCGCGCATCAAGTAGTATGTCAAGTCCCATGATGTCATGCTCTGCAACATCTCTTCTTTATGCACAATGTTGCCTTCACGATCAAGGTACTGTCGCGCATATGAAGTCACCGCTAGTGGTCGATTGCAGTGGATATAACGCTTGAAGAAGTCCAGAGTATCCCCTCCAGCAACGATACCAGCGCCCTGGTCGTGGAGAAGAGGCGTCGGGTTGCGCTCTAGGATTGTGGTATCGTGACCCAGCGCTTTCAATGCCAGCCCCGTTGCGAGACCGCCGAGCGACCCTCCTACCTAAATTATCGTACAATTATGATTTGATTCGGGAACGATTTTATTATATTTGAAAATCCAAACTCACTATCACGAAGTGGAGCTTCTTCTCACTGCGGTCGTGTTGCCCCTCTTTCTGTTCCTCTCTCGAAGTCGAGACCATCGTACTCAACACTATTTCGAGCTTTCGGCGGCCTCTATTAACACAATAGGAGATGAAATCCAACTATGCGAAAATTGGCTTTCGAGACGTAAAGTCTTTTATGATGGCATATTCCCGCGGCGTTGAAGAATAAACTGATTTGAGCCTTGGTGTATATAGGCGGGACAGTGACGTCAGCATAGGCTAAATGGACATTATCAATTATGAACGGCATATACTGAAATGGGCAAAGCGAATAAATTCAATACACGGGGTTCGCCTCGGACACCATACGTGCGCTTCCATGTGTAAGATTCAGTTTGACAATTTGGATCATTTTTTTGGATCATGATTAAACAACACTGGATTCATTGATAAGACTAGCTTAAAGAAGGCGATGATGGTCGTCTATATTACCGAGAGCGCCCTAGCTCGGTCGACGGGTGTTGGTTATATAATAGACTTGCATAGCTACATACACTGTCTACCCTGTTCCAATACGTGGATTACTTGGATCTACAAAGCCTCAGTATAAATTGCGTGGGACTCTGCGAGGAGTTGTGGTGGGGTTGGGTTTGGCTCTTATCTGTCGCGTCCCGAAACGATGGCTCGAGTGCCTGGTTTCAGACTATGGAATCGTGTCTGGTGGCTGGACTGCGATTACTCCGATAGAATGCTTAGAATCTCCTTTCGAATAGGGGTGGCTTACCCGTAGTGTTGAAGTCTTAAATGCTGATCTTTGGGTTCTCAATTGCTTCTATGACACGACGAACGCCGGGCCCATGAAAACACAGGTGCAAATTTGCCATCACAACACTAATTAGACGTATTAATAGAATTCAGTGGCCACTCTCATGGCGGAGTGATCAAATCCCACAGACTTACCGCCCGGTAGGTCTCAAGACCGTTGGCAAGAACTCAGCGAGCGGCTTGATATCTGAGAGTTCCTTTAGAAGCATGCTCGCGGTGATGATATCAAATTCCCTATCGGCTATGTGTCGGTAATAGATCGTATGTAGCGATTATCGGATGCCACCTACTCGACGTGTTGCCTGGCGAAGTTATTTAAGGCGACAGGGTTTGTCAAGTGCTTTTTCTGCTCGCCGTCTAGCATTTCCGATCTGCGCAGCGCTGAAGTCGGTTGCAAGAACCGCCACTCCTTCCTGAGACAGTCTTGGCGATAATGCCATTTCCGGTGCCAAGGTCGAACACTTCCTGTCCAGACCGCATACTCGCGAGCTCCTCCACGGCCGGGAAGAGCAGCTGCAGGAACATGTCGTTGCCTTCGCCCAAGTTTTCGTCTCAAAAGCTGGTAATACCCTCCCAGGCGAGTAAATTAGCTGGGTTCTGTTCGCTGTCCCCTTGGGCTGGAGAAGCTGTCTGTTGCTGCTCCACATCGTACCGCATGGGTTCTCCCAGGACATGAGAACCGTCGATATCCGTAAATTCGGTTGCAGTCTTTGCAACTTCGACCCAACTGGAAGAGGGCCAAGAAAGAGGAATTTCTGAGGTCGCTCGCTACTGATATATGTGGGTAATTATGTGGGTGCAGTGTTATCGTCCCATTGTGGACCTTGGCGCAGAAACCAAGCATCCCTGAAGCTTTGCTTTGCCAAATTCTTCCACGAATCTAGTATGCATGGACCCTAGTTAGTATCTGCCAGGGGCCGAGGCCCGGCCCCATAGACCTACTGATATAACTTACTGGCCCACCAGAGCCTGGGAATGAAGACGGAAGCCGGGTAGAATGTTGGGGGCATATCCGAACCGCCGCCCGCGAGGCATATAGAGTCCACCGCATGGCCCACCGCGTGTAGAAGAACAGGTTTTAGCTGCGTAATAACCAATCCGTTACAATTCTGCTCCTCCCACTTTATGGAACAACCCTTGACAGTATCTCACGAAACCCGGTTTGATGCTGTTACATATGGCAAAGAAAGACAGGTCTATCTTCTGCCTTAAAAAGTAGAAGATAGACCCCCTTTAACCGTTTTACTAATTTAATCTATCTAATCGTATAGGCAGTAGACTTCGTACCGTTAACCAACTATCGAAGGTGGATGTCTGGATGTCTGGACCACTGCAAAGGACTTTCGAGCAATGAGTTCTCTTGGGGATAGGTGCCGCTACCAAGACATCCGCAAAGGCGAAAGACCGAGCGATTCGATAGGCTTCAATACACCTGTCACCGGAACACGACCCTCACTCTGGCGGTGCTGCCCCTGATCGTAGCTAGGGTGACATCGCCCTATCACGTTCATTGCGTGCTTGGAGCGATGTTATTGTCCTCGACCTGGAGGCTGAGAAAGATCAGCATCTCGCTAAGCTAGCTCTTGCAGTCACGTTTCTGCACCAGAATGAGCGTAAGGGTCCTCAAATGATGGAAAAAGACCTCTCATATGCCTCGGCTCGAATTCACGAGACCCTTACTAACACGCCAGGTGTTCAATGCATCGTGCCTCAGAGCAGTTGAGCTGTTCCGCTATGGAGCTCGCCAAATATAGACTAAATAAAGGAGTTATTTCATTGGCACATATATCTGTGCACGGAAAACAAGAGATACCGTACCGGGTTGACTCCAATCCCAACCCAACGAATGCCTAGACAAACTCATAGAGCTCGGCAGATATGGGAATGGTAGTATCGTGGCTACCAGAAAGCTAGTTCGGACAGATCAAACCTCCTCTTCCACTCATCTCCGAATACGAGTTACAACATTCCAAGCGGCGTGTTCCACACCATCGAGGCTGAACCAGATACTATCCATGCTACGCTAGTCTTCTTTCATGCTTCAAGGGGGTCGAAAAGCATGCTGTTTGCCGGCCCCAAGGATCTGAAGTCTCATAATCTAAGCTATGATCTGAAAGCCAGTATAACAGCCAGACATCTAATCGAATTAGCTTATCTTGTCCGAACATAGGAGACTCAAATGGCCCAAGGTCAGAAGTACACGCATACGACTGATTAGGAGAACTCTTTGAGATATCTTTGAGATATTTCAACACTGCCCTTAATCCGCGTGACCATCTTGACGCTTTTCGAATTCAAAACATATTCCACCGCAGACGAACTGTCTTTGGCAAGATTGGAGCCTAAGGGCGTTTCGGGAGATACGAATAAGCCGGAGGCTCCTTGAAGCGAGCACTCGAGACAAGAAAAAAAGCTAGTCCACTATCTGTTGATATTACCGGTGAGCTCTCCGTAGCTTACTGCTCCACGAACCTTCTTGATGTAGCAAAAGAAGCCGTGGCGATGCAGGATAGTACCGCTAAAGACCTCAATCTCGAAGGCGAAGAGTTTCGTGCTGTCGGAAATCTCGGCTTGATTGATTATCAAGTATTTCTAAACCATGGCGATCAATTGCTACCAGAGCAAGCTTTTAAGCAGCTTCATGAGCGTCTCAGAATCGCAGGACACATACGTGCGATTACTAGCATCGAAGAGTTGAGTACAACCGCCAGACTACATCAGATTTGCCTTGATTAGTGAGGCCATCGTTTTTGGTCGGCCCTCCCTCTGCCTTAGGGCGAGTGACGATTTGGCCAAAGCAATAGATGCTGGGTTGAGCTCTTTAGGGATCATTGTAGCGGGAGGCGAGCCATTACTAATTACCATGGCTCGTTCTTTTCAAAAGGGGTACAGCTTGAATTTATGGTATCATCAGCCTGTGCCAACCCAGCTAGACGAAGGGCAGAAGGGGCAAAAAAGAGGCAGGATACCCTACACGAAGGACTAGTAGAGCTAGGGGTCGTCGTAGGTGACAATAAATTAATATATGAGGAGGATCTGCCTAAAGTACTATTTCTGGAAAGGCAAACAAAATTCACACCATGACTTCTCTCCATGCTGTAGACATGAGACATCTCTATCACGAATTTTGAGTAGTTATTAGAGAATTAACTAGAATTTAGCTTATCTAGGTCCTTAAAATCTTACTCTTAGCAACTGAGACGCAAACTGTTCCTTAGTACTGGGAAGCGGGGAAGAAGAAAAAAAAGAAAGAAAGAAGGAATGACTGTGCAAGATATACTACAGTTTGTCGGGAAGGCATCTAGCTATCACTGGCATGCTAGAATAGGGTGAATTGAGTATCTATGCCTAAGGAGAGGTTATACGGCCAGGTTGTAACCAACTAAGTCTGCTATCTAGCTGAGGCCACTAGCCTATCTAGACGTCTCAGTGTATATTATTACTTTTACCTCGGTCTAACTAGTTATGGTGTTAGATTTATTGCTTTTTATTACGATTAAAACATTCTTCAATTGAACAGTGTAGTTATTGTACTTGGAAGTGTATATAAGCGCAAGGCTAGTACCCCTATATTGAGCCTCCTCACATTGCCCATTTCATACAAAGGATAGCATATTGAGGTCTGGGGAGTATTTAGTGGTAAATATTTCTGTACCTCTATGGCTCATTTTCGGCTCTAATCTCTTAGTTTGTTTCCAAATCCCGATAAAAGGGAAGATTAAGGTTTTTTCTACATGTGCACGAACCTCTTTCAGACTGAATCCGGACAGTTCGTTAATTTGCTAAAGCACCTTGAATTCTTAATAAAGATGCTAACAAGCTCAGCAGCATTACGGACTTGAGGTGCAATATGCGCCGCTAATTAACTAGGAATATTGTACTTGCTATGCCTACAAGGACTGTGAGCAAAGGTGAAAAGTACCAGTGGTGCGTAACAAATTGGCGTGGCTCTGGATAACAGTACATCTCCAGGTTTGGGGGGATCATACTGCTCCATGAATTTGAGCTCGCCAACTATAGCCATCCCCCAGTGATGATGCAACTCTGCCAACCAATGCAGGGGGGGGGGAGGCGTTGTCGATGGCTTGATAACGGTTTTCTTTGTAATTGGCCTCTAGCGGTTTCGTCATTGACCATCCGTTCCGGAACTCGGAATGATCGTGACGCCATACACTATAACAAGGTACGCATAGCCACTACGCCTGTCCTCTTATGCCGACTGTAATAAGCCGCATGCAGCCTTCATCTACCCCAAGGCTTACGGGAAGAGCCGCGTTCTTTACGCCGACGCACCCGAGTAAGAAGGAGTTGGATATATGCTGACACCAGCACCGGCAAAATCATTCTATATAGCCCGGAAATGACGCGGATCGCGGGGACAGAGAGTTTGATTATATGCTAGCCCATTTACCAAGTGATAAAGGAACCTAAACTTTGGGAATTTTGCTAGTGATTGGGCGTTGTCTTCTCAAGTTGACATCCTCCCCCCAAAGAATCAGCTTGACAGGGTTCTGCAAACTAATTACCCGCGATTCTGGCCTTACAACGTGTCTTGCTCGGGAGCCGGCATCTCCCTGCTGGTTCGGCCCTCATTATGATGTCAATATCCTGGTCTAACTAAGTCTATGCTATAGCATAGTGGGGATTCTAACTGGTCTCGCCTGTGCTGTCATCAGAAGATAATCCATCACATTGGTATCAAGGGACCCCAGTGGCGATCAGATCTCTTATTCGCTAAATTGGTGTAGGTAGTATAGATAAATCTATTTAGTATGCCTACTACCTTTCAGTGCCCTGCACGAGGCTACGGATTGCAGCATGCATGCCGACCCCTTATCGACTACGCTGAGTAAGCTGACATGGATATCATATACTATATACTATGCGTATCGTAGATAGCAATGTCCGGACACCGAGATGCCTCTGTCGATAGAGCTTATGTGAGATGGAAGCCAGCCGATTCGAAATAGATGCAGATCTGTGTCCACGGTTGATGATACCTAGACCAGCCCACCTACATATGCCGCGCATCTACCATATGTCACAGTCCCCTGTAGACCCCCACTGAATTTATCGGGTCCTTGGGGGTCAAGCTATCCTAATGTATATGTACTTGGTATAAAAATACATTTTTCAAGCATTATAATATCATTAAAAGAGAATTATATATACTAGCTATTTTTTTAATTTTCAAAATTTCTCTCGCTCTTAGAACATTGTGATAAGCCTTTATTGTTCACTTTTCTTGCCATAGTAGGTAGGAGGACATGAAGGGGGTTTGATGGGACGTGTACGTGTGCTAGAGGTGGGCTAACGATAAGGACCCAATATGACAACTCGACTGCGAATACAGATGCAAGTCGCAAACTGCCTAGGACTAAGGATATTGTGCCTTATGGTGTCACCATAAAATCCGGACCGTTTTAGTGGCGCGGGCTTATTTATTTCGTTGCGTACTACTACATGCGCTATTCGGTAAAATTCCCGGGTTGAAAACTAGTTACCTGTGATCTCTAGCTTTAGTTTACAACGTATTGTGGGTAAAAAAGTTAAGTGAAAAGTTGAAGCTGACCTACGGATCCTATCCCACATTTCTTATTGAGTGCTCCACTAGATAGACGAGTTCCTGGGAGGCAATGATAGTGGGGTGTCACGCATTCAATAACCCATTCGAATATTAAATGCACCGAGCAATTCGGGCTGATGCCTTTATCAAGATTTTCTTGACACCTGATAGGCTAACGGCAACTTGGCACTCGGGACTTATTGCCGAATTTCACCTTGTGCCGGTCTTACTTTCTGAGTCCCACTTCCGTTGTCAGCTTAATAGTTGTCCCCCGCCACTGTAATTAGTCATCAAGATAATACGAACAGAATAAACGACAACTACATCAACTAAAGTAGAAGGGAACTAGCGTCCTTCACACCGCTATTCCGAGTAAGTGGTCGGTAATAATGGCCCTTATTATCACACGTTTTGATTCTAAGCGCCATAGTTACGAAGCGAGAAGCACATTGGCCTCATAGTCGATTACATCTTCGGATGTGAAAAGCTGATTAGCATACTAGAATAAGGATATAAACGGAAAAATATAGTGATATTTCTAACCACTGTCCTGATCTAACTTTAGTTCCTTTGATGATCTAAACTATCCCTCTCGATATCAATACTGAGGGTTACTCTGTGATAACTCTATAGGAAGTCCAGGAAGCATCCATGTGCTTCCAGTAGCCTGCGACAGCCTAGCTGAACGTAGCCGTCGTCTAAATGTCCGATTGCCCATGATAACAAGGAGAACAAAAAGAGAAGAGACAAAAAACTACCAGAGAGTATCTAACAGTGTCGCTTGAGCCGTGCCATTTCAACAGTTAAACCTGGACCAAAGCTGCACACGACGACATCCTCAGTACCGGGACCCATCGTCCGTAATTTGTCCAGAACAGCAAGCACTGTTACACTGGCTGTGTTGCCCCTTGTGCTGTATACGGCACTCGTGGCCCGAAGCTGGTGATCGGGGATACCCACAGACTTTGCCACACCCTGGATGATAGCCGCACCACCGGCGTGCAAGGCCCAGTCACATTCTGTGGGTGATGGTAGGTCCTTACCGCCGAAGAGTCGCTGAAGTGGCCGATGTACAGCTGCCGCGGCGTGCTTAGGGAGTGTTCTAGAGAGATAGACTAGGAAGCCCTGGGACACGGTTGTGACAGAGACTTCGTCGTAGGTGTCGGGAGAAACATTCTGGCACCAGTCGGCAATGGTGAACAGACGCGGTATCTTCTCGGTCAGTGCGAGGTCGTTGCACAGTACAACAGCTGCTGCACCGTCACTGAAGAGGGCGGCACCAATCCGAAGTTTACCGGTTCTGTTTGCTGCCTCGAGCTCGGCACGGAGGTTGGTGCTGCTAAGCTCGCAGGCTAAGACGAGGATGCGGGCCGGTCGACCACGAAGTGAGGAAGCGCAAGCCATGCTATTGGCCACTCGTAGAGCGGCCAATCCTCCTGCACACCCAGAACCGGAAATGAGGGATCTTTCGGCGTCGCCCGATATCCCTAGCTCCTTGGCAACGAGGTGGTCGTAGCCGGGACATTTGCAATTTGTTGCCGTTACCGAAACCATATGGGTGATGGCTGACGCTTCAATGCCGCTTTCTTTCAGAGCCTTACGGGCAGCGCCAGCCGTCAACGGGGGTGCATATTTGTCAAACGCCTCGTGAACCTGTTCGATTGTTGGAGGAACTGGCCCTCGCCACACGGGATCATTCCAGCATTCGAGGACGGCCCGCGTCTTGACGCCAGTCTGGGCGTTCACCATGAGAAGTTTCTGTAGCCTGAAATTGTGTTAATTACGCCTTCGCGAAGAGATGACTGATGAAAACGCACCATGGGGAATCTGCTGGGTAGATGCTCTCTGCGTACTCCCGAAGGTCTGCCGTGCCAACAAGAAGCTCTGGCCATTCAGAACCCAGGCCAGTGATGGTGAGGCGATCGCTGAACTCTTGCGTCGGACCAGTGACATTTTCAGTCTCGCCAGGAGAGGACCAGTTAGCACCCATTTTGAAATATAATTATGAGAGAAAAAGACAATAATCAACGTAGTCCTAAGTAGTTTACTCTCTTGACCGCTTGACACTCTTCAACAGATACTGAGGATACGGCACCTTTTAAATATTTAGCCCCGGGTCTTGAAGCCCTGGTCATCAAGTATCAGACGGTCTTTTCCGTCTGACTAACATGAACAGATCGATTTCCAAGCAACATTGTAAGCACCTTGCCGAAGATAACGTATTCGAGGTGTGTGGAGCATTGTACATTATCTACCGATGATTATGTGGGATAGAAAATTTACTCCTGGAAGAATTCTATGGTAGGTCTCAAGCAGGCATGGGATGACGATCTTGAATGTAGACGAAGTTCAAGATACTAGCCAATTTCGGAATGCTTATGGAACGCAATGTGCGTCTAAGAATTATGCGACGTCGTGGCTAGTCTGCCAAATATGCAAGCATCTTTAAATATTTGGTTGCTAGTAGATAATGGGCTACAAATATTAGTAAACGTGGTTCGGTTCTTCGTGGCCATGATTGATGATAGGCTTGCTACGCCGTAGAGCAGCAGTAGTGGGGTTTGTAAATAAACTCGCAAGGTGAGTCTTTATGACTGTATAATAACTATGGACGAATTAGGCAATTGACAAAATCCTTGCCTTCGCCTACCTGATTTGCGATAGGCTATGAGAGACAGAGGCTCTGCAAACTGATGGCGCCAACCATCGCTAACGATCGGCCAGTTTAAATTGGGGATACTGGAATCTGATAGAGTAATCTAGCCAATTATTCATCAGAGGAGACCTTTAGTGTGATAGTGCTTCTTGCTAATCTAGGAAAGGCATGAGCAGATCTTTGGCGAACGGGTAAAAGACGCGAACATGGCATTCTTATCCCTCCGGGTTTCAATTGCCTCACTTATGTAAGTTAATACAACGCATGAATATAAGCTTCATTCCTTAGTGTCTGTTTGTGCCTAATACCGGTTTCTCGGTGGGATGGACATGTGAAGTTTTCAAATTAAGATAACATGCTATGGATGATGTCATATACCACCCTTGTATTTGCATCTGACCTAAGCTGTTTTTGTCGATTGGTTAGTACAAACCCCTTAACCGAGGGGAGGTATATGTATATGTATGCTGAGGATCATTAGCCTTAAATCCTATCTGACTTATCGTATGTTTTCAATAGTGTGAGAAATGGATGAAGACTACGCAGTAAGTGAGAGAAGCAGTATCATAACAGTGTCTACTGTAAATTGTAATATACAGCTGAAAGAGCCTGGCCTATTTCAGAAATATCCGATTTATTCGGCCTTCCATGTTATGCGAGACAGTAAGTCGGTTATGCATGCCTCAAAGAGTGCAGGTGGGGCTAATATATCTACTCCCGAGGCGTATGTAGGGGTTTTTACCACTTAAGGTCTTGACAAACAAGAAGCAAGCTGTTGAAAGGAAACCCGTAACGGCGCTGACGGGGAAGATAGGACTGTGCTACACGTCTCTGTATCTCCTTCACATTGGCATAGTATTAGTTAAGTTCTTGTCGTAAACTCTCCTAGCTTTAATTGGTCACTCAGATACACTAATCTGCGGGATTTGCTTTGTTATAAATTGGATGATAGTCATGAATGGCTGCGAGATATGAAGATTGCGTCAGCACACGAGCTGTAAAGCTTACAATAGGGAAAGCATCTGGAATTAACACACTATATATTCAATTACCTAGTACTAGAACGGGAAGACTTGAGTTTCAGTTAATTTTTAGCGTGAAGACCTAAGAGAAATCTCTAGGTGGGTGGTACAATCCGCCTATAGTGGGGATTAGCACACGCGAGCTCGAACTGTAGAAATGTAACGACAGCAAAATGCTTCAAAGTCTTTGCTTTTTGATAAGAAGGGGCTACGTTAAGGGGAGAGGGAGCAGTGTACACTTTCGCGTAGGAATTTCCCGGAACAAGACGACTTTATCCCTAATAGCAGGCTTATCGTCGCCATGTGCAGACCACTTGCTGCAGACTCAGCATTGCATCTGTGATGTAGGGTCCTAAGGAGACTTAGACAGAAGGAGCTAGTAAGAGGCGGTGAAATAGGTATGGCGTGATTTGATGATAATAAAGCCTGGTTCGTTCCAAAACCCACTTTACTTGCATACCCCTGTCTGCGGCTCGGAAGGGCGAAAGGTCGTCAGCACTATACCCTACGATAGCCTATTTACATGGCAATCCATGCAAACTAGATCTAAGATCGAAAATACTTTTACAAGAAATATGAGCGAAACGCAACGATTGGCGACTGGTTTTTTGATTGAATCCTACTGACTGTATTATGAATCAAATATAAAGGACCAACACTGGGATTTTAGTCACAGAACAATCAATAGCTCTGCGTGATCTCGATTTTCGGACTTGTTGTCCGCGCTTACATTCGAAGTCCATGAGATTCATTCGGACGAAGGGAACCGAATCACATACGTGATACTGCTCTATATACGGCTAGAATGAGTCCATCTACAATAACCAATCAATGTTTATTAGCTAATACAGGGCTCTGATGGAAGGTGATTTTATGTATCCTTCGTCAGAGACATTAGGCAGGGTTGTAGAATACTGCGAATCCCGAGAACAGCTTGTGCTCCTTTCGTCAATGGGTTAGCAT
Source organism: Ustulina deusta (assembly GCA_023159155.1). NCBI lineage: Eukaryota > Fungi > Ascomycota > Sordariomycetes > Xylariales > Xylariaceae > Ustulina > Ustulina deusta. The sequence continues at coordinate 1,008,482 of JAJNNX010000011.1, read as the reverse complement.
GGTTATATCCTGAGCATCTTTCGCTTCATACTAGTGTTCGGCAATGCAGATAGGTCGTGTCGACTAATGTAATGTAGGGTAGACAGGTGGAAATTGATTGCGACCCTTCTTCATCCTGCCACATTTGGCGCCCACTCATGCAGTTGCAGGGTTCCTGCGTTAGCGACGATCAGGCGCCGTCGGCTCGCAGGTTGACTAGCAGGGCTTCTGAGCATGGAATCTAGCCGAGTGAAATATGGTGTAATATAGGTACTGTCCGTAGTGGTGCTGTAAGGTGAGGACAAACGGCATTATCTAGCTTGCCAACCCACTACCGGTATTTTTCCTCCTCTCATCAATGCCTTACGTGACCCCATTCCGAAGGCTACGGTTCATTAGTGTACTATCACTACTTAAAACTATCTCTATATGTAAAGACAGCAGTGTTAGGTACAAGTGATCACGTGATGGAAGTCTGAGTACTTATCTCAACCACCTCTCTTGGTCTCACTACCACTCCTCATCAATGATCCAACTGCTTTTTGCCTCCTCGGAATTTATCCCACATTTTCTTAAATAAGCACTAACATGCAATGGAGTCTGACATGCGGGACCGTAGATTAGAGTTGCAGTATTCCGCGGCCCATCCGAAACTCAGCATCGAAGCATCTAGCCTCACAATAATACTAGCTAAATGGTGGTGTTGAGTAGATGTTAGCCTGATATGGATAATGGTGGTTTTTTTCTTTTTCGATTTTAAACTGTAAAGCTCAGTGCCCACACCCGGTCGTTGACCATTGAAGTGTTTCAATCGGATGAGTCTCTTCGAAAGGGATGGGCTCGGAGAAAGCGTGTAACCAATCATCTGCCGAAATGCCAGTAAAAGCCGAATCTGCTAGCCCTGATTGGAAAAGTTGCCAAGACAGTAGCATGTCAAACATATGCCGTCGACGTAAATATTAAAATAGATCAGGAAGCCCGGGCCTGCCGTATAGTTGTTTCCTAGTATCGAACAAATACAGCCGGCCTTTTCTCCACTTGTGTAAACCCATTGAATATCGTGGATACTATGTTGAAGGCAATTGGTCTAGCCGTAGGTTAGAAACTAGCGTGCGGAAGCAAGACTGTCAAGGCGAGAAAATGGAAGCAGCTGGCTATATAACTAACTCTGATTACACTACTTACCCCTACACTTCATATTAACGTGCCTTAAGTTAGAAGCTGTGAGCCTGCATGAAAAAAAAAAACACCAATGCGTTCAAATAAAAATAAACCTAGAAATATATATGCTGCTCCTACCGTCCAGCTTCACATTTGCGCTCATGGTGCGTTCACATTTTCAAATTAGACTTGATCGATTGCTTCTTCCAAGAGGCTCTAGCTCGACGGTTCTTGCATAGAAATGACATATCAGTCATTGAATCTCCTCAACAAGGTGGAAAACCTCCGGGTCCGGATTTCTTTTAGCATAGTCTAATACCGACTTCCCTGCCATACACTTCAATGTCCTGTCAGTCCTGGGGTCATTTAAGAGAAGCCGCACAAGTCCCAGCCTGGCAGAATTAGCCGCTGATAACAGCGGGGTCATACCAAAACTGTCCGGTAGATTGATGTCGATATAAGGATGGGATAAGAGCAGCTGGACAATTTCCAAGTTGCCCCGCCCAACAGCTACTAGAAGTGAATTAATGCCGGCCAGAGTTTGAAAATTGACATCGATAGTAGAATAAGATAAGAGCAGCTGGGCGGTTAGGAAGCTCTCCTCTTTGACAGCCGTCAGCAGTGGATTTAAGCCGATGTTATCTGTGATATTGACATCAAGGGAGGGACACCGAAGGAGAGCCTTCAGTACGTCCAATGCGAAATCGTCGACGGATTGCATACCAAAACGACGTGTTGAGATTGCCAGGGCGCTGTCACCATTATTGTCTTTGATATTTGGGTCAGCACCAGATTCCAATAAATATTGTAACATGGCACATCTGCCATAGCTGGCAGCAGCAGCTACCGGCGTTCTTCCCAAGTCGTCTTGGGTGTTGATGTCGGCTCCACCGACCTCACATAACAGCTTTACAGCCTCGAAATTATTAATAAGAACGGCTTTTATTAGAGAGGGTTCACCTTTCCCATCCTTCAAATCCAACAGGGTGTCATCGATGTTTAGAATCCTACGGAGTAATGACATCGACGTTACTCGTTCAGAGATAAGTACGGAGTGGAATATAATCTGTCGATGACCGATGTGTTTCAAAAAGCCATGTAGTTCGTCGTCGGGTAGTTCACTCAACGCAGAGAGTAAATTGGGAATAGTGTTAAACTCCGGTATTGTGGTTCCGGAAGGGAAACGGACACCATGTCGAATCAATAATCTTACCATGGCACTTGAATTTGCGCAACCTAGGCATGTAGCAGCTCCCAATGGCATAATGCTGTCCATGTATGGGTCTGCACCTTTCGCGAGTAGAAATTCAGCTGTTTCTAGGGCATTCGCTTCCACTGCTTTCATAAGAACCGTGCGGCTACCATAGGTAATTGCATCAACTTCAGCACCTTTCTTGATCAGGTAGATGTCAATATCAAGGCTGGTCAGGCGTCTAACTCTTCCCAATGACTCCTTGGGCTTGACATTGGTGGTCGCCAGGATCTGGTCCCATAGAGCATCCACTAAAGTGATACTTCCAAGCGCGCAGAACAGTGAGAATGTATCCATTGGGTTCCGTTTCTGGACACTAAGTTCTGATTTGAATCGGGGCATTTTGCGTAATTCCTTTTCAACCTCATTAAGGTCTTGTTGTCGACTAGGGGCCAACACTCCTGCGGCAGCTTCAAATGCCAAGGCGAATACTGCCTCGTTGTTCCCAAAGACCGCTGCAGCTATAAGAGGGCTCGGAAATCTCTCTGTTTTCCTGAGTTCCAGGAATGCGCTATGTCGCTGAGGGTGTATATGTATTAGATTAGCCAAGTTTTGTTCGGCCAGAAGATAGAGGAGCTCAACCTCGTTTGTGTGATGTCGAATCTTGTGTTTCTGTAGTTTATTATCCAGATTGACCCAAGCTTCCTTTGGAAATATGTTTAGGAGGAAATCACTCTGCCCTGAACCTAGGCTTTGAGCCGAATCCGCATGGGCAAGGATATAAGTCACAGCGTACTGAAGGAATGGAATGCCACTCCAGCTGCTCCCGTTTTCAGTTGACTCTAGAGCCACATGTCCGCCAAGTATCTGTTTCAGGCAGATGTCCCTGAGTATATCATGGCTGACCCCACCACTGAAGTTCGTCCGTAATTGTTGAGAATGAATTAGTGTTTCTAGACCCCTTTCCCGCAGCAAGTAGTCTCGCACCGACTCATGTATAAACTGCACAGTAGTATCTTTCTTCGTCACCTCTGCGAGGCCCTTAGAGGCATTTAGATTGAAGCGGTTGATGCGCTCAATAGGCACAGAGGTCTGATTCCAAACCATGGATACCTCAGTATTGATTCCAATTTGCAATGCGAAGTAAAGCTCCTCTGGTCGCAGCGGTCGTTTTGAGAAGAGAATACATTGAATGCACAGTATCATTTCCTCCATATTCTCATTGTCCCGAGTTAGAATGTCCTGAAAAAGGTCATGCAACCCCTGTGGTATTTGGCTGAGTCTCTTACGCACGCTGACATCGCCCCCTTTGTCGTTCTCCTTGTTCAATATGTCAACGACAAGTGCTGCCCAAAGGAAAGTCCTTGAGGACCTGTCGAAGATTTCATCCTCAATTCCCTGTCGTAGTTGATTGTGATCGATCCTAAGTTGGGAGTGAATATATTGTCGAATATCATTTGAGTGGTCATCTTCGTCTTCTAGGACGAGTTGCAACCCGCAGTGGATGGTGATGTGTGGGTAGTGGCGACTGGAGAAGCACACTCGAATTTTGAGTTGACCAAGAACGGTTCTCTCGCCGATATCCTCAAAAAATGAGATCATATTCCTGATTTCTTCTTCTGCACACTCGTCTAGGGCATCAACAAAGCAATACACTTCATGAGACGAGACATCCGTCAAAACAGAGCTAAAGGCCTCTTTCAATGCCTCAATTGGCCACGGAGTAGCATCATCAAGGGTACATAGCTGGCCGAGAACATTTAATTTAATGCTGCTGACGGGCAGAGCTCGTATTAGTTGCCATAGTAAGGATCTATACATGCCTTCAGTCGAATGTTCGAGCTTGGTACCCCGAGCATTGAAGAAGAATTTGAGCACGAGACGATCATTCTTAGAGGACACGGCGTTTTGGTAGAGGTATTTCATGGAAATGGATTTGCCAGTGCCCGGTTTCCCTTTGATCCAGAGGAATCCGTGATGGGCATCCGTCTGTGATGAGTCGACCCATGATTTGTATGAGTGGTGTTTAAGAAGCCATTTGCACGTCTTACGCTGCGCAGTTTTGAGTGTCATGTATCGTGCGTCGATACCTTGGAAGCTTAACTTCTCTAGAATCCCATCAATCTGTCCAGATGATAGCATAACATCAGTGGTCTGCGGGGATGCGTGCCCTTGATATTTATCGGAGTTGAGAGGAGAGGGAACGTTGGTCTGTAGCAATCGTTCTTGTGCTCTGAGAATTGCTGATGACACTTTTTTAAATTCAAGATCATCAGCACTGGTGAATCTACACATATCAACATGATCAGCCCTAATATGGACTATTCTTTCATGCCGGGGATCATTGATGGAAGACGAATGGTCATCTACAATCTGATTACGCGAAAAGTTAGCCTGTGTGTATATGTTTTCATCGGGGTAGCCGCCAGCTGGCCGTGAAAGGTCACACTTACTTTGGCACCTAAGGCGCTATGCGCAAGCTCCTCTTGGAATGTATATATGCCCCAGTCACGCTCATTCGTCCATTTGAGAAAATCCTCTTCCAAGAGCTTTGATCGTTCAGCTCCAGGCATCAGCGTTTGGACGATTTCCTTGTTGACTCGGAAACCCAGCACATTAATTATGGTGGTAAGAACCTTGTGTAATGTGTTGCGAGGATCGGCCCCTGCATGCGGTGTACCGAAGAAGAATAAGTTCGTAGTTGATTGATAGATATCATAGCGTTCCGGCTGAGCATGCTCGTAAGATTTTGACAACCTTAGCGTGTCTTTGACAAGCAGACCCCCTAAGCTATGGGCAACAAATATGAGAGGTCGCCGAGTATCGTTGGATCGGCAATTTTCCAAAGCAGAAAGGAAATCTGTTGCGTGGTCACCTAGTCTGTTCTGACTTATCGGCCCATTCAAAGAGTGCCGGATGTTGGTATCATAGCCAAAGGTGAGCACCCGGCTGTGAGGAACAATACCAGGCAGAAGATCTAATGTGTAGAAGTCAGTTTGATGTCTTGCACAAAAACAATTAAACCCCTTTGCAGTAAATAGGTATCCTAATTGTTAAATAAGCCTTCTAATAAGCTGATTAACACAGCTTTTTAAAGGATTCAACGGCTTAATTAAAAGCTTGCTTTTGTATGAAATGATTTGATGTTACTTAATATACCAGTATTGAATAATTAATCATAAGATTTCAAGATGTTTTAAGAATTAATTCGAAAGAAATAATAGAAGAATGGTTGGTAGAAATGGGCTGGCCTTTGAGATAAGAGTAAGAAGTGACGAACCTCTCGGCCAATACACGAATTCGGGCCTAATTTGATTTTGATGATGGGAATATGATATCAATTTGCCAAATTTCGCCCGTTTGTTGTGTTCTTGAGCTGATGGCTCAGCATTAATAGCGCGCTTCTTGGATTGCCAGGTTCGCTCAGGGTGCCCAGTAAAGCCATGAACGAAACATATGCTACACCAGGCTAGTCGATTAGGCAAACTTGTAACAAGTTCAAATCGTTCTGCAAGATGGTACTGACTCAACAGTTGGAGAGCTAGAAGCATAAAGCACAGTGATCCCTGTTGGATGAATGTTGTGCGTATGTCTTGCGCCTGACTCGGATGAAGGAGTTTCAGTCATTCTGTTGGTTCAATAAGCTTGGCGAGGGTCTAATAAACGATAAATTAGACAGGAAAATAATATGTATCAACAGTTTGCCATAGAGAGCCGTATTCTTGTTCAATAGAGCGGCCCTGCAAGAGTATGGTTAACCAAAAGCAGCAATGAGGGGAAGAAAAAGTGAAGGTGACTGAGCAGAGTTTGCACGAGGGCGAGCCTAATAAAGACGCCCCACACAGATGCTGGCGATAATTTGGTAGGTGCCAGCTATCGGGCAACGCAGAGGCTGAGGGATGGCTTAGTGCTCGCTTATGCACTGGCAAGTCAGCCAAGGCGGACCAGGAATAGGTGTGCCTCGATACGGTCCCTCTACAGAACTAGTCACTTGGTGTCACTAGGTCTGATCTGAAGGTCTGTATTGAGTATGGTTGTAGAAGGAAACTAACTAGGGTATCTGACGGAGGTGCGAGGTATTTATGCCCTTAATTAGGTGGGTCGGTACCTGGTGCCTAAGGGCTACGCACGGTGCCCTTTCATGCACGTACCATTGTACTGACTCAATGGATTGACTTCAATGGAAGCCAATGGCAATGGGATCCACATAGGCGGCAGCAGTTACAAAACCAGCCATACATGCGCATGGACAAGTGTTGGCGGGTTTCCGCTTCTGGACGATGTGGACTGCGGGGAAGGCTTTGACATTCTACGAAATTGGCTCACAAAGTGCAAAGCAGGCCATTCGCGTTGTGGTTCTCTGCTATTGGCGAATTATGACCAGAAAATCGGTGTTGGCTCTGAAGTTCCGCCATTATTCATATCCAATGGGTTTCAGTCTCCTTCTGTCGCCCTTAGTCATTGCTGGGGCAAGATCAAGTTCCTACAGACTCAAACGCATAATGTGGCTACACTGTTGCAGTTTATAACTGTCGAAACGCCCCCCAAGACCTTCTAAGACGCCGTCAAGATCACCTGATAGATTGGTCTTCGTTATGGGACGTATCTATAGGGATGCAGAGCTCACCATTGCTGCCACAGGAGCTGTCAACGAACCTAATGGGTGTTTTATGAAGAGATCGCCTTCTATTGCTGCACCAGTTCCTTTGCCTGATGGTCTGATGCAGAATCAAGTGTCCGTAGGGATGTGCCCCTGGATTATGCAAGAATGGATGGTATGGGCCTGTAGGGAGTCGGTCGAGAGCGAAGACGGAGAGACAGTGTTCGAATCAGATGAACAGCTGCTCATTAAAAGCCTGGGGGAGTCTCGCCCGAAGGCTAACGTTCGTCGAGGTGCAGACGAAGAACTAATGTCCAGCAAACTGTCCTTTTACAGCAATTGGTGTAATGTTGTGTGTGTCAGGTTACAGCGGCCGGATGCTGACGTACGAGCGTGATCGACCAGTTGCTGTACTGGGACTTGCTAATGGGAGGGCAACGTCTTCTGACCTTACAACGCCTGTGGTATGCTAAGAGAGGGATGACCAGGCCGCAGAGACTGCGATCGCAACCACTCCACGTTCCACTATGGGCGGCTAAGTCAGTCAAGCCGGCGACCCATTATTAGTCAGCCTCTTCACTCATCACAGGAGTCTTTTTTTTATTTTTTTATTTTTTTTATCAAAATCTTGGTTCCCATAATTGACGGATGCGCTGAGCCCCTAGGCTAGGCATCATCTAACATTGGTCAAGTGCCGCGTAAGTCATTCTATGCCATTTCGCTCTCTGAGAATAAACACAATGGGAATTCTCACCCCACCAAATTTGTCCGAGTTGGCATGGAAAAGATTTTGGATCAGTCACGCTTTCTAGATTTGCCTAAATTAGTAACCATCCACTAATTCACCTAATTCTATCTCTCCTTGTAGTTTTTAGATGCGCTGCTCCTTCTGATATAAAGGTTGTGCTATGTTGAAAGTTTCTGTTTGCTTTAGCTCAAGAGACCGTGGAATCGGATTACATTGGAATGGACCACGTATTTTCATGCATCAATTATGGAACGTTGCCTCAAGTAGGCCAAATGCTATTAGCGGCAGGAGAGTTATCACTCGAGCCAGATCCTGATCACAGCTTGTGATCTTGGTATGCCACATGCAGACGCCTTAACATTCCGTACACATCTGTGTCTAGTCTCGATCTTCCAGCCATAACGGATGGATAGAGCATCAAAGAAAAATCTGCAATGCACTCACTCCATCTCCTTCACCATTTCTTTCTGTCCTTCTTGCTCAACATGTGTGCGTACTAAGGCATGTTCAAGCCCGCAGCCCTGAACTTCTGTCTGCCTTGATTCTTGCACCGCAACCGATAAATAATTTTCAAGTCCGTACCCTCGTCTTTCGCCATCTTCACGTCCTCTTCGGTCAGCCACACCCCCTTGAGAGCCTCAGCCTGCTGTTTAGTTGTTGTAGCCTGCCACTCCCCGCGCACATCGATGTAGCAGAAGCCCACTTTCGACTCATAGAGTTTGCGAAGACCATTGTCGAGCGCCTCCTCTGCGCTCGACAGTATGGCCAGCTTACACGAGGCAAAGGCGGCGGCGTCAAGCTTGTACAGTTCACCTGCAGATGGAGCCTTGTTCTCCTTCATCTTGTTCTGAATGGCAACCTGCATTTTCTGTGCCAGTGATGATCGTAGCGATTCACAGACCTGTACGAATTGGGGAGCAACGAGCCGGTACACCGTCTGCATACAGTACTCAGAGGAGCCGAAAGGGTCAGCGCAGGATTTGCCGGCCATGCGATGGCTGGTCCAAACCCCCCATGGTGCTACCGTCTCACGCCAACCAAACTACCCAGAAAGGAGCGTTAGTGATAATCCCGTTTAGTATTGTTGTAGGAGCGTGTATAGTGACTGCAGTGATGAGAGATGTGGAGATGAACAACTCGCAAAACTGACCTGGGCGCCTGCAATGTCGACTGCCACCTGTTCGCCCGACTCGAGCGTTGCACACAGCACAACGTGCGGGTGGTACATAGTGTTGTCGGCTGTGTTGTTTCTCGTGAGACAGATAGGACGGTAAGCATTTCGGGGCATAATGTGGACTTCTTGCAGTGTCTGGCAAAGTGCTGCGATGACTCTTGTTAGCCTTGACTTGAAGCGAATCACAGTGTTCAGGAAGGGTTTCTCTCACGCAGCAAGAGCAGGCGCACAAAACCTTGACAAGTACTCAGGAGCTGCTGGAAATCGCTATCGAATAGAACCGCGCGAGCATGCTCTTCGGATGGAGCCATGCCAGACGGAAAGCGGCACATAAAGGGTTTCCCTTGGAGTGCCCACCCGTCCGTCTTATCGTGGAGGACGTTTATGATACCGTGCTTCTCAGTAATACTAACGACATGTTTGTCTATCCAAGCCTTTTGCTGGAACATGATGAAAAGATCATAGATCAAGGATACGGCGCGGCAAACCTTTCTTCTCGCCAGACACTGGGACTTGTGCTCTTTCCAGTGCTGAGTCTGGCAGGTCTTGCTGCAGTATGCCGTCTTCATGACAACGTGAGAGTCTAGCATGACTAGGCAGCCACCGCATGCGGCATCGGCGTCGGGCTGTCTGCAGTTAGCACAGATTTTGGGATCCGTCAGCTTAGCGGGTAGGAAGGCATGGCCGCCGTCGGGCAGGTCAACGCCTTGTCCCTCGGAACAGTCCTGGGTGCTGCTCTGGAAAGGGTACTCTTCCTCCTTACGTCCCTGCGAAATCCACGCGTGATACTTCAGCTGTTGGGACTTTGCCGAGCCGTCATCAGGAATCTGGGGCTTGTCAAGGGCGAACCGGCCAAGCTCGCTGCGCGCGCGCTCGTAATCTCGATCCTTCGACAAGGATCGAGCCCACTTCGCAACGAACTCACGGTCCGGATCACAAGATCCGGAAGGAGAGAAGGATTTCAAAACCCAGCAGAATTGAGCCGAGTCCAACATGCCATGCTGGTCCAGCACGGACTGCTCAGCCGCAGGACTCGGAAGGTCTCTAAAGAGCTGCTCGATGGGGTCCATGATCGAAATTTGTCCCCGAGGGCTATCGATGGTAGGTGGTAAAGCAGTAAGGAAGGTGCAGTGGGGATGGCGATCAAGCGAGAGGGGGCTATTCGTGTGGCAGGTGGCAGGCGGGAGGGAGGCTGCCAGATATCCTGCACAAACACGATCTCTCATAGGTAACTTAGGTAGGTACCTAGGTACTACGTCATAACCAAGTTGCTGCTCTTGCCATCACCTGGGCAATATATCCCTATAGGTACATACCTATCAGACCCGGCACAGGTATGTATCATATATTATTCCATGTTCCCACAGCAACAGCTGCTGCTAACGGAGAGGGAAACTACAGGTGCTGCATAAGAAATAAGTACCTACTACCTAGTTACCCAAGATCACTAGGTACCTATTTACCTACCTATAAGGTACAGATATCTGCATTATTAGCCGCAGAGGCATGTGTTCAGTCTTTTCAAGTTTCATACATTTATCATGCTTGATAGCAACCTTAGGTCTCATAAAAATACCTCCTGGCAGGAACAACAAGTCTGCTGTTAACTGCAGCATGTTATTATTCCCCTTATCTTATCCTGAAAAATCTTTAAAGCAGTTGAACCCTAAAGGAGAGAAAAAAAAGATTAGCAATAAAGCATAGTTAAGAGACAAGTAGCACTTGCTAAATATCCTCTTTACTTTAATATAAACATAACTTCCTTACTTAGGATAATTCTATGTGCCTTGTTACTTATCCCCCCCCCCCCCTTCTTTTTCTTTTTTTCTATTTTACTATGAATTGCCTATGCTGGAGTGAATTTTTAGACCCCCAAAAACTACAGCCAGGGGGGCGGAGGAACCTCTTTCAGGCGAGTCGCGATGATGGCCTTACGTGGGGAATTATCGAACGAGCATTTGCTTGAATAGGTACCTACTTGAGGTAGTATACAACTCAGCCGAGTGCTAGGTACCAGAGGATCAGCCGGCACCGCCAACAGGCTGCATAAACCCCACCACGGCAGTACCTAAGTAATAAGGCTCGCCGGAGTTAGAGTCCCCTAATGACAGCGTTGTTGCCCTAATTGTGCCCGTAAGTGACTGGCTCTAGCTCCCATGTGAATGGCAATTGTCGATAATTACTCAGTAGCATCGAGGCTGAATCTCTAGGTATTGGGTGGGTTATTATCCAGGGTACATAGGATAGAATCACCAGTTGCTACCTAGAGGAGTTATAAAGTTTAAGAAGTTAACCACTGTAAAGGAGTTCGTTTCTAAGGAAGTACGTAAATAGGTACCTAGGAGACCTGGCCTCTGTAGACGGGTTTTATGGCCTTTGAAGGTGGGCTACAAGAATACAGAGGCCGATGCATTTTCTCAGCTCTTCTATGTCTACCATGCAAAGCTCTCATTATGCCACCAAACATATCTACCTTTTCTCACCCAATCACCGACATGAAATCGTAGTTCGCTTGCCATAGCTTCAGGCCCGCAGACGAGCACTGCCACCCGCTCTTCAACGCCTTGTCTGAAGACTTCATCTACGATTTTCTGTAAATTTGGCCGCTTGTCGCCATGCATCGGAGTTTGTTTCGTCTGCTGTTGACCGTTCGATAAGACGGCCAACTCCACGTCTTCGCTGTCATCACTTAGCCTTACATCGTCACTTGCGTTCTCCAGTGTCTCTCTTGTGAGAAATAGTTGGATGTTATCATCATCCACGATACTCTCCCCTTCACCGGTTACAGGCCATGTGGCATCGCCGGCGCCCCGCACTGCCCAGGCCATCTGGACACGAGCTGCAGGGTTCTCGGCTAGGATCCAGCGGTAAAGAGGCAGTGTGAAGGTCGCTCCCACTCCACCGGCAACTAATAGGATCCGGTCAAACTCGGAACTGGCTAGGTTTGGAAAGCGCTGTGCACATCCGTAGGGACCATCAAAAGCAAGTTTGACCTTGGAATCAGGGTTTGTATTGGTCGCGAACTTGGAAAGGGCCCTCGTCATAGGGCCATCGTGCCGACGAGCGACTAATGTCAGCTGCCCGGAGTTCTCATCCACCGCAGCAATGGAGAAGGGATTAAACGAAAACTCGAAGACAAGGTGTGCGGGCGCGATGGGGTTCTTGCTTGGTCGAGAGGCAGAAGGTAGGCTTAGGTAGATATGCGTGCCCGGATTCTTCGCGAAACGGTCAATCTTACTCTTCGGGATGGTGCCAACGAGTTTGATCAGATCGGTGCCCGGGATCAGCTCGACCTCCGTGTCAGCTATAATAGTGCCAAACCTGCGCTTCGCGATGTCCAAAAGGAACACGATGAGGGATTCCCAAACGTAGAAAGAAGCATGGTGTGCATGGAAGTAGATGGTCGGGGGAAGTGCAAGCGCTACTAGTAGATGCGTGATGAAGAATATCCTATACGAGTACTGCCGTACCACTGAGAGAGCAGTCCCATACAAGAGGTACATGGCAGTAATCAAAGCGAATCCTAGCACCGGAACAATAGAAGTGATCTTCTGTCCTAGCAAGTTATTCTGGTAGTAGAAATTGACGTAAAAGACTGCGTGCAGGGTCACGAAGATGCCGATGACGCGGCCAAGAACACGGTGCCAACGGTTGACCTCCTCATGCGAAGAGCTCAGTGCTAGGGCAATTGGGTTGAGGCTCTTCAGCGATAGCAGATACTGCACCGGGAACTGCGACACGCCGACGATGCCGAAGCGTCTGGTGAGATGGAGATAATCTGCAACGACAAATCAGCGCCCGTCATTGGATTACGTAGCAAATCGAGAGGGCAAGGATCTCACCATTTCCCGTGTCCACCACGCACAGAACGAGCAGCCAAATCGTCCACACAGCTCCACCGATGATCTGGTCCCGCGGCCCCCAATTCCAGCCCAAGAACACGACATCGTCGCCAAACCACCAGGCAACCTTCCTTGCGCCAGCACTCAGCGAGCCCACAACACTCAACCGCTGTTGCTTCAAAGCCGGGGAGTCTGGAACAGCAGCGTACTTCCCGCGACCGGATCCCGTCACCCTGGCTATTCCCCATGCGACAAGGCGGTACAGCAGGAACAGCGCGACCGGCACCAGTGTAGACAGCTGCGCGATTAACCCATAGCGATCGAGAGTGTGTCGACGCGCTTGTAGTTGCGCTGTATCGAGGTCCACGAATTGGTAGGGCCAGGCCATATTTGCTCCCCCTCCTGTCCCTGTCGGATTGACGGGATCGACTGCCTAGCCGGGTAAATCCGAGACGACCCAACCCAGCGGTACCCAAGGTCGTTGGTGGATAAATGATTCAGTTGAGCTTAAGTCCAGCGCGTTCATCAAAGCGGGACACCCGTGTCAAGCGAGGGAGAGCTTGTTTTCGCGGGGAAACACGTTTTCAAGTCAAAACAGCGGGATGGCGACAGCTTGATCATCTTGTGCAGGTTGCAGGTTCGGTTCCATCGGCGTTGGGTTTGGTTCGGCCGATTCACATCATGACTACTTACCTACCTATTTCGCACTCCCTGATTGGCCGAGACGCTTACTCCATGAATGTTAATTAGGTTAGGCGACCTATTTTGGCGCCCTCTGAGTGCAGCTTGTATTCCTCGGCCTCTTACACCGCTATATTCGAGGGATTAATAATGGTAAAATATGCAGCAGGACAATCATTCGCGCTGTACGAGCGGCTCTTCGAATGCTGTGTATCTCCTCAGCGCCCCATCGAGTTACTTCCTTGCTTGCCAAGCCGGCGTCATTCCGCTGGCATCAAGCACCCACCATCTCTGCTTTCTATTAAAAGTGAATTGCTACTTGGCAGTTCGCATGGCTGGTCGGCGTTCAGTACAACCGCCGGGGCTGTCATTGAGTCTGCTAGCGCACGAGGGTGAAATCTCCATTGTCGCTCCAAAGAGTACCCTTGATTATGCTAATATCTTGTCTAAGAGATAGCTTTATTTCAGTTGTAGCTCGGGAGTGGAAACAAGGTTGAAAACACTTGCAGGTATACTGACAATCTGTCAAGCTACCTTGCTAGATGACAGTTTACCTCCCGGTTGCGATGGTTTGCCCACGCCGTTCTTGGCATAGACCTTAGGCGCGATGTATCGCTATCTACCTAGTTCTCGGCCAAGTTTCCTTCCCGAAGAAACCCCCCTAAGGTCAGCACAGTCGTATATTCAGCCCCGTCGGCGACACGACTGTGAAGCCGTCCGCTTGGTACTCGCCCACACCGCCCAGGCATCGCCGACGCACCGCTGGCTTTACTAGCAATTCGGCGACGAACTTGGCCTGGACGTATCCTGCGGTATCGCGCGCAGAGGGCGCGAGAGAGACGTTTTCTTCCCGCTCGTGCACCTAAAACGTACACGAACCGCGTGCCATGTAGTAACGCTAATGTCGCCATGAGTTGAAGCAGATTCACCGTCGGAAGCGTATTGGCGCGGCTTCAGCGCCGCATATGACTTGCCCCAGTACACGACCATCCGCTTATGCGCAATGGCGTTGACCGTCTAGCTCGCCGCGATAGTACTCCAGGGCGCGGGCTCTAATCCCAGGTGCGGCTGCGGCAAATCGCCCGCCCATACTTGCAGCTTTTCCGCGTGGCCCTAGACCTGACTGCGTCGATCACGCGGGCCTGGGGTGTATTTCTCAATTGCCCGCGAATGACGGCGATGCTTCCAACACTGTGGCTCTCCAGAAGCTGGTGCAAGGTTTGCGCGCCGATAAAGTTATTAGCGCCTATTAGGAGAACGCTCATTGGCGAGCCCCTGGGTGAAAGGTCCGGTCCAGCAGTAACTTGCGACGCGGTAATTGGACCCAATGCTTCTGTTGAGCTGCAGGTACCCGAAAGTTACATCTGTTAATCTTAGTCATCAGATTGACTAAACTAACGCCAGTAAAAGTCTTTGAAGCTATTGTCGCGGTTCGCAGCTCCAAAATTGCGTCCGCCCCCCGCGAGTGCCTGCTGCTATTCCTGTTCACCAAGATGTGCATGCTGATTTTGACTCTGAAATCTTGTGAGATGAAATACATTAGAGACATCATATTGAGAGATTCGCGGCCTCCGAAGTTCGGATAGCATCCTCATACCCAGAGCGGCCATGTGCCATGATGTTGTTTTCAGGTACCAGAGACTTTCGGTCCTGCTAGGAACGCTTTGACTATATCATCTTAGCCAATATATAGGCTCGCCAATCTTCTAGTACGTATTTATTACTATTCGCAGGACTAACCCCTCTCACCAGCTACGTCGTGGTGTACGTATGTTGTATCGGCTGCACAGAGCCACTCAAGGTAGCTCGAAGCTCACCTGCGTTTATTCGATGAACTCAGGGGCATCGTCTGACTCCCACGTTCAAGAGAGAATACGCGTATCAGTGCGTTGGGACCATGATTGAAGGTATTTTAGCTGTTACGTGCGATTTTAGTGTGTAGCCGATAACGTTAGAACTTTACCTCTCCATGTTGACCTGGTGTGTGGTATCCCTAGTTCGATAACCATCAAGGTATGCAGTGTAGCTTGAATGGGATCACGGCCGGGAAGAAGTCGGCACATGCCGCGCCCGATTCGATTCTTTACACTATGCACCACTCGGATTCGCCGTTTTGCGGGTTTCATGAAGGTTTTCGCACTAAACGATAGCTACCTCCCATTTTTCAACTGACAGGTCCAATATTGCGATAACAACACAGCCGACCAGTGGTCCTTGCTTCCACGAGGCATGGCTGATAATCGAATAAGAATACACTGTACTACGCGCAGGGAAGTCCGCCGCAGGTTACTTATCGTGAATGGATTTTGGAAACTCTCGAAAGCTATCTCGATGTCTTTTGGCGCCCCGTTGCCCATTTTTCACAACTACTGAGAGTGGCCATTAGCGATGCTTTTAGGTGGCATTCTTTCTAAACTAACAGATTGCCCTTTTGACCTATCGGCCTCTTCGCGTCATCCAGGTCATAACGGCGGATTGAGTTTGATATGCTCCAAGCCCCAATTATAACACCAATGTTTGCCGCCCAAGGTTGGTATGCCAATATAACACCGTGATAGTTAGTGAAGTGGGCAATTGTAAGTAGGTCGTGCCAGCAAAGGTGCCCTTAGACTAGGAGATAATTAGGCCGAACCACAGGTCCTAGCATAATTCCAGCATTTAATATTAGAGAAGCAAGCGATGGAAAGTAAATGCAAATTTTTCGTTCAACGCGAATGTTACCTAAGGAGTAATTAGTCTCACTCACACCACATTAGGAGTCAACTAGACTGCGGCGGCGGTATCTCCATGAAATAGTATAACTCTATTACTATTAAGCGTTAAAAAAAACCCTGTGTCAGGAGGTTGATTCAGCCCCTTTCTAACTCAAAACTTTATACAGTCTGTGCTTAACCTTCCAAAGTCCCAGTACGCCATACTAGACCTAGTCTCTTGACTCTTCACACAGCTCCCAGGGATACCCTCCAACTGTGAGCATATCAAATTTTTTTTTCAATTGATGCCCTATGTGTAAGTTGGAAGGATAATGTCGGGAAACGTACATCAGTATCGCAAATAGGCGACATTTGGATATGTCAAAGCGTCTGAATCTACCTTAGCGTCAATCTAGATATATGAAAGGTCTCCCTCGACGCCGACGTTGAAAGCAAAAAATGTCTACGAAAATCAGCGCTATCGGCAACGACTGAAAGCGAACTCTTGACGGTGTGCCACTTAATAGCGTTGAGGAAAACTTTTTAGATCTGAGGATTTCACAAGATTGTAAACTAACCAGGACGTCTTTTTCGTGTCGAAGCTATATATCGACCCGAAAGCATCTATGGATAATACTGAACCCACTAGTGGGTCATATAGTTGATTTGGGTTCGATTCCGAACCGCGCTGTATGGTTATTCGCCCTTGGCGCATTTGCTGCCACTTTGGCACATTAATGTATTACTTGGTGTTGTCTTCCGAAAGATCAGTTATAATCTAGATAGGAATAGTTATGTGGTTGGAAAGTAGTGTTAACGGCGATACGGTGCTTTGTGAGGGAACAATTATATGATGATATTATTCATGTTTTGGACGATGCTTTTTTTTTGTTCGGCATTATGCTACTGGAAAGGAGTTGAGCTTTTTAGGTTTCGGTCAACTAACCGTACATCTGTTGGTTTGGTCGGCTCTGCTATGATATTTTATTTGTGTCTGTAAGTTAATACTTCCTTTAATTGGTTTATGGTCGCCCCCTTAAACGTTGTTAGTAGTAGAAATAATATCCTACGATGCCTTATTATATCGCACCAGTTGTTATCTCTTCACTAACTTCTACTTCTTTTTACTTATTTATATATATATAAGAGTGGGCGGGTACGGGATGCCTGAGGCTTGAGAGGAAGGCAGTAGGTTCTATACAGTATTTAGCTGGCCTCTTTACGGCTATAGACTCTCCATCACAATACAACATCCATTATGCCTCTTTATCCGTTCTCCCCTCCTAGCAGCCACCTTGGGAGTTCCCACCCTAAGGAAACTCTATGAATATTGAGTCTCCACGGACCTCCGTCGACCCTTTTTTGAACTTTAGTGTTCTGGTTGTTCGTAACCACAGAGTACGTAAGCCACTTTACTTAGCCAAACCTAGTTTAACCTTACAGTGCGTCGCAGTTGGTGCGCTTGCTAGTCGGCTAGTCAGCATACATTTGAGGCTCTGGCACAGCGATGGAGGAACCAATCTATCTACATGCTAACCCCTCCCCCCCCCCCCAAAAAAGTTGTTTAGAGCGTGGACAGCGAGGCGCATTTAAAGGCTTATTTGCGCTTGGTGTACGTGACAATCTACTCACATGCCAGCCACACCTGTTAATAATTATCCAATAGCGATAGCTCCCATGGAAAAGATTGATAGACTTTCTCCCCAAGCTCCTAAAAGTGCTTCGCTTGCCCGAAAACGAAAGTCACAAGTGGCTGATAGAAGGATAAGAATATATATATAATAGTCCCCCTCTCACCAGCTTAGGGTGAAAATTTCCCTTTGCAATCATTACTCCTTACGGTCTTATTCGGAAACAGATTGAAATAAATTTTCATTTCAGCTTCAATATTTTCACGATGCATTTTACATCACTCCTCCTGACCGCCCTTGCGGCTACCGTTGCCAACAGCTATAGAGTCGACCCCAGTCTCGAGGATGGAGTCTATTTCATTCCACTCCTGACCAACTCGAGCAAGTTCCTGCAGTCCGAATCGCTTTATGCGGCGCCCATTCGCATCGGCGACGCCGTCCTCCCAAACGCCTTACCCAAACGGTCGGTAGTCGGGAAAGTGCCAATCCCCACAGATACCCGCAAGTGCTACCAAGCAACCGAGAGCCGCGTCGACCACGACGGGGCGTACCAAATTCTCAGCAAAGCATGCGATAGCGGGACTAAAGTTCCCCATCAGCACATGTCCATTCCGGGCATGTTAGTTGCCCGATACGCCAGCTCCCTCGCCTTTGTTTGCTCCTGGGGACACAGTCAGGGCTGTGCGCCGAACGAGATCGACGATGCCTGGTCCCAGATTTCAAAAAACTGCGGTGGGGACCTTGAATCGGGCCATATTAGCGCCAGTCGTTGGAAAAAGTGCTATGGCCATAGTACGGTCGAAACATTCATTTGTGGGGTAATGACCTAGATCGTTACAGTCGTTGTTCGCGGAGGAGTAGTTGGATATGGAACAAACACGGAAGGGCAACTAATTCGGATCGCTTATCAAATGGAAACCATCGTTACTAAAGGTGCTCTGCGGAATTGTTTCTATGAAGCTAGTTCTATCTAAATACCTGGATATTTCCCCGCCAAATTCTTTCGCGGAGCCTACAGCATGCCACAATCCTTGCGATATGAAACCATTAGTGACATTATTTAGATAGTAGTTGGAGATGAAGGAGGAGATATGTCCATCAAATGTAGCTAGTATGCTTCTAAAACTAGAGATCGCAAGCTCCCCTAGCCTGGCCTTTGTTTTTGGGGGGGGGGATAAGCCGCAAGTCGCGTCGTAGGTTAATTATGATGTAGGTGTTTACTAGGGTACGAGTTGACCCTTTTATACCGTATGATGACTTTTATGTTGCTTCTTATGAACCTTGAGATAGTAATACTGGTACCGCCAGACTACAACAGAGTAGTATTACCTTCGTGAACCGCATGTTGTCCTGTATCCCAACATCGAAATCCCTGGGGTGAAAACTCTCTGATTCCAATATCCGTAATTGTTAACAAACTAATAGGACAGTCAGGAATGGTTTAGTTTACAGGATCCGATGTCTAGTTTATAAGATATAGAAATTTAGACCTGTCGACAATAATCTACTGTCACCAGCGAGCCTCCATATAATATACTGTATATACTGTAACTACGAACTGCCGGAAGACTGTCTCGGAATTAATGTCGCTCGCCTTAGCACCGTTCGCCCGAACTCTTTCGTATTGCCAAATATATATTGCGCTAGTACCAAGGCTGGGGGCGCTGAAAATCAACGATATGACATGTCTTTCGCCGCCTCGAAAGAACCAGATGACGGCCGGCTCTTCACCGGAGTCCTGTTCACTTACCGAACGTCCGGTTGATCGTCAGTCGTCAATTCGAGGTTTGAGGGATACCAATATCAAGTTTCATCAACGGATGGCCGCGAGATATGTACTTCCCACCAAACATAGTCAAAGCCTTCGAGAAACACCCATACGAGATCGGCGCGATGGCCGTGACCGTGGGTGGGCCATCTTATCAACAAGAACTTCCTCCACACTATGACAGTTTGAGTCCGAACAGCTTTCGGCTCAGTGGTAGTGATTAGCGGGAGGTATCTTGTCTAAGAAGAGCAGCGATCAGATCCCCAGTCCCGTGTAAAGTTAAAATGCCGCTTTACTGAGAGAGTCGGTAGAGCTGTAGTTTTTATTTCCATCATTCATCACGACGGTGGACCCGAACATAGGCTTGAATGAGCATGATCTAGTCTCACTTAAATATTCGAGAGAACCGAAGACGGCAATGACTTTGTCGGTGAGATATATCGTTATAAGGTTTTGATTTATCGGATCTATGAATCAATGAGAGTGATGTCATTACGGCTATTGGCGGGGGTTCGTAACTACATCACCAGGGCGAAAGAACATGGCTAAGCCATGGACTCTTGAACTATCTCGACCATTGAAGGGTAGGGGAGCTGCGAGTACATAAAGGTTAGGGAAGGCACAGTCAGATTCCCACTGTATTTAGCTGGCAGGCTTACGCTGGAGACCCTCCATCAACAATGCAACATCTTTTCTACTTTGAGACCGACTTCTTTGAAGGAGATGAATATAGTGTGACCGAATGTCAATTAGAAATGACATCACTTGTTTTCCCTACGTAGTTCGGCGCTGCTAAATACTACTTCAAAATGAAATCAGCAAGGCGTCTATTGAACAAATGTCTGGTGATTTACGCACGCTATACATAATCCTATAAATGACGTGTTGGGTCCTACAGTTTGTCCTACAGCTTTCCCAGCCAATCCTTACAATTCATCAACCTCAGTTCTTCTGGTGAGTTATCTCTATGCCAATTATGTCCTAGACAAATATGTTGATATTCAGTGTATATCGTGGAAGAGCTGCTCTCCAGTACCCGTAGTGGTTTTATTTCGCGACCAGAATCAGAGGCTATTCTAGGGAGATAGAGGTTAGTATGCAGAGAAATGACCTGGATAGAATAGGTACATACGCGACCGTGGTGTTGAGGTCCTGGTACCTCCCGACGCTCGGCTACCAGCTGGGCTCGTTGCATTCCCAGATTGACTGGGCCCGGTAGTAGTAGTTCCACTCGTAGTTGTACTCATTGGCTTGCTAAATAGACTGGATACTGAAGTCGTGTTTCCACTGACTGTTGTGTTCGTTGGCTTGCTAAATAGGCTGAAAGCGGGGTCGCTAGTCGCACGCGTGGAATTACCAAAGATGTCCGTCCCCAAAGGAGAGTTTTGGCTGTTAGCCGTATTTGGAAGAGTGCCCAAAAGGCTTGATTTTGTAGTGTGGTTTGTAGTTGTGCTTGTTGGATTTCCAAATATGTTAGAGGTAGATTTAGGTAGTGAAGCAAATGGGCTAGTGACGCTTGTTAAGGCAAATAGGGACGCAGGAGCAGAACTCTTATTGGGGGTTCCATTTGTTGAAGTGGGGGGCCAGCCAGATGGAAGAGCACGACTTTGGGCGATTGCATTGCCTATAATACCAGACTTAGGAGTCTGAGAAGGGGCAGAAGTAGCGCCACTTGAAGAGGACAGAGAGCTTGCTCCCATCTGGGGGTCTCGTGAAGTTGCAGGAGAACCACCTCTAGGGTGGATTGGTATAGCAGGAAATACTAGCAGAGTAAGCGTTTCAGTTTGGGTTGGAGTAGGGGAGGAGAGAATATTTTGACTATCCACATACCAGTTACGTTTCTGCCCCTGTACGTTTTGCAAAGATCAAGTCCCTTCTGAAGCGCCTCGCACTCAGCTCCCAACTCTGCCCGTTCCACGTGGATATCGGCAGACTCGGCTGCTAATCGCTCTAGCATGTCGTTTTCCATTTGTGATACCGCGCTGGTCGTGAAGATAGTGGGTAGATCTTTGATAAGGCAGTTTTCAATAGCCAGGATAATTACGTTATCTGTGAAAGTTCGTAAAGATAGCTGGGCCAAGTCAGCGAAGGATTTTCCTTTTGATTAGGGATTGTTACCTCATAGTAAGTCTCTGACTTGTCAATTAAGCTCTCTACTCCAAAATCGCTCTGTTTGGCAGAGGAGATCGAGCTCGCAAGTTGGCGTTTACCTTCTTTCGTGAATAATTCTGAATGACTGGCAAGCAAATTGCGCAGGAACTCGGCATTCAAATGCTTTTGGCGACGTTTCGCTAGGGTCGCCCTAAACTTTGCATCTGAGGGCTGCGGATAGCCGCTTTGAAAATGATACAGGAGTTCCTGTAGCTTGCACTCAAGTTTCGATGTGCGTTTCTCAAAGAATGGGTCGACAATATTCGATAGAATTGCCGAACATGTCTTTTGGTCTGGGCCCGTAATATAGGTCACGAGCTTTTCGGTAAAAGACTTCGCAACGCGTAAGATGATATCAATATGAAAACGAGCGATTGCCTCCCATGGACGAGATTGATCTTGAAATAGCTTCACTGCAAGCAGATCATTTGTAGTCCCAGGAAATTCTGTCCCCTGGTTGGCAGACGAAATGGGCTCTAGCTCGGCGCTTATCGTATTTCTCGTGACCTCTTCAGGGTCGCTGAAAGGATATAGAGCTTCCAAGACGCCCAAGAACGGCGGCAAGCTAATTTCTTCGTTTTCTGAATTCTCGAAGTTCCTCTTTTCATCGCTCTCTTCATCATCGAGCCGGTCGGGAACAATGATGCGCCTCGAGCCTTTGGTTGCTAGGACATAGGAAAACGTTCGGTTTAAGTCGCGCACGAAGGCCCGAAGCTTCCTGACCCTGCTGTCGTCTATAGAGACAGATGAGGTATCATGATAGAGGCTACCAAAGAATTCATCAGAGTAGTTGCCCTCAATGGCGCGAAGAGACAGGAGTTGGAATTGGGAGGCCATCTGGTCAAGATGTGCACGGAGCTGGGGTGGCGATGATCTTGGAGCCCCTAAGCGCTCCAATGTTTCTTTGCGGATTTTCATATTCTCCTGAATGTCCTTGATTAGAGTATCTAGATTTTTTCGGATGTGATCTAGGAGTATGTTGGCAAGTTTCTTGCGGAGCGTCAATACGCCTCGGTTATTTGAGGGAATAGCGGACCAAATGCCCGAGTCAAAAAATTCCTTCTCCTTAGCATCACGTTCACCAGGTTGCAGGATGGCTTCTGTCTCGCTTCGATTACGCAAGACATGCCATCCCAAAGCGAGTTGATGGGACGGTTCTTGGTTTCTGGCTAACTTCATGAACGTATTTTCGTCTTCAGAGTCTGGGAGAAGTAGATCGGGCTTCGTAATAATGCCAAGTGTTCGTTCCTGATTCTTGTCGTGGTTTCCAGCTTCTGCAAGAACCTTTTGCATGACAACTTGGTTGCGTGCTGACACAACTGCCAAGATGATGCTGTTCTTCTTCTTCATGTAACTCCTAACGAGACGGTCTACAATCTCCCGTCCATCGGCGGATTGATTTGCATCCCAGGAATGATAGAAGCCGGGAAGGTCGACAAGGGTGAGATGAGGGACATCGGGCGAGCATATTTCGACGCGTAATACGTCCTCTGAAAAATTGGCGCCATTCCGGAGCAGGTGAGTCTTGGCCGTCTCGATGATGCGCGGCAGGTCGTCTTTGTCAAACGCCGTCTTGTCGAAGGTAAATGCTGTGTCGGGGGGAGTAGAGGCGGGCTGCGTCTGCACATGGATCTTGACCTGCGGATCGGTTCGAAGCACCAGTTCCGTGGGGAAACGCGTGCACACTTCGGCCTTGGCTGGAAAGCGGACCCGTGAGATGGCCTCTAGCACCGACGACTTACCCGAAGATTGATCGCCGACAACGATAATCTGGGGGAGGTCTACGGAACGGCCAATCCCGTGCTTTCGCAAGTCGTCAATGGCGTCAAGGAGAGCTCTGCGCTCACCACCGAGCTGCTCGATGGCCTCCGGATCGAGAGAGACCGTAGCCATCTTTGATGGGAGGCAAGCACCAATTACAGCAGGGAATTAATCAATTAGTATGCAGGCAAAAAGTAGGCAGTTTCTGTAGCTAAAAAGATGTTCATGACAGGACGTGAAGGAGTGCAAGAGGCTAACTACCAGTCAGTTGGTGTATGCACGCGAAAGGTGCCGGCGCAGCTCTCGAGCTTTTGTACTTTTTGGAGAGAAAAGCTATCAGATATAAGTACTCTATTTAAGGAATAAGCTGAATGTGATTACTCCTATGAATGCTGCAGAAAAAGAACCAACAGTGTTTTGCAATGTTTCGTGGTTTGGGGGCCATTGCTTAAGGAAGGAGTACCTACGAGGTACTGGTAGGCAGTGCCAGAGCCACATAGAGTGAGAGGTAGATTTAAGGTACCTTCTGAAGGCTAGCCGCCGGCAAGGTTTGCCAAGGATGCGAGAACTATGGTCTGCCATGGGTTCTAGCTGACACCCCTGTTGCGCCTCCTGGTCCAGCAGCGGGTGTGAAACTGTTCAAGAGAGAGTACTCCGTATATTGACTGAGTAACAATAGGGACTGCCTTTGGCAATATAACAGAGAAGCGCAGTTTCCAAAGGATAAGAATAGCAAATGGAGCCACTCTGGAGTTGTTTAGGGGAGTCGAGCTCCTGACTGGTCAGAATGATTCGAGCAGATAGATTGTTAGTCCCTTATGCAAGATGCAGTTGGATGCATTTCAGTTTTGGCAGTGCTTCCCAATGCCACACAGTGTAAGTGGCACGGTCAGGCATCCAAGAAACATGGCATTCCAATACTAACAAATCGCCGATTGAACGCTGAGTGACTCGCCTAAATCCAAAACGTACCAATAAGTATCGAAATGCAGCACGAGCAGGACGGCCAGATTCTTGGGATAGTGAAAAGTCCTAGAATATCATTTTACCGAGGACCCTGTTTTTCATCCATATTGCAACGATATTAGGCATATAATCCACCTCACCAGAATACTCATGTCGTTTCACAGAACAAAGGATTCCAAAATTGCCACTTGCTTTGATACTGTCTACCTACCTTAAATCATCCCCTCCCTTTGTAATCTGAACCAAACGACGGTGGATTTTGGCCGACGATTGCTGCCATAGGTTGTCGACTCTGACGCCCAGACAATCCGAGCAGAGTATATGCGAC
Organism: Ustulina deusta; assembly: GCA_023159155.1. NCBI lineage: Eukaryota > Fungi > Ascomycota > Sordariomycetes > Xylariales > Xylariaceae > Ustulina > Ustulina deusta. The sequence continues at coordinate 983,807 of JAJNNX010000011.1, read as the reverse complement.
GATGCCTAAATCCTCAAACATCTTGTCGGATGGCTTCCAAGATGTCACCATACGCAAACTAGCCTTTGTGATAAACCGCTTTTCGTGGTGGCTCAAACATACCATTGGGATAGGTAGTTCAGATGCCGTAAGCTACATCAGACCTCCTGATATTCGATACGCAGCAATCTTTCTCGCGGCAGTGATATGTAGATATGCCAACATGGTAAATGTTGCTTTGATTGGACCTCGGGGATCTTGAGGGCCCAATATCGTGCGCGAGCTGCTGGACAATCCGCGAGTGGCAGAAATATATTGCCTAAACAGTAGGGATAAGGGAAGGAAGCGTATGCGCTCAGCATCCAGAGATCTTGGTCTATCGCACAGCGTTAACAACAAACGTCTCTTTTTTACGCCTATTAATCTTAGCAAGCCGCTACTCGGTCTCTCTTCCGCTTATCTCGCAACATTACCTAGAAATATGAACGTCATTATTCACGACGCTTGGCGCGTAGACTTTGGTTGGTCGCTCGAATGATATAACAAACATTATTTGCAAAGTATGCGCGAGTTAGTCAACCTCTCATCGTTAAGCCCCCTGCGACCGTGGATTACGTTTGTGTCCTCCGTCGCACTAGGCGCGACTGAGTGAAAATAATACGCTTGCTGCCTCGTGGAGCTTCTCCAAAGGTGTTCTTGCAGCTCGGTATTCCCTGAGCTTCTCTCACAACCGGTCTCGATACCACGATGGTAATGGTAATGGTAGCCGTGATACACCCAGTAATTTGCGACACCGACGTAGGACGCTTCTGTGTACCTGTTTGCTTACAGGGATAGAGAATTGCCGTGGGACTAAATTACCTACTTAGAAGCTCTTACTAAGTTACGATACGCCCTATTTCCCCGCAGTTCTAGCTACTAGATAGACTAGAGGTGCAGTAATCATTCCTGTCCCCAATGTTTCAACAAACGAGCTGACACCCCGTGGGGAAGATGTGGTCTCCTTTCGCAGCTGTTTATCGGCAAGAATAAGACGAAGTAGTTCGTAGAGGATTATCGGTCAATGTGTAATTTCTTTACATTGCAAGGGTCTAGCAGAAAGCGTGCATCTTGATATCGCGAACACAAGAGAGAAAGTGGGTAGCGAGGCCAAAAAGATGTTGTATTATAAAGTGCTAGCCTTACACCTTACACCCACTGAACCTGCCCACTAAGAGGAGCAAGGCCTATTGACGAATATACTGCGCCTGGGAAAGCGCCTAGGTGGGGCTTCGGAACCACTAAATCGCACAAGGCCTGTAGCACTAGGCGTAACCTGTAGGATTCCATCAGCTGTCACTCTTGCATGGGCGATATTTAACTCGAGCAACAACAGCGTTGAAAAGAAAACAGGGGTAGTTTCACTGGAGAGAGCGATTATGGATGGGCTAGTCAAGGGAAAGAGGGAAGCGAAAACAAATGAAAAAGAAAAGCCATTTAGAGTGCCCAGAGAACACGTTCAGCCAAATCGGAATGCACCGGACGGTGAAACGAATCGACTGTGGTCAGATAGCTTGAACGTCGAACATGACCTCAGCTGAGGCCGAGATCCTGTATTCAATCCACGCACTTAAGTCAGCTGATAATTATAAGAATGTTGAATCTCCGGTAGGGGCCGTGAGGCTGAAAGTGCCGTCCACTAGCACATCAGCTTGCATGCTTAGATAAGACATGCAAGCCGGTTCGGTCCCGAGGAATATAGACGCGATTCCATGTAATATCAATTGGCAAGCAGACAGTAAATAGTAATCATCCCGGCGGGGACGTGGTGACTACCGGCCACATCTACCAATAGGTGTGCTTGAATCTTCGGTTAATACGAATCGTCATCGTCGGCGGGGTTTTGACTCAACGACAGAAAGCAGTCGATGCATGTAAGTCTGAGTGAGACAAACAAATTATCTTGAAGATCTCCCCCTCCCTTCCTGCGACTATTGAATCTCGTGACCCCTCTTGTCGGATTAACACCTAGGGGGGGTTATAGGCTGTGGACTGGATAATGGTCACGCCACGTAGGGCTGCTGTAGGACGTCGTATTTCTGATACTGTTGATCCGAAGTAGCCACATCCGAGCCAGCAGAGATTGTTAGCAGATGACATATTATAAGACCTCTGACCACCTCAACCTCGATTCTCCGTTCTAGTTCTGCCAGACACTCACGTATCATCCAGATCCCTAGTCGAGAATAATCCACTCTCGGTCTAATTCCTTCCTGCTCAACCAAGCCCAACATGCGTTACAGCACCCTCGTACCGTTACTACTCGGCACTGTGATAGCTGCCCCGTATGAACTGATTTCCAAACGTGAACTCAAAGATCACGAGTGGGGCCACAGCAAGAAGACCGGGTGCCCAGTCTATCTCGAATCCGACCAATTCGAATACCCGCACTACATCACCCAGATCTCCGCACAGGAGCCCGACAAGGCGTTCGGTCCCCAGTACAACGGCGTTTTCACGCCCAATGACGTTTCCACCGTCTTCAGCTTCGACATTCCGGCTTCGCGTGCCGACGCGAACTGCACGTTGGAGTTCCTGTTCCCTCAAGACTACCAGCTGAGGACGTCGTCATTTTCATACGAGGGCGACGGGACCTTCTTTTTCTCGGGCTATGAAGCGGGAAGCTGTCCAGGTCCGGAGACTACTTTTAACAATCAGCCGAAGCTCGGGCCTTACCCACCCTTTCCGCCAATCCACATGGAACCCGGCTATGCTTACACGATCGATGTCGGGCCTTGCTTTGTAGCTTCCGGTACTTGTGTCGCTGGAGGTGGGTATCACTCCAACGTCGCATCAGGGATAATGCAATCTAACCGATGACAGCCACCTCGACAAATGATACATACTTCACTTACTTCCAGGATTACGATGATTGCCCCATTGGTATCTACACTGCGTACAGCTACGGCTTGCCTTGTGAGACGCCATACTGCTAGCTAGGTTGTCATTCCCAAAGGCCTGGGATGAGAATGCACACCTTCCCGTGGCAAGCTGCTCGATGTACCTTAACACAAATTTGTCGGATAACCTAGCTACAAGAATGAAGGTTGGCTACCCGAAGTCGATGAACAAGTCTGCTTTTTACTTTTGGGTCACTCCTTGAGAATATGTTAAAGTTATTTACAATAGGTAATATCGCTCTATAACACCACGCAACTATGGCAATTTGTAGGCATAAAACGGGTAATAATTAGGAATTTCATCTGGGCACGGAGAATCAGCAGCCCGGCCACAATAGCAACACAAGACTCATAATAGTAGACCAAACAGACGCTCAACAGACACCAATAGCTTAGGACATAGTTCGGGCTCCGTTGCCCCCTACGCAGCTTAGCCGAGTAGTAAAGCTCTAGCTACTGCTAGCCAGTGTCGGCAGGCCGTCAGCCTTCCCGATAGCCTGGATTGCAGCAATAACTCAGAGCAATCCCGTAATGGTGGGAATAAGAAGAAGAAAAGGAGGGGGGGGAGGGGGTGGTATATTCTACCTTTTGTATGTGATTTTTTTCATCTCCACCGGCCGCGCTGCCTACCGCATAGAGATCATGAGAAGAAGAAGTAAACAACTAACACCCTCCCTTTTCGCCCCCTTAAGGGAATATCCCAAAAGATAAATGATTCAGGCACCCCGCATGTCACTCTTCTGACTTATTGAATTATATACTTTAGCTATCCGAGTATTGACTATATCTCTGTAACTAAGCTAAGATTCTCCACCACTCGTTGCGTCTTTCCTATCATCTTCAGTAGCACACCTCTTCCTTTTGTTCTCGGCGTTTTCCTTATTCCCTATAGGTCTAATTATATTTGCTCTCCCGATTCACGAGTGACAATATACTCATTGTTCTGGTGATCACACCTGGAATCTGCACTGGTCCCCTTCCTTCGATTGATCGCAACTCTACACCTTCGTGAGAGATCTAATAGTCCAGGCAAGTGGCTTCTAATAGTCCAGGCAAATGGCTTGCCGCATTTTAGATCTACCGTTTACGATATGAAGGACGATGATCATGACTACCATTATCAGCTGCGGCGAAGATCAAGGGGCTGGACGAATTAGAGAAATCATCCCTGAGCCCTCGTTATGCCAGATCATGGGCTATAACGGGACGGCCCGTGAGGGGTACTGTGCTGACCCTCCCTGTGGGGACGACTGAAGAGCTAGTGACACTCCCGCTGGCAGAGTTCAGGGACGCAAGGGCAGGAGATACTGCCGAAGAACGCCAGGTTAGACAACGTCAACGTGTAGCAGCATGCATCAAAAGTGGATGATGTCGAGCATTAGTGGGAACCAAATAATCATGCCAACAGGCACCTAGCCCATAAATAAGATATTATATATCTTCTCATGTTGTGAAAGGGGGATCCCAATTCAATCTATCCATCAAGTTACCTAAGCCAGCCTAACCGAAGGGCGCTACTTCTTCTTGCTGTGCCTGTCTTAGACTAGCAAGGGCTGAAGAGCTAAGTCTGAGACATTATTGTATAATGATATACTAGAGAGAATAGAAGTGTGATATTAAGTAGCCCTTTTATACTTGACGGTCAGAAGAGGATCTATATATCGAGTGGAACTAGGTTTTGTATTATGGGCTCTGCTTTACATATACGTACCCCAGGCATGTAGTGAGTGAACCTACTCTATCCGCTAATTCCCCTTTACATGAAACAGAAAGAACATAGACACAGGAATTCTTCGCCGAGAGTTATGCTGAATAAGTCAAGTAGTCTACTATGCCATTTAGACTCGTATTTGCGCAGCAAGCATCCTAGTTGCTCTATTAATATTGGCCAGACTGCATTCTTCTCGGCCCATAAACACCCACGAAGACCAGCGAACGCCTTTTCATTGCTGTGATAACCTGTCTGCTACAATTATAGCTCTATTTAATCCTGCCCTTTGTCAACCTTCTTGCAGTTTTCTTTGTGCATTTTCCAGTCCAATTTCTGGCATGTGGGAGAGCAGTATTTGGTGGCCAAGCACAGCGGACAAAGAAGCAAGTCTTTCCCGTCTTTCTGTTTTGCCCTAGAGCAGAACTGACACCCACCAGGAGTAATAATCCTAGCAATCTCAGCAATATGATGCTGTGTAGCATGGTGATCTAACGTAGAGCCAGGGCGATATGTGTCGCCCGCGAACGGGGTAAAAAAGGCTGGCGAGATGGCTGCCCGGACGAAGTACTTCTTCAGCATTTCCCAGGAAGGCTCATCGCTGTAGTAGCCTTCGGGGAACTGGCCTTGTCCACATGTGCATAAAAACCTCATGCCGTGCTCTGGCCTCTGACGAACCTGTCCATATTTCGTATAGTCGCAATCTGCGACGTGAGCCCAAGTGCGACAACTTTCCATGTAGGAAGGCAAAGCTTGTTGCCAGAGGTGCACCTGCTCAGTGGTTACGCGAAGAAATGCAAAACTCATACCTAGGAGGGCAGCATGTGAAGGGCCTGCTAGATCAGCACTCGCCGCAGTGACGGCACAGTCAAGCACTACGGCGCGGTCGGCGAGGTTGATGCGTAGACTCCTCACTAGAATAAAGACATAAGGGATGTCATTTGAAGAATCGAGGAGGCAGAATGCAAGGCTCCTTCTCCCCAAAATCCCGGAAGACAGCAAAAAGATGGCGTTAACGCAGTCTATGAAATCGAAGTAGGCCAGCTCCTCAATAGACGGTTTGGGTACTACCCCCTTTCCTCTCCTTACGTCCTGTCGGCGGGTTGACATCATTGTATACATGTGCGTCCGAAGCCAATGCAACTTGTTATGTTGATCAATGTCGATCATGGGGCACTTGGCTAGCTGAATGTATGGCATGTTCCAGCATATCGGCCCTCCATGTCGGATATGCATCTGATATATGTGTTTCGGCCAATCCCTCCATTTGGAACCATCAGCGACTTGAACAGTGACCTCGATGTAAGAAGACTCGCGATCGATTATTGGTATCGGGTTAGGTACAATATATACCGGAAAGTATAAAGGTAGGGGCAGAGTCTGTCCCAGCCGAATTTTAACGTCACACGTCGGGTCTCCGGGTAACTCAACATCGCATCCGTTCTCGATGGCCTGCTTGCGATCACTACATATGACGTCTAACCGACCGGTGAAAGTCAGAATTTGTCCAGTCTCCGGATCAACCCCTGGAACTATGGAAGAAACCGCTCCTGTCCTGATGATGTTTGGGGGTCTTTTCCTGTTATAGCCATTGATAATTGGGAATGCCGTCTGATTCGGTGCATATCGTGTGATATAGACCGCAGCCACATCGTCGAGAGTCGTCTCATGTATCTTCAAACCCTCTGACGTGCTGTGGATTGCAAAAGACACGGTTGCGTCTCGCGGCCTCAAAAGAACAAAGGCAGGCAAATAAAATACCGCGATCAACGGCGACACTCCATTCCAGCCGGCATGGTCTTCCGCCACAGAAACTTGAAACGACTGGTCGTAGCCTTCACCAGAAGTTGAGATGTCTCCAAATGCCAATTGGCATGCGGAGAAGACGTCCTCCTGGGAACCCGTTTCAACATTTTGAATAATGCAATGCGCCACAGTTGTGTCTAGCGTTACGCGGTTCATCTTAGTGAGTACCGCAAGCTTCTCTCGGGGGATCTTGAGAGTCATGCAAACAACCGGAGGCGTATCCTCTGAGTCTCGCAAGTCTCCAAACCTCTCGCTAAAAGGTGTTATGCGAGACTGGGGAAGTGCTAGGTTCTTGCTGCGGTTGGCCCAGTTCTTGATAATATCGGTGGAAAATACTTTCATAATGTGAAGATATGCATACAGCTCTTGGATGTGATTCTTGACGATTGGGGCATCAAGTCTTCTTTCTATGAGCATCAGGAGGTCGCGCATCACTGCACTCCACTTGTAGGCAAATCTTGACCTAACGAGACGAAGAAATGATGTGAAGCTAGCATGGTGACACGACGATTGTGAAGAATCCCAAAGAGTTTCCACACTTGAATCTTTGAATGCATGTTTGCTGACCTCATCGGGAAACATATAATAAGCATAGACTTGGTAAAGGACCTTTGCAAGCTCGTTAGGCTCAAATTGGACCCTTGTCGGGAGACGTGGACTCATGTATAATAGGCTCTTCCAACACGTTCTGAAGTACATCTGTCCTTTTTGAGAATCATTTGATTTGTCCTTAGAGTTCCTGGCTATGGTCATGTTGAGAGTTTCCTCGTCCCCTAGCGCGATAGACGACAGGTTGGTCAAGTATTCGACTGGGTACAGCCCGAGGAGCGTAGACAAAGTGGGAACATGACCACCGAGCATTCTGTCGAGCCCATCTCGGTATGTTTTGCTACTCTTTAGAAGAAATTCAGTGAAGAGAATTGAAGAAGCCCTTTCGCGCACCAGGGGGGCAGCTGCGGTCAAGAGAACCAATGAGCCCAAATGATCGCTAAGGTTAGATGTATCAATTACGTCAAAGTCCAGAGGAGCAGTGTTAGATGCATAGTCCAAGCCATCTAGTGTGAGTGGTTGGAAGCCATATCGGTCCTGGTACCAATAAGCGGTGCTTCTTGTTGTCGTGTATTTGTGTTGTAGAGTATACGCGAAAGCTATAGCGTCTCCAACGATGAAACGTATTTTTGTGTGAGCAAGATTTTTTCTGTATGAAAACATCCATTGACGGAACTCTGTGCGGGCAACTTCCACAAGTCTTGCAAGCGGATGCGATTTGCCGAGCTTGCCAAATTCTGCGTCGTCCGGATGAATAGGCACATAGGCTGTGGCAAGATGAAATCCGAACAAAGGGTTGATACAATGGTGAATAGTGGCCTCGTCTCCTCCTACGAGAAAGGTAGGATTGGGATACTTTGCTTCTGCCCTAGTCTTCGGGTTCAAATCGGTGCTCCCATACTTCTAGTAGTGCCGATGAAGGGTGTCGAGGTCTTTTACCGCGTTGTCCTGAGCTGGGACAGTCGATCGGAAACCGGTGAGATAGTCTAAGTCACCTCTCCGGGACCTTGCCCTCTCCAGAGCAGATTCAAAGAGACGCTTTACGTCAGTCCCTGTTTTGCCCGTGCTGTAGAAACGCCATATGTTCCTGACGCTGAGGAGTGTGGTAGAATCGCAGTAACTGAGCCGGGAACCATAATTGCTCTGCTCCCAAGAAGCACTGGTAGCAGAGAGGTCGCATAGCTTCTTGGCCTGAGAGGAAAGAAGGTCGAGAGCCTCTTCAGTAATGTACATATGGTAGTAAATATCCCATAGGAGATCATAGTTCTCCCCAGCTTCGTTATCGATAATCAGGGATAGAAGCAGTATATTGCGAGCTGATGCAAAGACATCAGTGATTTGGATTGGCTTGGTGCCCTGCATGTGTGTTTGTGTGTGTGTGTGTGTGAAGAAGGGTGATGGAGAGAGGAGCGTACCTATGATAGCCTTCTGGTTGTCGCAGCATGTTATATCCATTTGCCGACCTGGTCAGAGTTAGGACGAGTCCATCTATCGTGGCAGGAATCAACCTACCATTAACATGACAAGTGAACAGGATGTTCCGCACATCTCCGCAACCGAGAAGTAGCACATCGGCCGCCATAGAGTGTGGCATAGACTGGGTAAGACACACCGCAGGCGTGTCCCCGATCGGATGGAAGAATGAGTTGATGTTGATGACGGCTGGTGTCAGCATCTTGACAGCCCACGAAAACGACAATGCTCAGGCAGTTGTAAGAGTGTCTTGGGGATGTTTCCTAGCTGATAGATAATGGATGGTCTTAGAGTACGCAGTTCTAAATCGGTTACAACGTATTGCGCGTCTGTGTACCTTTTGCAAGGGGAAGAAACAGTTCACGTCATTCGAAGTACTTAGTAGTACCTACAGACCGCGCAGCTACCCTACCTGCCTACTACCCACATCATTCGTGCACGCTGACTGGCTCGACCCTGCTGCATTTGATAAAATCTGGATCACGGTATGCCCTTGCCTTAGATTCGTTACTGCTCAGCCGGCCACCTTGTACCCTAATCAGGAAGGCGCTTAGCCCCGACTCTAACAGGTGCCGGCAGAATTCCCCCCCTTTTAACGAGTGTACACATCGAAGACACTGCTGCACATTCGAAGACCCACAACAGCTGGGCCGGCGTTGAGTCGAGGCTGCTTCTTAGAGGCCGCTTAAGCAGCTATTGCCGCCGTTGCCAATTCGCTTCTAACCTTGCCATCTTGGCTTTCGAGGATTCTCTTTCTGTTGTGCTGCCATTCTAACAGCTCTATCACATGGGGCACACATGGTTCTCGCAATGCCCTTTCCAATCAGCTAGCTGTGAGAGGGAATAAAGTCGACTTTGTTTTACGCCGGCTGACATCCTTATCATGGAAGGCAGGATATCTATTAGACGCCCAAAGTACCTACGCAGGTAATCAGGTTTAGTACTAGATAGTCTCGGGCCGGACTTCAAAAGTGATGTTATCACTCCAAAAACAGAGATATTGGCTAACACGTTCTGAGGCGAAAGTAATGCTCCCTACCTAGTACGCTGCAATGACGCTGTCTGTATGAAAGAGGCCCCCCTGCTTGTACGCACCCAATGTTTGACTCAAATATTGCCATGGACAAGAAGATGACGTGAAATATCGCGACTGCACATGCTTGCAATCAAATGACCCTATAAAGGGTATCACTACACCCGGCAGACATCGCCAATCGCCTCAATGGCAGACGCACTTGTCAAACACCGCCTCAAAACCACCCGTATCAACTCCCTTGCACGAGCGCGCTCTCACCAGGTTTGCTCGCCCCGATCTGCACGTGCCGCTGGAAGCCATGCCCGTGATACGCAACGACGCTGGCTGCGGTATTAATGAAGTAGGGCTCGAGGCGCAGGAACGAGAACGGCACGAGCACCGGCGCCTCTTCCGACATAGTCTTGAGCGCGCCGAGGCCGGACACCGTCTCCGTCGGTATCGCGGACAACTCGTTGGCCTGGCGCATGGAAGAGCCGCTGCTTCGGGCCCCACGCGTCGCGGTTATCAACGTCTCGAGAGACATGTGCAGGGGGCAAAGAGGACGGCGAGGAGACTTGCTGGCGTGAAGAAGGAAGGGGAGGAAACGGGGTCATCTTGAGGTTCGCCATTTGGACTCTCATCATCTCGACACCTTCGACGCCGCCTGCACCATGGAGACGTTCGTGCACGCCACGGCCCCTGCGAAGGTCCTCGCGGGCTTCTTCCGCGTTCTCAAACCCGGCAGCAAGCCATACCCGAGTACTGACTCGAGAGGCGTGTAAGAATATTGCAATTGTGAGTTGGGGTTGATCTCCAGCCTGTGTTCGGCCGTTTTGGAAAGAGGGGGTCGAGTGAAATTGAGAGTTTATGCGCAATTTAATGAGCCGTTGGATGCTGATCCGTCTTGATCGGTGCGGGTGATACTTTGATACGCAATGCCACACGCACTGACGTGAATGGGCCTCGACATGATTGCGCTGCATGATCCTGACGGAGCTGAATCTGGCGAACCTCAGCTCACTTATCCAACCTCGACATGAAATCATTCACTGCAGAAAAAAAAAAAAACCGGACGAAACTGATCTCGATAACTTCTGGGTATTAATTTATTTACCATAAGACAAGGCAATGCATTCAACTGACTCCTCGGGGTTTTCATGTTATCGCGAGCCACGCTCTGCTTTAACCTCTTTCTGCGCCTGAGCATTCATATAAATCGCCTCCTTCAACTTGGCTATCACTTCGGGTTGTCCTCCGAAAGCGACCGACAGCTTGTTATCGAGCTCCTGTTCAATCGTAGTGGCAGTTTGTTGTCCCCGTTTCCCGGTTCTTGGCCCATTAATCAACGTGCCCCATCGCTGTGTGAAAGCATATATGTTCTGTCGCAGAAGCTCATCCAACTTCTCATTTGCATCCTGGTCGGCTTGGATCTGTGTGCGATTCCCACCGGGCTTTCCGTTGGTAGCCACACCCGTGGTTGACATGGAAGACCAAAGCCCAAGCGAGAGTGTGCCCCCAAGAATGCCCCTAAACAATCCCATCCAGTTTTGCGGGCTAAGTGTATCCCAAATTTGACCGAAATATTGCATCGTTGCTGGCTGTGCCCTAACGTCGCCGATTTCGAGAGACATTAACCCATTCTTAAGAATCAACAAGTTCTTAATCATAAATAAGTCCGGATCTGGATCTGGATTAGCTGCTTTATTTGTCTTCAAACGCGCCTCTGCACGTTGTAAGGCGGAGATTGTTTCCGTCACTATGCGAAATACCACAGGACTCGACTTTTGCTGCTCAGGACAATCAGTATCAAGAATTTGATAGGCTTGAAGCAAGAAAATACTCACACTTCGCTCCTTGGGCATGGCTTGGTCGTACATAGCCAAGAGCTCAAGCGCGCGTTTCACAATAGGATACGCGTTAGAAGATGCCATATTATTGGTAACCGGCATAGCCTTTAGTGATTCTGGCGGCACGGGGGCCTTTGAGATGGATTTTGTCACTTCAGTCTCGAAGCAGCTGTCTGCGAATGGCCAAAGGTACTCGGTGAGAAGTCGTACTGTCAAATCATGGCAATGCAGCGAGTATTGAGTCTCTTCTTCATCGTACTCTAACAATAAATACTCATTTGTCACCCAGCTCAGAAGATTGCATGTCGTCTGAAGGTCGGCGCCTTGAAGGGCAGGTTGCAGTGCTGCGGAAACAGGGCTTAGATTGGCTGTATTGACAAGGGCCTTGTGCTGTGTTTTCAAGACCGCGTACGCCGATTGGGTATTCGGATTAAACTGTGGCTCTATAGAAAAGACTTTGAAGAAAAGACTTCCCTCATTAAAGGAACGTTCGTAGCATTGTTTGATAAAGTTACGACAGGCTGTTTCAATGTTGATCTCCTTGGCCTCTTTCCGGAAGACTTCTAGATCGTGCTGTGTTATGGGACGCAAACTTCGGTCTCGCATGTCTGAATAGGTTGAAAAGAGATTGACCACGGTATTCAAATACGTGTCAAAGTTCTCGCCGGGTATCGGCTGTCCAAACTGGTCATAGCAGCTGCGAACGACCCGTTGAATATTGGTGATCAGCCCGTCGGCCTCGAGTAGCATTTGTTCGCTGCGGCCATACGCCAGAGCGTGTCGAGCGGCTTCAGAGTGGGTGCCTAAAATCTGTTTCGATATTTCCGAGGATGCTTGTTCAAGATGGCCAGAGAACCCGACCTCGAGGAGATGGAGTGCTTTCGTCAGGAGAGACTGGTACCGTGCCAGGTATGATTCAGCATCGCGGTAATCAGGCTATCGCAAGTCAGCAACAAGCAACCTTGGACATCTAGGGTGTCGACTAGAGGACTCACATGCTGTATCATGAACTCTATGCAGGCGTCTAGATTGGCGAGGATCTCGCCGAAGTTCTCATGGTCCACCAGACGACTCGCACCAGGGGCATTGAGTCTCCGATTGACCCCGTCCAGATACGCATAGTAGTGAAGATCGGTACCAACCTCATCGGCCAGCTTCTGCAACCTTCGCTCTTCAGATAGAAGATCGTCGCACTGGGCTTGGAAGGATGAGGTCTGGGCTTCGACAGCTCGGAAATTGTCGGCGAGGGATGTCAGGAGATCGAGCGCGCCATTCGCGTCGGCAACAAGCCTCTCTAGATGGCGCTCTGTCATGTCAAGCTGGTCGCGGTAGAGCCTTGACATCCGTCAGTCCAAATGGCGCGTCATGGGCGGCCGTCTCTTACATGTACTCCTGCTGGCTCGCAGCGACCAGCTCGGCATCGATCGACCTCGACGGCGGCAGCTTGGGTGTTTGCAGGGCATCCTCGGGGCCGGCGATCAGCAAAGCATCTAAGCCCTTCTCCTTGTTCCTGCGCCGCCTCTTCTTGGCAGCATCCTTGGACAATTGCGCCCGCACGACACGGTAGAAGTCTGAGTATGATTTCGCCCGAGGGAGCAAGGTTGGCTCGGGGGGGCCGACGGAAACTTGGGGCTCTTCGAACAGGCGCTCTAGGGGTTCGGTATCGCCGGATTGCTTGTTCCCCTGGCCGCGGTCAATTCATTAGCTGGCTGTGGCTGTGACGACGCGGATCGATCAAGCTGGGAGCACCAACACTCGGGTGTTGCAAGAGAGACTCTCGCCTTCGATGGCCAGAAGCGGGCTGTGAGGTCGCCGTGGTTTTCTTGTGGACGTTGTGATCCGGCACCAAGCTATACCAAGAGTCTTCGTACATGATTCTAGAACTGTGAAACGGGAATAGGCACTCTTGCAATGATGAGAATGGACATCCCACTTCAAATGACACGCGTACTTCCGTGCATGGAAGCTGTGATGATAGGTAGATCCATATAAAAAAAGAGCGGAGATAGGTGGTGTCGGGTCTCCCCTGCTGCGTGCCTAGTTAAGTACCTAGGTACCGCTATCTACAGCGGCCATGAGCATGCCCCACGCCACGCCCACGCGGAGCCTCCCTTCCCCGCTAGCTTTGGAGCTTCTGAGAAATACTGACGTCTTAATTGGCTAGATAAGCCATGACAGGCTCCTATCGAAGTACCCAGAGCTCATGATTTCACTGCTGATTTTGCTACTGATCTCATCATTCCTTCATGGAACAGTGCGACACCACCACGTCCCCGATATCCTCGAATCCTCCACGGCCGTGCGAGCATCCCCGTCGAAGCGAGATGGAACCGTGATCGCAGACCACAGGTGCTAGTTCTCCATCCTTGTCATCATCATTCACACAATCATTGATTACACCAACCGATGATGGCTGCATGCCGACCCCTACTACGCCATACTCCATTGTTATGGAGGTCGATCCGACATAGGCCCGTCGGAATACCGCTACAATGCTCGCGATATGCCAGTTCGTCGAGAGGGGGCCCCGAGAAGCGCGGCGGTGTCGGCCGATTGGTTGGTGGCCTCTTGGTAGCGCTCGCAGCCGGGGGAGCTGTGCTCGCGTACCCAACGTTGACGAAAGAGCCGCCAAAGACCAAGAACCGCGAAGCCACCATCGAGTACGAGAGGCCGAGGCCGTTGCCCGAGACCAAGGAGGACAGTAGGGAACTGATTAGCAGCCAGCATCTGCAGGTCAAGAAGAGCTGGGAGCATCCGGGTCTGTATTGCTGGGGCTCGAACTCGGGGAGGGTGGCCGCGCCCGATTCCACCGACAACGTCGTAAAGACGCCCCGGCGGATCCCGTACTTCGACGGCCAGCTACTCAGGGATGTCAAGTTGGACAAGGAGTTCGGCGCCGCCATTACGGAACGGGGTGATCTTGTGCAGTGGGGCACCGGCTTTTCCAAAGAGAACCCTGCTCCTACGCCTACATTGAAAGGCAAGGACTTGGCACGACTCGAGATCTCGAGCGATCGCATCATTGCCCTCGGTAGAGATGGTTCGGTTTATTCACTGCCAGTTGCGCAGTCAGACCAAGCCATTGGCGAGAAGGCAACCTCATCCTCGTGGTCTTTCTGGTCAAGCCCCAGCAAAATCAACTACCGCCAGATTAAGCCTAGTGGATTGGGTTGGGGCGAGAGCGTCATTAGTATCGCCGGCGGCCTGGATCATGTTCTGCTCCTTACTTCCAGAGGAAGGGTTTTCTCAGCCGCTTCGAGCACGTCCAGCTTCCCGTCGAAAGGTCAACTTGGAATACCAGGTCTGACTTGGGCCACTCGTCCCCAGGGTGCCTACGACCAGCCACATGAGGTTCTCACCCTCAAGGGTTTTAAAATATCCCAAATAGCGGCTGGCGATTACCATTCCTTGGCTCTTGAGAAAGGCGGCCGGGTCTTCGTCTTTGGCGATAATTCTTCGGGGCAGCTAGGTTTTGAGGTCGAGCTAGAAATTCCCTTTGTCGATGGTCCTATCCCTCTACCATTCTCAAAGATGTACCGTGGTACGCACGAAAAGTCCCGCGTCACATCAATCGCAGCCGGCGGGGCGAATTCATTCTTCACCATCGATGCGACTCGTATTGCAGGACTGAATGAAGATGGACGTGGTGCCCGTGATATAGGTCGCGTAATGTCCGATTTATGGTCCTGCGGCTCTGGCATTTGGGGCACTCTAGGAAATGGCAGGTGGACACACGTCTCACTGGGTCCTTCAAAGATCAAGAGCCTTTCCGGACTGTCTGAATTCGACGAAAAGACCAACTCGGTCGTTCCAATCCGACTTGCCTATCTCAGCATCGGTAGCACCCATGCCGCTGCCGTGATGAAGAACGCTACCCGCGTCAACGCGTCAGACAAGACCTCGGACCAGGACACTAATTGGGGGTCGGATGTGTTATGGTGGGGAGGAAATGAATATTATCAGCTCGGGACCGGAAGACGAAATAATGTAGCCACCCCTATATATATTGGACCTTTGGATGGCGGAAAAGGTGACGCAGAAAAGGGACGCACCGACGAAATGCATCGGCTTCAAATCGCTCCCAAGACAACAGTCCGCATAGGCGAGGGAGGCAAGGGCAGGAAAGCTACAGTTGAACAACGAGTAGAATGCGGTCGTTTCGTTACTGCAGTATACTCTGCACCATAAGTGGCCACGGGTACTTCACCTCGTTTATTGTATATATATGTACCATAAAAGTTGGGTCAATGAGGGTGATAGGGTTTCCCTACGATTGCCAGTTTGGATGGCTAACCTGAGGAACGCTACAATGTCTTAGATCATTTAGTATGGATCCGTACACTAGATACCCCCCTCACATTAACTTGCTTTATCCTCAGCGGCCTATCATAGCTTAGGTTTGCAATTCCATTCACGTATTCCGACGTATTCCATAACGCGAAGATTACAACGGCGGTCGAGGAAAAGAAATTAACCAAGAGCGTTTTCATAGATCTATCAACCGCTGAGAACTGGCTGATACGTCCGGAATTAGTAGCATTATGTAAAGATTCCATCCAACAAAATCTAGAGCCCAATGTACACGCAGTCTTCCTAAGTTGGCCTCGCCTCACCTTTCCTAATCGCTCCCTTATCAGAGAACATCATCGAATTGAAATGCTTTGATTTCATCTCTAGCATTTATCATATGCTCCCTAACTCTCCGGTGACCCTGATCTCCTCGATGCGTTCGCTGGCTTTTTCGACAACTACTTCACGCCTTTTACTCGCGTTCTTTCATCGCACCACATATCCGTCGCTCCGGGTGCAGCAATCTGTATCGACTCGCTATTATATAATATCTGCAATCCTGGAAGAGGAGTCCTCCTGCTGGGGCCTTACTGGGATGGGTTTGGCTTCAGTATCCGGGTTGGGTCATACTGGCCCCCTTGCCTACCTATTTGATGCCAGCCCCTGTCTCCGAAAACCGCCCACTACCACTATCAGTGACCGGATCAAAAATAAACAAAGCAACTCTTCGCAGCTCCATGCATGCGATGTCTACAACTAACGGTCGGATACGCATAGCCATCATTGGTGTTGGCCTCGCTAGGGCTACTATAGCCGCCGCGGTGGTGAGAAACCCACGTCTCGATGTCAACGCCTACAAATTGACGCCAGACTTCTCGGGTCAAGCGGTGACCATAGAGCTCTCGCACCTCGCCCTCTGAGCCCTAAGGGGAGCAATACCCGATGCTATCAAGATCCTAGAGCTCAAGGTCGGCGCCGCCGTGATGGACGAAGATCGTATCGTATTGGTTCGCATTGGGCAACTCCGACATATGCCGCATTGTTCTTTGCAGATCGAGAGCTATCCGGAATCATCTTGATGGTCAACTTCTCGGTCGGCTCGCAAAAGATTGTAGTTTGCATAAAAGAAAAGTCACAAGCCATCTCCGTTGACAATCCCCGCCTTCCTTGTTATTCTACTTTGCCCAACCGGGTTGCCCCCGAGCCGCAATTGGATGAAAGTTCACCCATTCCCTCGATACTAGTGATGGAGGCTCGTCCTCAGCTACCTTACATCTCTCCACAAATTCCCATTTCTTCCCGTCAAGCTTCAGCTTCTAATATGACGGTTTTGCCTGCCTCCGCGCGTTGTGGAGATTCATGATGATCTCTTCTATTGCACTGAACCACTAATTACGCATGGGTAGTTTCACCGCGAACGGGACAGGTTGAATTGGGCTTTTTGGGCATATAGGCTCTGAAATACAGTGCTGTAATACCTCCACATCGCCCAGTCTGTTGTGAGGTCTGAGAATGACGTGGTCATGTTAACCCATTTGCAGCCCTACTTTTCAACATCCATTCCGAGTGCTCTCGTCCTATGCTATCGTGCGTACCTTGATCGCATACCGCGGCAAACATGGGAGCCTTGGAGAAGCGTTATTTAGTCTCGTAGTACCTAAGCTAGGAGAACATCTTATTACTAAGTTTTCCACAACCAGCAAGAGATAACGATAAAAACTAGAATTCAAGCTTCCAGACCTTACTGAGATCTAAATTGCCTGTTTTTTGTTCTCTAAGAAGGCAGCAGTGTTATTATAACCTTATCGATTTAGCCCAGCTCCTCGCCTTATTTCTTGTCGATGAGAGTCTACCCTTTTACCGCCTCTAAGTTATCAAGGCGCGCCTGCAACGTCATCTTTATTAGCTGGGCGGCCGTGCTAGTCAGAGGCAGCCAGAGGGGAACCCTTTCATTTCGGTTCGCCACGAGATACAAAATTTCAGCTACTGCGGAGGGCTGGACGTCGCCACCACTAGCTACCCCCTTCTTCACCCACGCTGCCAGCTTTCGTGCAGGCATCTCGTCCCCGACATAAGCCTCGTGAACTTTAGTATGCTTCTTGCTGCCGTGTTCGAACTCAGTCTTTATACCCCCAGGCTCGACCACGCAGATGTTTACTGCCACGAGAAAAAGAGTGAGTTAGCGCAAGAACAGGTGGTAGTGGGCAGCAACAAACTAACTATTCCAGTCCGGGTGTAACTCTCGCGCGAAAGACTCCGACCAGCCCTCCACCGCAAACTTGCTTGCGTGGTAGAAAGCTTGGCCGGGAAAGGCGGCCACGCCAGCCAGCGAGGAAATGTTGAAGATGATGCCACCGCGGTGGTCCTTGGACTGCCTAATCACTCTCGTGGCGTTGGTAGCGGCGCGGATGGTGCCGAAGAAATTCGTCTCCAGTTGGTCGTGCATTTCCTCCTCCGTCGCTGCCTCTGTATCGCCTGCCAACTCATACCGGCATTGTTGACGAGGACGTCGATGTGAAACTTTTCTCTAAAGTGGTCTGCCGCTGCTTCGAAAGCCTTCTCAACCGAGGCCCGCGACGCGACGTCCATACTTAGCTTGAGAACTGCGTTGTTATCTGCAAGGTACGATAGACTGGAGGGGTTACGGGCCGTCGCGACGAGACGTTGGCCGGGCTTGCTGGCCACGAGCTCTGCGATGGCACGCCCGATGCCACTGGAGCACCCGGTGACTATAACTCCAACGTTAGCCTCGTAGACGAACAGCAAAGGGGATCCTTACTAAACCAAGTAGCATCGGCTGGAAGTTGATATGGCTTCGTGTTAACTGGATTCATATTGTTAAAATATGCCGAGGTGATATATTATTTCGGATCCTCGAGGACGAACAGCGTGAGACGATGCTTTTATTTTCACATCTCAAAATGATCACTGCCGGAGATGGCGCCGTTAAAATAAGAAGATTCGCTCACGTCAGTTTGATCTAACAATAATACGTCGCCCCCCACCTTGTACCGGCGAGCTTAAACAGGCAACACTTCAAGGATAGCTATTGGTAAGATGATCATCATTCTCTCAGGCGGCTGTTTTTATACCCGAACCAACTATCAACCCGAACACCAGGATTATTTCCGACGCGTCGTCTTTGGTGCCTCTACCTTGCTACGGAGATGAGCAAGACGGCGTGCTGAGACCCCCTTTTCAACGGTCTAACCTAATTTGTCTGGCCGTTACGATGCATCATTACCCTAACGTCACGCAAGGTACACTTGGATCCAGGCAAACTAGCGCAACGTTTATGGTTCCAATTGAACGAGGCCTGACTTGCAGACCTCCAACAAGCTTCGTTGGCTTTGAGCAGTTGGAACTGAATTATCTGACTGGGAAGCTTTATCTCCAGGACTAACAGCCCATCTAACACCCCATGCTAACACATCGCTTCGAAGGAATCCTAATTATTTTCATATTCTCCTTACAGTGATACAGGCCCTCCTGATCTTTATCTGCACTCGGCCTTTCATCATTATCATTGTAGACAAGTTCATATTCATACAGTATAGTGCTATCTCCCCACCTCCATCCTGATAAGGAAAAACTCCCCTAGACCCATGGTGGTGCTAGGTCCTACTGTTACAGTACGTATATAATAACTGAGACAAGCCCGACCTGACTACATTATACTTCTGGTTGTGCTATGGCATGGTGCTGCAGTTCTGTTCTGCGACACACACGAAGAGTTCTCTAAAATACAATCACAGAACTCTCAGAGAGGTCAACGTATCTAGGTTATGGGTCTAAGGATTCGAGATGTGATAGACGGCAAAGGAGCAGATGAGACTAGTATTATAGATGGTCTTGATGATGGCTCACGCCAATTGGCCATTGAGTGAGTAGCGGTGCCGCGAGTCTGCTGAATAGAGCGAGAGATAGAGTGGAACTGTTAATGTGTGCAGGACCGCTCGTGTGCCGGAGACTTTGTCTCCTTCGTTATGAGCACAGCCTCAACCGTAAGTACGTATAGGGAATTGCATATCGGAAAATATTTTCTAGCTCGAGTTATTTCAGACTCACGATATCGTCATCCGATTGATATGACAAGCAGGAAGCCAAGCCATTGGTTCCGCTTCAAAAGCGTTCATCTATCAAGTCCCGTTGTGTGGGCTAACATGGATCTTTATCCTGTATCTTGAAGTACTGGGGTTGGGAAAGCGTGACCTTCCAACTGAGGGAAAAGCACAGTTATCAGCCATACAAGACAAATAGGCCATCTCAAACGTTTTATACATCATTACTTTCCGCCACTGTAGTGGCTAGACGAAAATTAGGCGAATTGTTGGCTTCTAGTTTGGAGATCATCTCCCCCTGTCTTTGCGACGAAAGGTGCTTGTTCATCAAGAAACACGGTCGATTTAAAATATAGTGCCTTTAGATTGGGTCCCGTGGGCCGCCTCGAGCTTCTTCACATTGATGTTCTTCCACACAAAGATAAAGAAAATAGCAAGTGGCAAGAAAGCCGACCCGGCGATGACCAACTTTCGCTGCACATCGCCGTACGCGGCAACAATAGCGTCGCGCTCGGGGGTACCGAAGGGGAACGATTGCTGGACTTCGATGGAGCCAAAGATCTCGGCGGTCCGGTTCTAGTTAGGATTTCTGAAGTTAGTAACTATTATTTATCGTAAAATATAACACGGTTTTCGAGTGTTAGCGGTGTAAAATACATCTGATTAAGCGACCTATCTCGCCGAGATACATCAAAAGGGGCATGGAAGAGATCAGTGTGCTGACCTTGACATCTGCTGGGAGAAATTCTTCCAGCTTTTGCGGCAAAACGTTATTCCAGATGGCACCGGCGATGGCGTTGCCGACAGCGGATCCAATAGAGCCAAAGAGACCGTATAAGGCCAGGCCGACGGCGACCTGTTGATGAGGCACTGATGACATCACAGCCAACTGTGCAACAGGGGTCCAGATGCCGTCTCCGATACCATTGAGTATCTGGAACAGTACGAGAAGCCCTACATGCGTGCTGGGCTTACGGAATTCAACCAGAAGAACCGTTCCTAGGACAACAAAGGGAATACCTCCGATTGCGGCCCATTTAACAGCTCCAGTTCTCGAAATAAATCTGACAATAGCGTCAGTGAGGCCAAGTCGCATTTTACTTGAGCAACTTACAACCCAACAAATGGACCGATGAAATTTGAAGCGAGCGATAGACCATTGAGTACATAGTTAGAAGTAGTAATACTTAGGCCATGAACGACTTGCAAGTATGACCCGTAATACGCGTCCCAGCAACTAATAGGTTGGTATTTTGTCAGCTCAATGATCAGTGGTAATTAAAGTACGAAGGGACCCACAAGATGGAAAGAAACATGACGCCGTAAACTCCACAAGCACCAAGTATAGTACGGTCCTTGAGGTATTTGAAGGGGAAGTACTGGACAGGAGCAAAATATTTCTCCCAGATCACGAACGCGGTTAGGAGCACCCCGCCTAGAATGAACATAGCGATAATATATCCGGTTCTCCAGCCGTATGGCGCATAGCCCGTAAGACTAAAGGGCAGCAAGAGCAGCACGAACCCGAAGACTGTCAGAAACATACCCACGACTAGATTGTGATATCCCAATGATTAACAGATGCAGGCGAGATAGGGGGACGCGACTTACCATCAAATTCGACGACGTAGTATTTAACAGACTGCCAAGTAGTACGGTCGCTGCTCCTTGGTTGAATAAGACCTTGTTTCACGGCCTTCCGCTGGCTCCATACGAAAACAATGCAAACTGGAGCAGCGAAAGCGACAAGAATAATGGCGAAGGCGCCGAAAGCCCAACGAAAATGAGCTCGTTCATAGAAAAGCTCGGCAATCCTTGAACCGGCGAACACAGTGACAATTCCGGGGGTATTCTGGAGGCCGAAGATAATCAGTCGGTTTTTTAGGGTTGTCATGTCGGATAACATGATGGTGATAACATAGTTCATGCCGATGTGGCCAACCCAATACAATGTTGTACCGGCAGCGAATGACTCGACATCGTGGGAGACGGCCTTCAAGATTTCACCGATGATGGTGACAACCACCATAAGGATGAAACCTTCGCATCGTCCCCAGATGTCGATGATCTTGGCGATGGTCAAGCTGATAACGCCACCGATGATCCTAGCAATGAGACTGGCGGTGGTGAGCAGACCGTGCTGGCCGAAGGACGACGTGACATAGGGTGTGAGGCTGTCACCGACAGACTGCGCGAGAGCGTCGACGAAAGATACAAGATAAAGCCTTGAAAGTAAGTTACAAATCAGCGTCAAGTATACATTTAAACAAGCTAACCCGCGAAGCCAACCTGCCTTGGCGCCACAGAAGAGGGAAGAGGCTCACAAGATAAACATGGTAATCAATAGTTTCTTAGAGAATACGGTAGTGATCGCCTCGACTTGCTTTACACCTTCTTGCTTGTTCTGCGATGAAGCAGCGTCATCGTTCAGCTCGTGAGTTCCACTGTCGACAGGGGTAGCAGGGTGCTTTTCGGGATCATCGCTGTGGCTCGAAGACGTAGGCCCGGTGATTGAAAGAGTCATTGTGCAGCTGAATCCAAGGCTATGGTGCAGTGTCTCGTAATATCGTATCGAACTATCGCATCGAGTTGCAGCTCTGTGGCTTGTTTGGTCCCAAGATTCTATGAGAGGAGGCCGAATTGGCTGAATATCACAGGAACGGGTCAGAAAATCAACAGATTGGGGGCTGGGAGACATGGGATGAGATCGACATGATATATACCCGAATATATATACGGTGTGCCCAAATGTACGTCGGCACACTACAAGAATACTCGACGCCGTCCCACAGGGAAGACTGGGTCATCTGGCGGTAA
This sequence comes from Ustulina deusta, assembly GCA_023159155.1. NCBI lineage: Eukaryota > Fungi > Ascomycota > Sordariomycetes > Xylariales > Xylariaceae > Ustulina > Ustulina deusta. Next base: position 961,323 of record JAJNNX010000011.1, on the reverse strand, counting down.
GCTGGCCTTGTTAAGACTAATCGGCGTATTTTTTGACACATTCATTCCCACTACAGAGTCTTCGACGCTGGCCGAGTTCTAGCCGAGCTCGTAAGCCCCCCCGCACTCCCAGGCTGCGCTTGTAGTTTCTGGACAAAACAGGGTAGATCTCCCGCAAGATCTGACGAGATCAGGGCCTTGGTTCCCTGGAAAGGAAAGTCGTCTGAACCGTTAACGCCCGGTGGCGTCCGAATGTAACCCAACGATTATCTTGATAATCTTATCAGATCGCGCTACCGATCCGATTGGTGTGCTCAGGCGGCTGCATATTACTCCGCCCCATGAATATAATTACATAACGGCAACAGTTCGACCAGATGAAAAGGTTTTCCATCTTGGCTACAATTCACACGGGTGCGCCAAGGCCGAAGGTGGATACAACCCAAATAATAAAAAGTCGATAGCAACGCCATACGGACAAAGAATACATTCATGATGGCACGCAAATTCGCCGATATTAGGGAATTATAGCTACACAATAACACAGGCTTTGATCGTCCTTCACACGGCAACATATCTCATGAGGTTCGTGTTACTGCGCCGAAACCATAGTATGCCTGGCCTGAGCTGATCTGCCACATCTTGTTGCCGTGCTTGTGAATAGGGTGCTCTGGATCACGAGGATGAGGTCGATCCAACTCAATAATATGCGACAGTCACAACCACCGTGTTAGACAGGTGTTCTCCCCTTCTCGTTCTTTGTTTTGGACAATATTTCAATATGGCTGTTGAGCTAAGAATGTCCCCGCCAATAGGGTTTAGGCGGGAACTAGCTTGAGAGTTGTGAGCGTTGTGAGCGTTGCGAGCACTGAGACCTGAACACTCATTACGGCAACAGCAGCCCACGAAAGCCTTATTTAATAGCAGGACTAAATCTGTATTTGGTCCTAGAGTAGGTAATTATAGCTGTAATGCAGTGGGCGACATATTAAATTGTAGCCTAATACACCTACTGACACGTGCTTATAGTTCATTAAGTTAGCTGCATGCATAATTCTTTTATCGCCTAGGTAGCTATTTTTAGTATATATCTCCAGTTCAGGATTTTCAGTATGGAGAAATAGAGCCAACCTAAAATCCTACAGCTTCCTCGCCGAGTGCTAGGAAAGATCATGGCATTTGTTGATGATTGGTAAGTAGTAAGGGAGAAGGGTGCCTACGAGATGCAATTGCGTATCTTCTTTTGGATAGAATTATGTGTTTAAGTTAGATTGAGTCTATTTGTACTGAATCCAACTCGATATAACCGAATGGAAAGTCTAATCGCTCACTTATTTGCCCCGTCAACTAAAAGGAAGGTCTAGATCTACACCAATAAGTCATAAACACCACGGCGTTCACCCCCTGCTTGCTCGCCGGCTCTTATTTACGCCCCAAACACCTTCATTCTAACATCTTCAACTGGCTCGAACGTCTTCTCCTGAAGACGTGGTCCCGTAGGCTTTCCAAACACCATCTGAGCTTTCAGGGTCCAGTCGGCAGGGATATTCCACTGCTTGGCTGTGGGGGCATCCACCATTGGGCTATAGTGTTGGAGGTTAACACCCAGACCCTCTGCGCAGAGCATCGTCCATACGGAATACTGTAGCATCCCGCTAGCGTGCTCCGACCCTGTAACACGACCGTTAGCGGCCCTTTGCATAGCGATCCCTAGGTACTTAGGTACCATCACCTCCACTCACATTGGGGCATCATTGCTTTCACCATGGGCACTTTCCCCCCAACCTTGTCGATCGCATCCTGGCTCTCGTAGAACAAAATCTGGGCACACAAGTAGGTAGGTCAGCAAAGTCACCTAGCCTAGTCGGCTTCTTGGTGTGATATACCGTTCCATAGGCGGCGCGGAACATTTTGACGCGAGGCTCGAAGGCTTTCTCAAAGGCTTGCGGAGGCACACTAGCCTTGGCCGCGTCGTGAGCCATGTCCCAGAACTTCTTGTGCTCATCGTTTAGAAGCACCACCGCGCGACCAGACTGGCAGTTGAAAGGCGTGGGGGCGTGAAGAATGCCCTCGCGGACGATTTCCTGGATGCGCGCATCGGAGATGCTGACGTCGCTAGTGAGCGTGTGCAGCGAGCATCGTTGCTTGATAGCTTCAAACAGGCTGACCGTGTTGGCCGACATGGTGAGATCTAGTGAAGATTTAGATTGTTGGAAACAAGGGCATTGAAACGTCGTCGAGGGGTTGCGTTGGCTGGCGTTAAGGGCTTGCGTACACTAGCGGGCAACAGACGAATAACCAAAGTGGTGGCAGGTCCTGGTCCTTAATATAAGAGGTTCAATTCTCGCTTTTGAGACAGAAGCGGTCTCTTCAGCTCTCCCGCCATGTCAGATCCTGCCGGGTTTCGGGGCTCGAACGAGACCGCAACCATTCAGTTGGGTGGGAAAGCGAGATACCCGACCACAGAGGAAAAGTGTGGTGAGGCGTCCAATTGGTAGTTGTCGTTACCTAGGGGGGCTGCCTGCGAGTGGAAAGCACGAAACCAACAACTTGGGAATCGGGATGCACCTTTTCCATAAAGCCAACAAGTGCACCCTGCGTCCGGCCACCCCACGCTGTCCAAAATTGGCACACCCCTGATTCTTAGAGATGAAAATGTCAGATATACCTAAGCCAGTCATATAAGTTGGGTTGCATAGATGTATTGATGTGTCTCTCTCGTTGTTGTTGTGACTTATGTCTACAGCAAATTTCTATTGAGGGTTAATACCGTTATGATCATACCCCTCATATCTGACACTAATCCATTATTTCCAACAATTTCCCAGCTGCTACGGCATCCCCCTGGCGTGAAATGTAACAATAACAACAACAACCGCAATGTGCAGTGATGGGAGATCTTGTCAAATATCGTTGGTAGTTTATGGCATCAGAAGACCGCAAAAGCCGGTTACCCCTTTATATTGCCATAGCCTAGAAGAACAACGAATTCATCTCTGCGATTCAATATAGTTATTACTGCATGATTCCGATGCTGAAAAAAGGGGGAACCCATCCCCAAGTTACTACAATGTTGAAGGCTAGATAGGTAGATCTTTCTGGTTTCTGTCCCATTCTAGATTCAAAAGCCAAGCCATACTATCAAAGGTAACTTTTTTGATTCTGCGACCGTAGCAAGCTAGCTAGGGTGGCGATACCCAAGCCGTATTGTGGTCTCCGCCCTTAAGCACGGAAGCTCTGACTTCTACTCCTACTAACTGCGGGAGCTACTTCTTGTAGATAATTAAATCATCGCGAAACAGATTAAGTTTTTCGTTATATACGAAAACCCTCAGTGGATGACCTTAAAATTGGTTTAGAATCGGATAAGTCTAGGTTGATCAGCGAGAACCAGGGACAGTGAACACTAAAATAAAGTTCTAGATCTTGACGCATTGGAGCACCTGTAGCTTTGGTCTCTTCGGTCTCCTCCCTAGATTTGAAAATATCTCGATATTGAGCCCTTACCCATACAATTCTACCTGCTAGTGACCTACCTGTGACCAACCTTCACTCTGGGACATCCACCTCTGACACCGTAGCTCTCAGATGGGGCACAAAGACAATGTGAACAGTTTGAGGCTGCAGGAGGTTCTCGATCCAGCGTAATCATGGGCCGCGTCCCTTAACTCATCTATTTCTCTTGTCGATTCCTCGCAGCCAGGACTCCAGCACATAACCCAGGATCTCTAGCACAAATTTTTAGATTTCGTAAGACTGCTATTACTTTCTTCTATAATTTCAAATACCGTTACCGGAATCTTAAATCCGCCCTTGGTTACTCTGTCGTCGGTTGATCCAACCGAGCTCATGGAACAGTTAGAGAAAGCCGGACACCAGAATCTCCGCCCGAACCGCATCTGGCAGGCCTGTTCGCAGATCGGGGACTGGCCAGCCAAGCAGTTGGCATTTGAGGAGATACTCGAAGCGATAGGCTCGAAAAACGCTTTGCAACATGAGAACTACTGTGCGTGCGATCTAACTTTCTGTGAGTTCTCAACCCGCAATTTCACAGCTGTACAGCAGTATCACGAGCCGATGCCCTTTGGGAAAGGGAACCCTGTGAGGTATCTATGAAGGATCGCCCAGCCTGACGCGACCCATATAGACCTGGGTTTGTCTAGGACTGAGGGCTGGTTTGGCCATTCACTCGAGCTTCACATCAACGCGCCGTCACTCCCTGGATCAAGTATGGAGGCATCTAGCTCCGACAGATATAACTAGCAAGGAAGTGGAGTGGCATATAACCTAAAACTGAAGAAATAATAATGACTTAGGTTACTGTTCAAAGACTTTGCTGCCACAGGTTAGGTCCTCCAATTGGGTAGCGGATGTTACCTAATTATAGCAGCGCTGATATGGGTAAGCCGCATCCCGGCTATCCAGGCACGATGCCGGACAACCCCCGTCGCACCGGCCAGGCGCCAGATTTTCCCGCAGCCCCGAATCTAGCCGGAGAGCATCCTAATAGATGAAAATAGGCCTCCCTGATATCAATGTTCTATTGGATATTTCGAACAGGCTGTGATAACCTTGTAAGGGAGTGTTGGTGTGCTTTTTTTCTCACCCCCTTTTCACACCAATTTACATTTCACAACCAAGAGTAAAACATAGTTGATCACCTCTCATATTATAGCATACCTGATATCTCAGACAGGTCTTCTCCTACCTATCAGGCACAACTCTAACCCCTCCTCCCTCCCCCTTCCCCTTAAGCCATAACCCCGACACAATAATAATACCCAAGCCAAAACTCCGTATCACAATTCGCCCCTCCCGCCCCGAGCACCGTGTTCCAATCGGCGAGCTGATCGACCGTAATCCCGTTATCCTGGGCAAAGATATAACAATAATCCCCACTGACGGTGATCCGATACTTATCACAGTTGCTCGCGATACTGTTCGGCTGCGTCGGCGAGGGGATGGCGACCGTGGTACTAGTACTACTCGTTTTTGTCGTAGTCGTACTCTTTGCCGTCGTGCTCGACACAGACATAGTAGTAGGCGTAGGAGTGCTCGAAGCAGTGCCGCTGCCGCTGCTACCACTGCCGCCACCGGCCTCGTCGAGCGTCTGCGTCAGCGAGACGCAGTACCGGTAGTCCTCCCAAAGGTTCTCGCACTGGGTGCCGACCTCGGGGTTCCAGCTGCTGAACTGGGCGATCGTGAGGTTGTAGTTGTCTAGGATGTCTTGGCACGAGGTACCGAAGTTGACGTCGAGGTAGGCTGTGCAGTTTGTCCAGGTGCCGGGCTGCATAGTGAATTTTGCGTGAGTCATTGATACGTAGCAAGCTGAAAGATGAAATCATATTGTCTCGACGAAAGACATGCGGGATGCTCGAGGGAGGGATCCACTTACCCTTATTTGATCAGGAGTTGCTGACGAAGTGGGAGCTGTGGAGGCTGTGACTACTGGGTTATATGCCATGAGACAATACCGCAAGCTCGGATCGAAAGAGCAGTCGGTTTCGTTGGTAGGTAGGGAAGGATTCCTAGTATAAAGTGAGCACTAGGTCGGCGCTTGAAGTAATCAGAAGCTGCAGAGCGGAACGGAAGACCTGACCAGTTCTTCAGTTGATCCAACGATGTACCATAAGTCGAAGCGATAAGCTGACAGGTAGAAGAGTAAATCGAACCATTAATCGGAAGCTGTAAGCTGCTCCCATCCGTAAACTGCCAACAATCCGATCGCGTCCCGTTCGCAAGCGGCGTGTTGTCCGTGATATTCAAGTCCGGCGGGACCCACGTGGCCTTGGGCGCGTCCGACCACGCGAACGTTGTCGTCGCGTTGCTCGGCGCCACGTACCCCGGGTATCCGGGGTAGCTCGTCAGGTCGCCGACGGGCACGACGCAGTAGCTCTCCTCGGCGAACAGGTTGGTGCAGTTGACGTTGACGGACGGGTTGAGGAACAGGAAGTCATTGAGGTTTATGTTGAACTTGAGACAGACTAGGTTGCAGTAGTCGCCCAGCTGGACCTCGTAGAACTTGCCGCAGTTCTGCGTCGTGTTGGTGGCGATGTCTGTCGGCACGGGAGCCGCCGTCGTGAAGCTTGTGACGACTGGTATCGTCACGGTGGGACTTGCGTAGGGTCTGCCCGGCTTGCTGATGCAGATACTGTCGTTCAGAGATAGAGCGATGTTGCTGCATGACGAGTCGAAGATGGGATTCCCTGCAGTATATTTATACTTAGCTCAAACATCTTGCTTAAGTTAGCCTGGAGGTGATGAGCTGAGAAGGTGCTCATACAGCTGATGATCTGCGACGTCGTGACGTTATGAGACTTCGCGATGGAAGAGCAGGTGTCATTCGTTTTGACAGTATACGTGTCACAAGTATCCTGTATGCACAGAGAGCCTGTAGCGTTGAATCCAGCGCAATACGCATTGAGACCATTATCTATTGAGGTTTAGTTCTGTTCATCTCCTGAACTAAAGCGAGCGTCCTGGCTGGTGAAGGTTTCGAGCTTACCGATGACAAGCCAACCAACACTGATACCTTGGCTCTCGGCAATGGAACGACATGAATCCTGCGGCGAAACCTTGTAGACGTTTCCTGCACACGTTGGGCTGGGTGAGGGTGTAGTGGTTCTGGTCTCTTGTTAGAGCAAATATCACAGACTATGGGGGGGTGGGGGAATCCAATAATCTTACACGGAGCTAGACGACAAGGTAGTCGTGGTCACTGGCATACCAGTCACTGAGCAGCTGCTTGTGAGGGCGTCATACTCTGTGACCAAGTCTTCACCACCGTCGAAGGGAGATCCCGCCTGGAGTTGGGATTGCTTGACGAGACAAATATCGCATGGCGAGATGGTCTCGTTCCTAGATGGTTGCCCTGAAACATATCTGAGCGATTCCTCTTCTTCTCATCATGGTTTTCTCCGCTTTACACTCACTCACCGAGAATAGCGGCCACGTCAGGGTCCGCTTGCAACGAAGATTCATAAGCCACGTAGTTACAAAATCTGCCGCTATCTTGGAGGCAGACAAGCGTATAGGTGTAGTCGAGCAAGGCACCTATAGCATCGATGGGCAGATACGTGGTATCAGTGTAGTTATATGACAACCCTGCGCAGCTGCTGATAAGCCCGGTATGATAGTCTTGGATAGCTTGCTGACAACTCGCCGTACAGACGCTCTTCAGACCGTTGGGATCATAATATCCACTTGAGCGGAAGTGTGAAACCCACGGATCACAGGAGATGTTCTTGGTCAACGCCGCAGAGCATTCATCTGTGAGGGTCGTGCCTGGAAGAGAGTCGTCGAACACATACTGAAATGACTGAGCTGTGGTGAGGTGCAAGATGCTAATGAAACAAAGCACCCAGGAGAAATGAGCGAAAGACCGCATTGAGGCCATGGCGGTTTAGTTGGTGGTTGCAGAAACGAGTGACTGTGATCGTCGAAAGCAGATGATGCTTGGGGATGTTGAGAACATAATCCCCAACCCCCCACACGACGCTTGATAGTTCTTGAAGTAGAAAGTCGATCATCATGGTAAAGAAGGCACAGCACATCCCAACAGAGCCGCACAGCATACATATAATTCCGCCGAGACATGTCAAGACAAGAATCAGGCCGTGGTGACATCGCTCTCCTGAAAGGATACTGACCTCCTTAGTCTTGTGCGATCCTCGCGTATCTCCCAATCGCGATAGCAATAATGAGAGTTCTAGGCCTGCTGCGTGACTCGAGTAAGATGATGTCTTGGGATGAGTGAGCTGACGGGGTTGTATCGGCGTTTGCTGACCACTAGGACTCGGGTTCTCGACTGGTTCTGAGATCCTTCCACAATGCTCAATGAACTACCTAATTAAGTTCAACATGCAGGATTCAAGATGCATGAGACACGGTTTGCGGCTCGGCTCAATGACAGGGTATCTTGAAACCCCCTGAGTTAGTGCTGGACATACAGCATCTCGGACTGAGGAACTACAGCATAGGAGTCTCGTATCTATGGTGATATTCATAAAACCACTGATACCACTTATAGATATTTCCCTGTCATATTTATTGAATACGGCCTTCGGATGCCAGGTCGTTTGGTCACGCAGTCACTGACATCTCAATCGCCATGTTCACTCTTTGGAAAACACTCTCTTACTCTCAATTTTGTGCTATGCGGTTCGGTCTAAGTGTGCCGCTCTTTCTGAGTGTGGGAGCCCTCTTGAGCCATGTCGTTGGCTTGCCCAACCCCCCCTCTACCACGCTCATTGAAATGCATGATGCCGGTCATAACAACACATGTGTACCGATATCTCCTACGATTGACTCTATCGAGAGTCTCTTGGCCAAGACTAAAGCTTTGCCAGGTGTTTGTCCAAATGAGAATCGTTATCATCTTTTAAAATCTGGGCTGTCAAAAAGGCAGGCCGGCGGGACAATAGAGGATTACTCTTGCGACGAAAACAGACCCTGCACAAATGGAGCCTGCTGCGCCAAGTCTGGGTTCTGCGGTTACGGACCAGACAGTTGCGGCGACGGGACCTCACCGAACGACAAGTGTTGGAGCAACTGCAACGCTAAAGCGGAATGCGGTCGCTATGCCCTCAAACCGGGCCAAAAATGTCCCCTGAATGTCTGCTGCAGCCAATATGGCTTTTGTGGAACGACAGACGAATTCTGCGCCAAGACAGACAATGCGAACACTACGTGCCAGGTCAGTAGCCCTACAAATCCATAGGTTGAATGACTTGCGAGTTGGCTGACACTCTGCGGTAGTCAAATTGTGATCAACCCAGCTCGGGTGCCTCTGCCGGCGACGTCCAGTCCAGAATAATAGGCTACTATGAAGCCTGGAACTGGCAGAAGAACTGTATTGGGATGCAACTGAAAGACATACCCGTCTCCAGCATCACCCATCTGCATTACGCCTTCGCCTATGTAGCACCAGGGAGCTACCAAATCACGACTATGGACGATACCGTGCCAAGGGAGCTGTTCTCGCAGTTCGCCGGTTTGAAGACGCAAAACCCAGACCTAAAGATCATCGTCTCGCTGGGCGGATGGACCTTCAATGATAACGACACTACCACACAGCCCGTCTTTGGAGACATCGCAGGCAGCTCTGCGAATCGTGCCAAATTTATAGACAACCTACTCGATTTCATGCAGAATTACGGGTTTGATGGCATCGACTTTGACTGGGTGAGTACCTACCCATAGTGCCACCCACCAAGCACCCGATCGGCCGCGTCGAGGATGGATTGCTAACTGATACCCTGTAGGAGTACCCTGGGGCTGGAGACCGAGGTGGCCATGATGATGATGGCGTCAAGTATACCCAGCTTCTTAATGATCTCCGAGACAAGTTCAAGGGTGTGATCAGCTTCACCGCCCCGACATCGTATTGGTACCTGCGGCACTTCGATCTCCTGGCCATGTCGAAGCCCGTTGATTGGATCAACGTCATGGCGTATGATCTGCACGGGACTTGGGACAATTCTGATCCCATTGGAAACCATGGTAAGACTGACTCGTCAGCATGAAATGTTGGCAGGAAAGTTCTGCATTTGCTGATACTCTGTGTGCAGTGTTGGCGCATACTAATTTGACCGAGATCAAGCTTGCTCTGGACTTGTACTGGCGAAATTCCATTCCACCGGGCAAGCTCAACCTCGGACTCGGATTCTACGGCCGCTCGTTCCAGCTGACAGACCCCAGTTGCTATGTACCGGGCTGTCTATTCAAGGGAGGTGCATCACCGGGGCCATGCACCCAGAACTCCGGGACGCTCTCATACCGCGAGATCATGGATGTCATCGCGGACAATCAACTGACGCCATATTACGACAAGACAAACCAGGTGAAATACGTGACATGGGGCTCAGATCAGTGGGTCAGCTATGACGACCAGGATACGTTCCAAGCCAAGATCAAGTTCGCCAATGGCCAGGGTCTCGGTGGCCTTCTCGTATGGTCATTGGACCAAGACACCGCACAGCTAGATGCGCTGGCAGGTGTCATTTACCCCAAGACACTGGGATCGCTGGGAGCGGAGGCCGAGGGCGTAGACAATTGGGAGAATGCGGGAGGAGGTGACTGCCGCGTGACAGACTGTGGCACCACCGGTTGTAAGACGGGTGAGGTTCTCATGTCGACTACACAGTGCGATGGCAAGGGCCACGGGAGTTCGATCTGCTGCCCCTTTGCCTCGGCTCCTAACCCGGACACGTGTACCTGGCGTGGCAACAAACCCTATTGCAACGGTCAATGTCATGCCGGTGAGGTTGCTCTGGCTTCAAGCTTCTGGGGGGGCGGTGGTCATTGTAAAGATGGTAGAAAATTCTACTGCTGTCCGGCTACGAGGGAGTTACCGGACTGCCGATGGACCAACTGCGGCGATTCGTGCAATTCACACGAGAACAAGCTCACGTGGTCCGAAGAGCCTTGTTGGGCAGGCCAGCGGAGCTTCTGCTGTAGTAAGGATCAGGACTGGAAGAACTGCCAGTGGTACGGAAAGGGTGGGAGTTGCTATGATGACCACTGCCCGACAGGCCATTCCGTATCCCTGACCACCAGTTACGAAGGCGAAGGAACGAACTGTGGCATTCAGTTAAAGAGACAGCGGTCTTTTTGTTGCGATCCCCCGGATGGAGGGTCACCATTTCTCCCCGTGCCTTTGGACTACCTGTTTCCAAGCCCACCCCAGGGTGACGATGTCGACACAAAATTTACTCTCAAGATGGACCAGACGTACGGGGGGTCAGCACCGCTTTCGTTTGGCGACGACCCCAACGATGCCGAATTCGGATTTGTGGTGTTGGCATCCCCAGAAGAAATCCAAGTCTCGCTAGATGCCCGAGATGGCTCGCACTGGGAGGTTTTCGATTGCTTCGGTAGCAAGGGCGAAGAGGCACAGACGGTTCGGATGCTATGTACCGACGATTCTGAGAGCAGCACGTGCCACAAGATTCATCTCGGCCACGGCGCGCCCGGAACCATCGTCGAGATGCCGGAAGGCTGCGGTCCTGGTCGCTATGCTGTCGTGAAGGATATGGCTGTGTCCAATAACCAAGCTCTCCCGAAGCACCTCGTCAAGCGGGGTATACAGCTATCCACGATCTACGACTTGACCTTCGATTATGATTTCACACGGGTGCCCCGAGACTTGGGTGACACGCAAATGCGCATCGACTATTCGAATGAGCCCGGTTATTGGGATAAAGTAGTCGACAAAGCTGCCAACAAACGCAAGCGATCACTAGACACGTTTAACGGAAATCATAGGAGATGGCTCGAGGATGCATGGCGAGAGGATCAGGCTGATATTCACAAGGGTCTGCTGTCTCGTGACGAGCTGCACGAGCGCTGGTTTGGGAGCGATATCATTGATTGGCTCAAGGGTATCATCAATGGTGTGACGGATGCCCCCATCATCTCCAACACGTACTCGGATGACTTCACAGTTATCTTGCTTAACGAGGTAGTCCAGAACTGTCCCATCGGGCCTGCCGGCACGACGGTCTCCGGTAAGCTTGATGTCCGGGCAGCCACGCACGTCGACCTGAGCACGAATTTCGGCTTTACTTTAATCACGACGCTCGGTTCTGGATTCATCAGCTTCCAGAACTCATACCTGTACTTCAACAACCGGGGAAAGGTCAGTGCAAAGTTTACGGCGGATGCTGTAACAACAGCTCGCTTCTACAGTGGCGATAAGCAACTGTTCTCCGCCGACCAATTCGGTGCGGCTTTCGCAGTTCCGGGAATCGTTACCATCGGGCCCAACTTCAAACTCCTCGGAGCTGTCAAAGGCGAGCTCACGCTTGGAGCCTACTTCGAAGCTAACGTGAACCTGGCCGAGTGGAACATCCGCCAGACGTATCCGGACCAAGGCGCAGACTGGGATCCCGAGAGCGAGGCGACGCCGAATCGTGACGGCACACAGGAACTGCTCTCGCCAGAATGGATGTATGGCGTCTCGGCATCGGGATCCGTTGAGCTCCACGTGAAACCCACCATCACTTTCGGCGTCGACTTCAACAAGAACTTTATCAATACGGACGGCGTAAACGTCAACCTGGTAGCAGACGGCTGGATCCGTTTCCACGCGGATGCCAACCACGGTGGCGACTCGAGCGACGACCAATCTACTTCCTTCTGCTACGGTATTGACGCTGGCGCAGACCTTTATGCCACAGTGAACGCGCCGAGTTTCAAAGGGTGGACCTTGGCCAAGTCGCCATTTCCCATAGCGTCGAGCGATCCCATCCAGATCGTGCCGAACACCTGTCCCATCGTCTCAAAGCGGGACCTCCACATCGGAGTCGGATCGGACGTAGCCCTATTAACCAGTCGAAGACATCTGACAGAAGGTCTCGCAGTCAGAGCTATCGACAGTTTGGAAAAGCGTAGTCAGACTTTTGGTCCAATCATCCGGCTTGATATTCAGTGTCCAGTGGGCAACGATGGTGGCGGCACATCGCCCGGGCCTTGTCCTCTGTGCGGTACTGAAGCCATAAGCCGAAGGGACGGCGACGACGACGGTTCATGCGTGCTCGTGACCGGACGCTCAGATGAGAGCACGTGTCAAGCCAACATCCTCGATGCACGCGACGCTGACATGCTGACTGTGGCGTGGGCGGCAGAGAATAGTACCTACGCTGAAGGTCGCGTAGGGTTAGATGCCGCCGCACCAAACAGCCTGTGGAAACGAGGCTCGAAGAGGAACGATTGGAACCTCGACCCTGGCGGTGCGAACTCAATCGTCACAATCACCTTCAACCCCTACCCCGAATGCAATCAAGGCAAGATGGATGGGATTGCCAAGTGGTTTGGCTTCGACGAGCGAGGCATGTCGACACCAAATTGCCCAACGGCCATCACGAGATTCGCCTCCAATCAAGTTGATACAAGCCAATACCAAACGGATCACATTTTCGAGACCCAGACCATTATTCAGTTTTTTGACTTTTTACGCGGAGCTGGTCAGTTCGGTGCTCGCATATCCATCGCGATGCCCAATGGCTATACTCCGGCGAGTAGTAACTGGGTGAACGGCGTGCTGTTGAACTGGGATCAATCCAACTTCGGTGCCCAGCTCATCGGGGGCAGGACTGTGCTGCAGATTATTACAGACAACGCCATCGGCAGCAAGTCGACAGTCGGTAAAAGCCTGATGGCGCTACTGTACAGCGGCGTAAACAACGACAAGGGTCACTTTTTCAGATTCGACAACCTAGGGACGCTCGATGCCACTGCGAAAATACGTGCATCAAAGATCATCCAGCGCAATGTAAGTAACGCATCTCTTCCATTCGTCAGTGCCGTGTCAAGGCCACTAGACTGTTGTCAGAAACCTTCTCAGGCTGACCCGTTCGTTCTTGGTACACAGACAGCCGGGGTGTTCGGATATATGCGAACACCTACGATAGCATCCAAGTTCCAAGCCAGTGGCCAGGCTATCGAGGCCGCTCTAGCATCTTTCGACGATGCTTACAACTGGGGAAGTGCGCCAAACAACGAGCCGGGCAGACCGACGGGCGCCAACCGCGGCCTGCGTGATCTTTGGGCGTATTGGATCGACGTTTATCTTGCTACCATAGAGGCACGGGCGTCTGCATGGTCAAATCAGGCAAGTACAGCTATGCAAGGGCTCTCCTCGTCGAGCAATGATGAAGCGGCAAAATGGGTCGCGTCATTCTTTGGACCTGGAGGCGCTGGGAGTATGCTTCAGTTCTCTCAGCCAAACCCGGGAAGTCAGGTTGGCCGCAATGGTGTGAATGTGCCGAGAAGTAGGTACGGAATGTGGTCCACGGCGAGTGGGCCGTGGACGTGAGAGATGAGAAGGTGCCTTCATTATGTGTATCGATGCTGCTCTTATCGATGGAATTGGGCTCTGGAGCGAATTCTTTCACATTTCGTCAGGACTCGGGGGTTGACCCCAATAATCCCGGCTGCCTTCATACTAGGTCAATAATTTGTAAATGCATTGCTGCAGTCTCAAGATCACACGGGATTCAATCTCGAGCTGGCTGTAAAACGTCCAATTTCCGTGTATGGCGTACACCGTTCGAAGTGGACTAGTTATACCACACCGGTACGTATGTGGAAGATCAAAACTACCATTGAATCTTTCCTTGTCTGATAGCTGTTCTATACTTCTCATCCAAGTCGCGCCAGTCACGCGAGTTCTCGGCGACCTGCCTCAGCCTCACACTGAGTCCAGACGGTCCATCGAGAGCAGGAACATGGACCAACAAAATCCCAAGATCAGTGATGTCATCCCCGTAAATTTCTTTCTTTTGATCCGAAGTCAGCAGACCATCCGGTAGGTCGTGAAAGAGCAGATCTACACCGTCGCTTTCCCACTGGTCACTCCCCACGACGACGGCAAGGCCGCGGAAATGGGTTGAGTCGGTGGCGTAGCTGTTCAGCGCCCGACCCTCGGTCGCATAGTGCTTGAGGATGTCTGCTGTCGAGGCACGCGGGCGGAAGTACACATCAACTCGGACAAGATCACTGCCATCGAAGTCGACTAGCACGCGCTCAAGGAACTTGTGCGCGAAAATGTACCGGTCTGAAGCAAGTAGAATCTCATAAGTTAGGTATACTTGGAAGGCAAAGAGAGACGGCAGGACGGTGTCGCGTGACGAAATTCCACGATAGACAGACACGGCAGGGGAAGAGTCGCAGTCAGTGAACGCGAGCTGGGATATGACATAATTAGGCGCTGGAGCGAGAGTCATCGCGCCACTTGGTATGAGCACAGTACGGAACGGGGGGCTAAGTATGGTGCAGGCTGCGATTTGCGTGGCAGAGGCACGAGAGCCGATAAGACGAAGATGACTGTGGGCAATTGACTGTGGGCAATTGACTGGCATGTAGATGCATGGAAGCCTGACGGATCCGGGGAGAAATGCGGTGTATCGAAAGGGTGGTGACAGGGAAGACGTTATAGAATCCAGTCTACCTGTAAGTACCCGGTTCACTAAACACTGACCTGAACCGTGGATTCTGATTGGCTTACTCCGTATAGCCTGGCGATTTGATTGGCTCACAAGTAGAGGGCTTGGTTGGTTCCCAGGCACGATTCCTATTGAACCGACACGGTCTATGAATGAGGATCCAGTTGTCGCAGTAATAGCATGATGAGTTACCACTGCGACGCCTCTGGCGACGGGTCCGTTTCCTCAATACGGTCCATGGCTAAATGGAGACCCGGCGGATACAAGGCGAGGGGGCCGCCGCACCGCCACGATGAGTCAGCAGACGCTTTCGTACCGAGTGTTCATGTGAAGTCTAGAGTTGGTCATCGTGCAGGATCGCCTAACACCCTATATTTTCTTGATCCATATCGTCTGAGTCTTTTCTGCGGCCGTTCTTGTTCCAGCATTGGCAGAATAACTCAGACCAGTCGGGTAATTGCTGCGTATCATGAAAACACATTCCGCTAGGTTTTCCCTATCATATCCTGACGTTCCGGGTTCCCTGCATGATCCTGCCCACAGACGCCCGAGGACACGAAGAACAAGAATTAGAGACAAAGGCGCTGTGAACTTCCGAGAATCATTAAATCAAAGGGAAGGCATAGTTCATAAAAGCTTTACGAATTTTTAACTACAATACGCGAGAAAACGGTCACATACGGTTTTGCTTTTTCTTCCTTCTTCGTTGTCCTTTATCAATGCAGTAGGCAAAGTAAATAACTTTGCTTAGAGCTGGACTGCGCTCTTAATAGAGAGAAAGGCTGTGCCTTGCACATCTACGTAAAATAGCCAGACTAAGGACAACGTGAGCAGGCTCATGCATACGGGGTGCTCACCTTGCCCTTACACTAGGAGAACGGCTGTCCCTACACTTCCTAGCATAAATTAAACATAGTTTACATTGAGGGATCAACTGATCGATCATGGCAGAATATGACAAAATTGAACGAGATAACTGATGAAAAGAATGTAACCATCCTGAGAGATTTTCTCTCCTTCTTAGCGTTGAGCGCCCTTTTTCATCTGTTCAGCCACTTCATGTTTACTGACTCCACTTCAATAGCAAAACCCTAACTAAGCGAGGTATGCCGAATGAAGCTATCTAGAACAGTGGGAATGATGATGTACCCCTATAACAATAGAAAAATATGTTTCTATGGTCACGTGATACAACAATAATATAGCTCCTGAACTTGTTTAAAGGCTTTTAAAATATTTGATGTAATACGAACCTTCTATAAGAAAAAGGGGTTTAACCTCGTGTAAGCTAGATAGGAGTAGATAATATATTAAGGATCCAAGATGAAAGGGAAAAAATAGCTCACTATTACCAGAGAAAGCCATGGTAACACCTTACGGCTAGTAATCTATCGACATTTTTGCGTCACTTAAGTCAGTGCAGCTCTCTATGACTTTAATATAGTGCATGAACGCGAAATCAACTGCTATCCGGCTATTGAACGCAATAATCGATCAAGATCTCTCGTTCCACTAACTATTCCATTGCTTTCGTCATAGACTCTGAAAGGAAAGCTAAACGCGAAACTCTTGGAATAATATAACAAGCGCAACAAAATTAAACCAACCAACCCTAAAAATTGCTCATGACAGATAACTTAGTCGTCTATCGGAGCTTCATGGACCAAGACTGGATCAAAGTCGGTTACGCCTTCGTCCTCCGCATTAACATAGCGCCGATTTTTCCCGATCTCCGTTGTGGGACTAGAAGTGGTCGCGCTGCGCTTTAACCAGAACTGTTCGAGCCTCTCCCGTGAGTACTCGAGAAGCCCATCCTTAAGGTTGAGCAAGTGTACTTGCAGACCAATGTATTCATGGGCTTTTTCGCGGATCATAATCCAGAGATCTTTATAGTCCTTATAGTCCCGCTCCAAGATTTCTACAATTAGAGCTGTATTGGCCACGAGATTGAGCACTGGATCCTCGAGGTTCATTTTCTCGCATAGCCAATTCTTGAGGGTGCTGATGATGTCGCGAGCCACTTCAGGCAGCTCATTCAGTACCTCGCTTCCAATGCTCCCATCAAAGGCTTGGTGGCTAAGTATAATTGATACAAATTCCTTCTCCGCATCCAACTTGGCATGTGTAATACCCGAGAAAGGCGAATAGCATTGACTTCGATTTGGTATGTTAGGGAAGTGATCGCTGTCGGTGACGCCCAGGTAGTCAGGGCCCGGGGAGGCGGGCGGGGAGGCGTGCTTGGAGGCGCGCTTGGAGGCGCGCTTGGAGGCGCACTTGGCGGCGCACTTGGCGGCGCGAACCTTGCGTGGGGATTGTGTTTCTGTCTCGGGTGATACTACCTCTTTGCACCTTTTCCATGGGCTGAACAAATCAACTCCACAACGTTTTTGCAAGAATCCGTCTTCATCGAGAGGTATCGCGAATTTATTAACGGTGCTAGAAGCAGCTTCACCCGCTAACGCCTCATCGTCTTTCTCCAGAAGGAATAGAGAAGTCCATTTGGATGGCAATATGTATTTGCAGGCTATACTCTCCGCAAGGCGTGATAGACCTGCTTCCCCCCTCTCGGTCCCCAGGCAAGCTTCAGGCTGATAAGGCGCGCTCGAAGATATTGCCCGCTCTAAATCATCTAGTAGAGCCCGGGCTGCCAAACTGTGTATGAACGTGCTGGGCTTCTCGAGTTGAATAATTGAAGTATTCACGGTTGTTGGTTTTCCATCGGAAATGAAGGTGAGAGCAATACTGCCATTCTCTGGAGTCGTTCCTCGCTCCAAAAGGAGAAATATTCGATGTGCTTGAAAGGGGTTGAGAGAACGAAGGTCTGCTGGCGATGTCGTGGCTTTTAGGCCACCTAGTTCAAGTGCTAGATCGTGAACATGAACAGTCAACGCTGCCTTCAGTATCGCGACCACCCGCTCTTCCCAGCCGCCTTTGTGAGCTCGGGGGATAACTTCCGAGTAGCCTCCTCCTTGTTTTGCAATTCCCTCAACAAGTGCATGAGAAACATGAGCGCCGAGTCCCAGTGAGAAGAAGCGAATTGCGCCGTTTGAAGTTTCTTTGGCTCTACGAACTAGGCTTAGTGTCTCGTCAAGCCGCCAAACCTCACCATCGGTGAGAATAACCACATCGCATGGCAGAGACGGATCTGTAGCAGCAATTATGGCCTCAAGAGCAGGGAGGATTTCAGTTCCCCCCATGTTTGCATCGAACTTGGTGTCCACATAGTTCAAGGCGAGTCGAAGCGATTCCTCCTCGTATACCCGTGACTTAGCCCAGAGAGACTCGTAGTCTGATCCAAAGGACCATATGTTGAAGATCCGACCTACAGGTATCCCCTTCAAGAAGAAGTGCATTGCAGATCTCAGATTTTCCATCTTATCCTCCATTGATCCAGATCTGTCAGCTACGAATAGAATCTCTCCAGTTTTGGAGATTTCGTTCTGAACAGGAAGCATACGTGAAGGAAGTGTCACCATCATCGCAGCCTGGTTCTCAAAGGAGGGATGTACCTCTAGCCAGGCCTCCGGGTTGCCGTCTCCATTGCTGCAAGCAGTGTCGATAGAAAGAATGAAATCCGTTTCTATCCAGCTAGTGGGTTCTTTCATGGTGATTATTGCGGTCTCGTGTTTGGTATCCTTGGTCTCTTTTCCAATATCATCCCATTTGAGTGCTTCGCCGATTCCAGTGCCTCGTTCTACGAGTATCTCATGGCTAACGCATTTTATTGACTGGATATGCTCTGATTTGAGGATTTCTATACGAAGCGAGATGTCATCGGGCTTTGTTCCGAGACTGAGCCCTTGAAGACTGGCAGGGCGTTGCCCATATCTGTTTGCTATATAAGTAGGAATGGTTAGGGTCGTGGTGTTTCTATGATCGCCGAACCGACGTTGCAATATCGTAGCATATTTTATCTCGGTCTTGATGCGTGTGTTCGGCGGAATGTTGCCAAGTGAAGATGTGAAAATCTCAGGGGTATTCTGCTCTAATAGAGCTGCCGTGGTATGCGAAGCAAGAGCTCGTTGAAATTCCATTTGAGCTTCAACTTTTGGGCGGGCCGTGGCCTTTAGCACTTTTTTATTGCCAATCCGACAAGTAAACCCCGTAACTGTACAGCCATTGGGAAGCCCGAAAGTGTAAGACCCCTCACGAATGAGAGTATCGGCATCGTTCCAGAACAATTGCCTAGCAGTCACCTCCGCCACATCTCCTGTGATGCGCACCTCGATTGAGACTGATACAGCAGGCAAGACATTTCGATTTAATTCTTTCACAACCGTGGTCGGGAATATCCCGGGTTGCACAGTTGCCTGAGTCGCATCTGGGTGTTGAGAGAAACACCGTGCTTTGTGTACGATCGGCGTTGCTTGCTCAATGCAGACTGGAGGCACTGGGGCGCGATAAGCGGCTGCAGCATATTCGTGTGGTAGTGGCTCTCGAGGATCCCAGACAATTCCTGCAGAGAAAATACTCATGGTGAATGATGAATTGAGCTATCAAGAATTTTGTTGACTGACCAAAGGCTGGAGAGAAGCTGAAGGGAATTAAAGAAGTAGGATCCTTGGGGATGCATTGCATTGGGTCGCCCTCGAGTTGCCTGGTTAAGGCACAATTTGCCAAAGGGGCTGAGCAGTATTACTGCGTCTGAGGCTGTGCAAACAAGAATACATACATAGTCTGCTGTATAGATAAGCCTAAGCATAGGTATTATAAGTAGGAAATCTATTGGAGTTAAACCCAGTCCACTCCTACCTTCCTCCCCCCCCTCCTCCCCCCAAAAGAGAGAGGAACCGTCGGAGCTTATCGATGTATCTGTCCCTCAGATGGCGTTCTCAATATCAATAGGTGACGCCATTCTCCTTGCACAAATAGCAGGGCGATTGGCCAAAACCTTTACTAAGGGCAGAGCATCAGCGCCTGCAGAGTTCCAAGAGGTTGAGAATGAGCTATACTCCTTGAGTGCAGCGCTCACTGCAGCTGAGAACGAACAAGAAAGTGTGCGACCAACAGCTGACCAGGAAGTTTGTGAGAACAATCGACACATAGCAAACCAACAGATTTTCGAACAAATTCTTCGAAATTGCAAGCATACCTTGGCACATTTAGAAGAAATCGTCAAGAAATACATGATTGTCTCGGAACAGACTGACATTCAGAAGCCAAAACTCGAGAGATGGAGTCATGCCATCGTGAAGAACTGGAGAAAGGTTGAGTGGACAACGGAAAAGGGAGATCTAAACACATTACGAAGTCAAATCATGCTTCACACTAATAGTCTCAATTTGCTCATCAACATTAGCACCAGGTATGCGTTATCCCAATGGAGAAAACACTTTTCTGACAATGGCAGCTCACGTGCGGCTTCGATTGAACGGTCTTTGAACAAGAAGTTGGTGCTTCTTGAAGAATTGCACCAGTGGTATGTGACCAATCTCAAGGAGGCTGAGCCAAAATGCAGCACAACTTCGGGCAGTCTCATAAATGCATCCGAGAATACCAGCCTTGTGCAGCCGTTAGACGCTGTATCAACCTTTGAATTGGCTAGGGAAATCGCAACTGGTGATGAGATAATATGCCCCCGTGCATCTGTCAAAAGCGAGTGGATTGAATCCTTCCTGGATGGTATTTTGGACCCGAGTTCAGGGTCCATGTTTGTCTGTAACTGCCTAGATCGTCACTCTGGCATGTTATCACATCAACACAGTGTTGAAATATATGGGCGTAAGTAATGTCTTCTTGGTACAAGTAAGATTATTGATAGCTGTAGTATCCCACCTCATTTTCCCTATTCGCATCGCCAGCGATGATGGATCGTGGATGCTATCCAAGACAGCAAACAAAGCAACTAACCAACTAGTTGACTTATATATTCGGAAAATCCATCCACATTGTACGCTACAATCATTACCCGGTTAATTGACGAAGCTAATTGGAACTACTAAGACATACGCCGCTTAGAAGATACATTCTTTCGTTCTCTCTCAAGGCGACGAGGGGAGACTATCCTAGCCCAAGGAGCAGGCAATCGCCTTTGCTATATCGCGGCAGATACCCAAAAGGAACACGTCTTAGAAGCAATGAGGTCGGCTTTTCGTGGATACTCACTTATAATACCGCGCACGACTGACGATTTACAGTGACTTGAAGATTTCCCAGAAATCAGTCGAGTCGATCACTTTCAGGAGTGGTCGACCATATCATCGGGAATTCGTCACCGATGTTCGGGTTTTGCAATACAGAGTGCGAGATTTGGGGTTTTCTACTAGTGATACCCAAGCCGGTCTCATACGATTGCTAGACTACGCCGAAATTTTGATTTCATTCGATGAAGCCGAAGACCGCAGTGACGTAGTCAGCATGGTTCTTAAGTGTGAGTATTCGATAGAACATTGCTAAAAGTTCGCGTCTCTGATATCCACTAGTAAGACGTAATACTATTACGACACTGACGGAGAAGGGATCTGTGGACATCAAGTCTGTTGAGGCTGTTGGTACTGACTCAGATGAACGGACGACCCCGCACGATGGGGATGTCACCATCCAGTTCACTACAAAACCGGGTAAACCGTGCACCACAACGATTCCCCTGGAGTGGCACATAACTAATGTTAGACAGCGGCTAAGGAGTTTCATGAGAAGATTGAATCCATGCGGAAGGAGCTGTTCGTGAGAAGTCTTCAATGCCCTAGATCAAATGAAGAAGTCGTGCTTAGTCTGTAAGTTCACCAGCAAGGTAAAGGGCTCAAATGAATCATGTGAGTCGCTGCTAATTAATCTCAGACAAGCAGCAAGAGTTGAATGTGAGAGTGTGTATATCGACGATGCCGAAATTACTATCGTGGTAGATACGAATTCCAAGTATCGGCTAATCATCGCCAGCCGTAATGGATGCACGATCATAAGTCAGAGGCTCGTCGAAGACTTCTTCACATCTCCTTCTAATAGACCAAACTTCACCGGATCAACCTATCTAGTTCAGATCGGAGAGACGGGAGAAAGGAAGGTATATCATTACAAGAATGGGTTTAGACATTTCAGTCTAAGCACCGCGCAAGGTTAGAGAAGCACCTTAATCAATATAACGACCAATAGCTGATCGTCTCTCTTAAGCGAACCGTATGCTGGAGCTTGCCCGAAGCTCCGTCTCTTTCGGCATACGAAACAGAGACGACTGCGGAGAGTGATAGGGTGTTGCGAAAACTTACTAGCTAAAACTAGTGATCCAAGCACCTGAAATCCTGGAACTTGCAGCGTGCCAGTACCTATATAATGAGTTGTGATACTCCCAGATGTGGCAGGTCCTCCCGCATCCCAATAAAGTAAGCTCACTCCCTGTGATGCGACTCTGCGTTGGCGATGCGCGCGCTAGTCTACACCATCGAACCAAAGACGCGGGAACATGATGAGACGGGTTTAAGAGGCGGATATATTAGATTGGTACTATTTTTTCCCACTTTACAATACCGAGATTCTTCATGCATAAGTGACTATTTATAGCCCCATTTTGACAAGTTCATATCTAATAAGATCAGGCGACGCGGGATGTGCAGATAACTATAGCTAATTATGCATGTATATATGCTATCTATGCCTATATATATGTGCGCATGCATTTGCATCAGTCTATATTCCTACCTGTTCGGATGTGTTAACCGCGGCGGCTAATATGGGGAGCATGTCATCAAGCTATGAAATGAGTTGAGTTCCTGCATGCAAAACTGGGGACCGGTGTAGGTAGTTGATGCTACTCCAAGAGAAAAGACGGAAAAGAAGGAAAAGAAGGGAAAAAAAGTGCGCATTTAAGCGAAGAGGTGGAGAAGTATAGAAATATGGTGCAATGATCGCTTGAACTTGCTTATGAAGAATCTGGGAGGCATCTCAGCCCACTGACATTATCGTGCCGACCGCTCATCTCGTGACGATGTACTAATACGCCAAAGGCATATCTTTGGGACTCGGTGCGGTAGAAAAATGCATACACCCTGGCCTTCGCGACGACCACGACCATCGGTATAGCGGAGGAACGGGTCCGCTTCTGATCCAAGCGTTTTCTGGAAAATCCCGAGCCAAGCTTTTTGAACAGCTTTCTCTTTTTGGGGCATTTAACGTCGGCATGAGCGAGGTGGCTGGCACGAAGGCGAGTCTGGTGGCGGGAGGCGGTTCGCCTAGACCTTGGGCTCCGCGCCGGCCCTGTCAGGTACCAAGCAATTCACTGCAGCGCCACAGGTTATTGGAAATCCATCGTCAATGCGTCTAATTGCGGCCAGCAATTCACTGGTTGTAAGAATAGGACTCACACCTATCAGGGAGGTGTGGTATGACGTGGAATGGGAGGCTTGTAAGTAAGATCGGACTTTGAATAGCCCATTGTGCATACTTCAAGTGGAATACCGGCCAAAACATGCTCTCCAACCTGTAACCCTGCTCGGCTAATGATAAAACAGCTAGGGACATAAGAGAGATTCACTAAGATTCCGACCAAATCGGAAAATTATCGCTTGGTGCGTTAACAGACTAGCGAGACATGCAGCGCTTGGCACGCGTGAGAAGAGCCCACGCGACTCCACAAGAACCCGGGGACAGTAAAGCTCTATCTACCTGACGCTAGATAGTAGAGAGGGAGAAGGTATGAGGGTGTACCGTTTATTACGACAAATTTGTGCTTAATTTATAGCTGGATAGTATACTATACCCGACGTAGCCTAATAAGACTTCAAGTCCTTCTATGAGGTCAGACGCAATGCCTATATGATTTCGTTCTCGCGATGGAGTTTTTCATCCCTGGTAGGTATAGTATGCTGTAGACATTGCAAGAGAAAGGTGTGAATATTGCCATTGGCTAGTTGCTGAGTCTAGATGTGAAACAATACCTGTGCAAATGCCAGCTCGATCTATTTAGAGATCTACGTTGCTGAGTTGAGTATGCGACTAGAGAGTTTCTGGTCGGTCATTCGCTACTTCCCAGGGTTCGTCCGAAGGATTGTGACACCGTGACTCAACTTACACTAGGGACTCCTGTTCTATCTTACCAGACCCGGTAGGTGGAAGTCGACAAAGAAAAAAAAAAACCAGGAATATATCTTGGCAGCTGGAATGGGGGCTATTAACTACTAAGTATAACATACCAATCCGCCTCATTAAAAGAAAAAAAACACTAGATGTGGTAAATATACGTATAATATGACTGCTTCATTGAGACGAGACAAACAAGGAGAAGTGACGCAGTTTCCCACACTCTTCGAATAATGACCGTAGCGTTAGCTGAAAGTTAAAACAGCAGAAGGCTAAATACCTGATCATGTGAGCGATGTATGGGGGTAATTTTCTACCTAGACTAAGTGGGCAAAGCAGGTTTTCCCAGCGAAATAGCCAAGAAAGACATTTTGCATCCAGCGGTGTTGGTTTCTGCAGCTGGACGATCGCATTTTCATGATTGGCTATAAAGACACAAGCTTGTTAGTAGTGCTAGGCGCGTATTGACCAGACACAACAAACCTGAGCAGCATCATTATGAGTGACGATTCGGGATACACAGCAATCAACTCAACTTGCTATATGGCAGTCGAAGCAACAGTTGTAGGTGGATTTTCTTGTTGCCTGAAAAGGAGCTATTATTCAGATGAATAGCTGACAAGCAATCCGCGACTGCTGATGGTGGTGCAGTCATGCGCATCAGCCGTGAGCGCCTGACTCTCAACGGTCCAGTATTTTGGGCGATGGTTACTTGTGTACCAGCCCTCCTGCCCTCCTCAGTTGAGGTTATGCCGTATTCTGTAACAGATACCAGGTATGACCATTAAAAAAGAAAAGAAAAGAAAATATCCTAGGACTCTTAGCAGGAAAACAACGTGTAACACTACGCCAATGGGAGCACTAGCGCCATGGCTCTGGGATTATCATAACCGTTGCTGGTAGGTACAATAATCGCCTAATAGCCTCGTCGATTGTCGAGCTCGCGAATGACCTCGCGAATGACCTCGGGCGTCGGCACTCCCTGGCTTGGCCGGGATCTTGTTCCGTAGTTTAGGCCAAGCCCTTTCTGGTGGGTCGGGCTCTTATAATACTGCTTATAAGTAGAGGAAATCCAGAGAGGCCTTTGGCCCAGCGACATTGGAACCCGTTCCTTCAGTGCAACATCGTCATGGGGTCGCTCTCAATAGTACGCTTACATCTGTGCTTGTTGTGCACACGCTGTACACACAGACTTTGCACTGCAACGTGAGCATGGTCTCATGAATTGATTGCCCCACAACCCAAGCCCACAAGTTTAGTTAGCCCGCCATCCTGCACACACTACCTTGAAGCACTTATGCTGCACAAGTGAATACCACACAGTCTAGTCGTAGGTAGTGCACACTACCTACCTACGCCGGTGTGGGTGAATATCTCCTTAGCACGAAGTAAGATACCTGTAGGACACTTGCACCAGGAAATATCGATACTACTATATGCGCAATAAAGCCCTTCGTGCAGACGAATCCTTGAAGCAGCTCTTTCAAAACGATGGGAGAGGCCACTTGGCTTGAGAGGAGTGCTCTGATACGATAGCCCCTGTAGATATCCCAGCCAGAATTTGACTACTTGAATTCTTTGGTTCGTTTGCCTGAACAGCTCGAGAGAGGGTATTTTTAGTTCCCTCCTCTTACTCAGTTTTCGGTTCTATACACCGAGCTATGGGGCTATCTTTAGTGCTATTATTGATTTGCAAACTCTCTCCAGTATAGCGAGCCAGCTTTTCCCTATACTACGTGGTGCTTCTACTTCATTTTATAGTATACTTAGAATACCGGAAATATCGTCATCATCCTACTCAGCTCTGTTCCATATCGAATTTTCACATGTAGTTCGCTAGTGGAGCTGACTGTTCCTTCGGGCGATCGCCCAGTATGATCGGTAGGTTTTGAGTATAGTTAGAATACACTATTACACCAAGTATATGCAGATTGCTTGTTTGAAAGAGGTAATTCTTCCCAATCGGCACTAGATTAACTACCTAAGTTGGCCTAGAAGGTTAGCACACATGACTAGCTTAATCTATCCCGGCTATCTTACCCCGTGCGGTTAGGGAACAGTCCCAGGTCGGTAAGTCGGCCTCAGCTGGGCTCTTCCGTATACCTACCTAACTGTAGGTACTGTGCGGAAATACTCTCTCTATTAAACTATCTCTACACACACCAGGTAGGTAGACGGCGCGTGCCCAGTCAGTTAAGAGAAGGGGGGAGGAGATTGATGCAATTAGGGGGTCATATCAGACTATAGCGGCACCTGAGTTGACTATAACGGCTGAACCTGTATGTGTTGGAAATGGTATCTATCTTGCCCGCCCATCAGCCCATTGCGCGATTCCTGGTTTGACGAGTTACATACCCAGTGCGCAGTCTCCAATAGTGGAATGCATGAGTTGGAATGTCCTGTACAGTACACCACATACTGTATATCCTTGATGCCTCTTTGACCCCCATTAATCTACAGGTACTGGTGTACTCGTCCCATCCACCATCTCCCCACAGAGCGGAGTGTAGTCTATACCTACAATTGGACGCAGGGAGACGAAAGACAGGAGACGTGCTAGGGTATTATACCGTGTCTATCTATCCGTCCACACGTCCCCCGTACCTGTCCACCCGTCCCTCTATCTACCCCGTCCACTCGTTCTCTTTCTTATATCCCGAGTGAGACTATCAACCTTATTTGTGCTTCTACCACCGGGGGAAGAAGACTCTTTGAGCTCGCAGACACCGCCCAACCTGATCCTCGGACAGGATCGTCATGTCTCTATCGCTAGTATCTTAGTTCAGTATCCCGACGAGCCGACCCTCGAGTTCTACCGATTGAATGTGCCGGGCATTAAATTCCATAGTAACGCGACATTCACGGGCACAGCTTATACCTAGTCGCCGAATTAGCTTCTAGAAACGCATCTCAGAAGACCGTACCTGCATTGATTCGGCCTTGTGTGTACGTGTGTCAGTCTACCATCTCTGCCGACAGCGTCATCGGTCCTCTCGTCCGAAGTACACCGCCTCCACGAACTCTAGCGGCCGAACGACAACGGTCCCTCGCTCCCCGGGCTCTCCCATTGCGATTCATCGGTCGTTCGGTCGTTACTGTCGGAGACGGCAGCTTGCCTCGAGGCTATTGGAGATAGGACGTCATCTACAGCCGAGCCCGTCGTTACTACGAACAAGAGGGCGCTCCCGACGAGGCATATACTCCCTGAGTGTACCTCGCGCATCGCAATATTACACTGGCAGGTCTAACTTTATCGGCCGAACACCCGTCGCACGGCATTCTGCCTCCTAGCCGTGCTACTCCCTTCCTTTTGTCTGATCTCCCATCTGGGAGAGGGACCACGGTGCCCCGTGCGTGTTGGAACATATACACAGTCTGTCTCCAGCTGAAATAATCACCTGGATCGTCCGAGGCCCGCGGCCCACTGCCCACCATGCCTGAAAGCGACATGGCGGGTGTTGCGCAGGGCGCTGGCAATAACTCGAGCGACTTTGTGAGTAGTTTTGCATTGTATTTCTCTATCCGAGACCGCATTGTCGCGGATGGATGCATGGGCATTTTGGCTAACGTGATGCGTATTGGGAATCAGGTTCGCAAACTATACAAGTAAACAGCCCTTTTAGATGCAACGTGTGCCTTCTGCGCCCGGTTCACACTGCTAATATATTGTATTGTTTGTAGGATGCTTGAAGATCCAGCGTATAGTGAAGTGGTAAGATGGGGCGACCAAGCGGACAGTTTTGTTGTCTTAGAGGTATGTCCTCCTATAGCGGACTACTTTCCCCCTCGTCTTGTTTTGATTCAGTGACTAGAAGACTCATGATCATTCCTACAGAACGAAAAGTTTACCAAGACGATATTGCCTAAACACTTCAAGCATAGCAACTTCGCGAGTTTCGTTCGCCAACTGAACAAGTATGATTTTCACAAAGTGCGGCATAATGAAGAAAATGGGCAGTCTCCTTATGGAGCATCGGTAAGGCCAGGCTTCCCGCGTCGGCTCACCTCCCATA
Organism: Ustulina deusta; assembly: GCA_023159155.1. Taxonomy (NCBI): domain Eukaryota; kingdom Fungi; phylum Ascomycota; class Sordariomycetes; order Xylariales; family Xylariaceae; genus Ustulina; species Ustulina deusta. The sequence continues at coordinate 933,374 of JAJNNX010000011.1, read as the reverse complement.
ACCGCTAACACCTCGTATAGGCGTGGGAGTTCAAACATCCCGAGTTCCGAGCGGATAGGAAGGATAACTTGGATAACATTCGACGGAAAGCCCCGGCCCCGAGAAAGGCCCAAAACGCCGAAGAACAGTTTTCCGTGCAGAGCCAACAAGTCGTTGTTCTGTCAGAGACGTTAGCGGCAACACAACAGCAAGTTCAACAACTACAAGAATCTTATTATGAGATCATCAATGCGAACAAGATCTTTGTCGACGAAATCATGCATCTGCAGAAGGTCATCAAGGCACAACATCAAGTCCATCACGAGCTCATCAGCCATTTGAGCAAGACGGAAGAAAGGAGGGAAACTCGCCCGGCGAATCATGCGACGCCGGGATACAGCGCAAGCCAGAATCTGTTGTCGGATGGTTCAGAGTCTCCCTTGGAACTACGTCGGGCTCGGGATATTCTCAACGGATTATCAATAGAAAATGTCGCGGACAGAGACTTAAATAGGATGTCCGTTGCGTTCCATCAAGCAGGCGGCTCTCCCGAGTCTGTTGGATCGTCCTCGATGATGGGACCGCCAGGCGCGGCTGGCGTAACACCCTTTCTGCATGATCCTCTCAGCGACATGCGGCATCTCGTCTATCCTGTAGGCCAGAATATCGGTATCGATCCATTCGCCCCCGAGCACATGAACAACATTCCATACAACCGACCTGGAGGGGACGGTGTGCTGCCCCCGACTTCGGACTTTAATGCTGCGCCGGCTATGGCCGCCAACACGCCACCAGGCTTACCAGGTTCTTCGCCTTGGGGGTCTAAGAAGCCAGTTGTTCTTCTGGTTGAAGATGATCGAACCTGTGCTCGGATCGGCTCCAAGTTCCTGTCGCAGCATGATTGTGGCGTCGAGGTCGCGGTATGTCCATTTGATAACCCTTCTAGTTGTTACTCCTATACCAAGCAGCTAACATCCCATAGCGCGACGGTCTCGAAGCTGTAAATAAAGTTACCGGCAGACAACAGCCCTACGATCTGATTTTCATGGACATAGTGATGCCCCAACTTGACGGTGTTTCTGCAACTGCCATGATTCGGGACATGCAACCTCATACTCCGATCATTGCCATGACATCCAACATCAACCAGCAAGATCTGGAGATGTATTTCCAGTGGGGTAAGTTGAGCGGGCCCCCTCGAATATCTGGGTGGGTGGACGAAGCTAAATTTTGATCAGGAATGCGAGACGTGTTGGCAAAGCCTTTCACGAAAGAAGGTATGATTGGCAAGTTGAGAAGACACCTTGCCAGTATGCTGCGGAACCCTCCAGCCGAGGGCATGCTAGATCCGATATATGCCAATGGAGGGTCTGCCCAACCCCCAACACAAGGACCATACTCAAACCAAGGTATGGGAATGGCCCCGCTTTCCGCGACGTCCTCTGGTCCTGTCACAAAGTTTGACACCACGCCGATACAGTCGCCGGCTACGACTAGCTCATGGCACTCGCCAAGCCAGCTGCCCCATCCATCACCGACCATGGGCCAGGATCACGGCGGCTACCTTGCTGCCGGAAGCGGCTCCCAGATGGTGATAACACCAGGTGGTACCCAGAAGCCTCAGTATGCCGGTAACATGATGCCCCAGATGGCGGCATCTCAACAACGCATGCCTCTCGACGGGCCACCCGAGAAACGGCAACGATTATATGGCCCTCCCGGGAACTATAACCAATAAGGACCCGCCCATGATGTTTTGGTCTCTGCTTGTATATATTGCGTTGGCATTTCCTTGTTCGTGTTGCCATGGCCATCCTGCCTCTGTGTTGAATATGTCGGTGTCCCGATGCAGGTGGACGATGCAACGTGTGGAGATTGTCGCGGAGCGGCGAGTCTAAAGACCCCGGACTCGGCAGATTTGATCCAAATTGCGGAATGTTTGCGAACGTGTTTGTGCGCTCGGTGGTGTCACCCGCTTGTCTCGGAAGCGATAGATTGGTATGGTGGATTAGACAAGATCATGACCATTATATACCCCTTGCTTCTTTTGGGGGGAAAGGGAACCTAGGTGGGGTTGTATATTTTGGATATACGCGACACTGTCTTGCACGGTGTCAGTGGCGTCTTGACGGCTGATGACGACAAAAGACAACATGAGAAGACGATATGAAAATAGCAAACTGTGCATGGGACGATGTCAGGATTGACTGCATGTTACATCTTAGGGGGGCCAGGCGGGGGCGAGTGGATATAGGAATGGACAGGCAAAGAGGGAAAGATGACCCCGTCACGATTTATCATCTGTATAAGTCTTCTTGGCGATCCCTGTCTCAGGGCTCGTGCTTTCGCGAACCATTTCAATCACATAGCAGAAAATCCAGATACCCAGAACTTGGTGCCGGAGAGAATATCGCTTATCATATCGTCGAAGGGGAATTCGGTGCGATCGTGACTGTAATTGTAGTCAAGGTGAGGTCGATCTCGCCCAACTCATTCGACTGAAAGGAAGATGTTGTGGCTCGCTGTCTCTCGTTGAGCCCGCCCAACACTCTTACTGGCGTTGCTGCCAGTTATCTCATTGGTCTATAGATTAGGACGGAAGGTTGTCGTGTCGCGCGTAGAAAGGTGCCAGTCGAGCACAACTCCTGCCGGAAGGGAGCCTGTAACCCTATAGGTATTGTTGTCGGAGGGAGGGGTAAGAGCCCCCTCCATCTCGCGCGTCCTCTCCTTATGCCGTCGTCATCCCGTAGTCCCCTCCTCACTCGGCTCCAGTACGAAAAGGTCGGGCACCATGTACTCGTATCGGTCCATGACGTAAATGATTTTGATCAGGTCATGTTTCTTGGTTGCTGGCCCTATCTGCCCGCTCGTCCGTAGCCCCACGAAACTCAACCATGCTTGGTCTTAGCATTGGACTGCCGATTGTCCAATGCACGGATTTCGAGATGCCACGTAGGTGAAATACTGCCATTCACACCACCCATCCCCTAACCCAACCACCCCGTGATGGCCATGTCGTGGTCAACCGCGGCTGGTCTGCTGCATCCCATTCGCGATCAGGAACGCCGATGATGACGGTGCGGGAGCCAAGACAGTTTGTACCTGTGGGTTGGTCGTGAAGATTGGAAGAAGAAGAAAAGAAAAAAGGAAGGGAGAAAGACAAGGTTCTGGCAAGAGGGCAAGAGCAAGAGCAGAAGAGAGATGGGAGAAATACGGCCAGGCTGAGTAAAAGTATGTTGACCAATTCCCTCTCCAGCCCCGCCAAGGGAAAGGCAAAAGAGATAATTAGTACGGTAAGAGGCAGAAGAGAGAGATACACGTCAGATGGGACCATGTTGCAAGAAGAAATTTAAAGTTCGTTTTTTTTTGTCTAGCATTGGTTCGAGGTTTGCCCGGTCTTATCCCTTAACTTAACGCGATAGTTTTTTTGGGAGGGATAGCTCGAGAAATCAGGCGTGCACGGAGCTTTGGCAGGGCTGGGGTAGGATTTAGGGAAATAGGGGAGCAAAAAGAAGACCCGACAGAAGAACTCGCCGAGACCTTGACGTCCGAGTGTGACCTGTTATAGGTATGGGGTGAGTGGAGCGGAAGGATGCTGCGACGAGGGTTTGTTTGGGTCGGGTTGTTTGCATGTTTGTCTGTAGGTATAAGCGAGGTAAGGCGGTCGGGAGAGGAGGCACGGGTGACGGAGTGTGCGTATGTAGTGTACAGAGTAGAGTAGGTAATAAGCTGATCGTCCTAAGGATGTATACTAGGTATGTGTGTGTGTGTGTGTGTGTGTGTGCGTATTCTCGGTGTACATATTAGTGTATGTGCGCGTCCGGACGACAGACAAACCGGGGGGCACCCAGGGATATTACGGACGTATCATGTTAGCTTTGAGCACGTTTCCCGCCTCCCTGAGCGCTCGCCTGGACCTCACCGAGCGAATTATAAACTACCGCAACCTTTTCCCTTGGTGACATGTGCTCACCGCCTAGGGCTGACCTGGTGCTTGGTAATTTAAACATGGTGATAGCATTAAATATAATGCCTAGTCTCACGGATCCAGTCCGGTCTGGGTTGGCCGACGCTCGCACACCTCAATTTAAGGTCTATATTCTATTAATCTGTAACCGTACAACCGTTTTTTCGTCTACATCATGACCAATTCTTCGAGGGTTATCCTGCGTACCTTCTCCCGCTTCATCCCGACACGCTTATTCCAGGCGGGGGCAACGAGAATAGCAAGGCATATTAAGATCCATTTGTATCCGTGTGGGAGACGGTATCAAATTTAGGCCGGGATATCTTTAACTTTGGAAACAGTGGCCCTTTAACCGTTAGTTCGCTTAAAAAGTGTAGGACTGTACGCTACTCCGTACACTTGGGATAACGGACTCAACGGGGCTTGCGACGAATACAGCAGGAGACACGGGGGTGGACCTAGACGATTGGCGATAATAACGGTTTAATGTTCCAGACTTGCGGTCGGCTGGGATCTTTGTCTTCTGGAACACTGGCTTCAAACAATTGGCCCCAGGGTCCCTTGCTCGTTTTGCCTGTTAGTACTTCCTAGTGCAAACCATATGACTGTAGTTTCTCGGCCCAAGAGAAATGTCTTCTTGGTGGCCTTGCCCACTTCCCCGGATCGATGATGATCGTAGGTAGTAGTGTATCTATCAAGGCAGTTGTAGTGTATGCCAGGAGACCGACTAGTATAAACTAGGTATGGTTTGATTGCATGCATACGGGCTGGGGAAGCTGGGGGTGGTGTCGTCTCGGACTGGAGCTGAAGATCGCGAATCGCTTGATAAGGCTTTATGGAGCGTGCTCACTTAGTGTACCTAGTGTTATCTATTAACCGAAGATCGAGGCTCGTTGGGGTACTACGCACCCATTTTCGGTCACTGGGATAATGCTCGTCGGACTGAGATTCACCTTGCATTATAGCATAGTGTAGGTGTATTAGTAGTATACTCACGTAGATATGCCACTGCCTTGCTTTTCATAGGTGCGATCTACTAAAGCTATGCTTGGCTGGCCAAGGCGATAATCCTCTAGGAGGCACCTAGTATTTGTACGCGCTTTCATATCCGAATGACTCTAAGGTCCGCTCGGCGTGCGACTAGTCAGACGTCACGATACTATTGTCTCGATCTGGGCCCTCGCAACATGACACTTACGAGGCAAGTCTCGAGCGGACACGGTGCGTACGGCGGTGCCAGTACAATGTATAGTTGGCAAGGCATTGCGATATGTTGATCACGCTACCGCAGCAGTGTAACCATTCCCCTAGGTATACAAGCTGCATGGTTTGCCCATGGTACCATATTCCTGCAGCTGGGCGATGGTCTGGACACAACCCAGACCACGGAGAAGAAATGTTGGCCCGGGCTATGGTCCACTCACAGGAGCCAGGTCGTCCAGCCTGGCTCCACCATTGCCGAGCACACCCCTGGCGACGTCGGGCCTAGACCGTTTCGATATGGTGAGGGTCCCCGTAACCCTGTCGGGTGAGATGACAAAAGTCCGCCCGACGTTCCTTAATTTGCAGAGTCAAGCAAACAATGTATTTGTGACCTAGGTAAACGTACCATAGCGTAGCGGGGGTATCCGACATTAACAAGGCTATGGTGTACTACACCGAGGGATGGGTTTTTTTTTTTTTTGGGCTGTAAAGCAGTAAGCGTAGGCGAGAGAACAACAATAACGATGAAAGCACGGCCAGTCCACCTTGAAGACATCTTAAGCACGTCTCCCAATAGGCGGACATGTCAATCAAGACATTGCTGGAACCTTAACGAACACGTGGTCTGCAAGTACTCCGGCTGAGTGCGCCACGCTCGGAGAATGTGCCGAATTGAAGCCAAGGCCAGAACCTCTCTCTTCTCTCTTCTCTCTCTCTCTCGGTCGGCCGCCGGAGCCGAGCGACACGAGAGGATTTGGTGCGGTGTCTCACACAGATAAGACCGGAGGAGTCGCGTCTATGGATCGGAATAATACCCCTGCAGTCTACACTACCTACGGTAGGTATCTCACTGTCTCCTTAACAATGCGGAAACTCGAAGGTTCAAACACACCTTTCCCACACAAATGCCGAGGTGCCGTAAATCGTTATGCGCACCAGACCTACTTATAGTATTAATTAGGTAGATATGGTAACAGTGAAGACCGTTCCCGAGAAGATAAAGCTGGATATTTCGACTTGGCGGGATTATATGCACAGAGCTCGAATAGTTACCTCTAGGGATGAGGATCGCTAGATAGAACTGGGCGAAGGCAATCTGATTCTGCAGGACAGTTAAATTGTCAGGAAAGATAAAGCGAGGCCTGCTTTATTGAACATGGTAATGATTGTGGCGCAGAGAGTCTGGCTATCAAAAACGGTGAAGCTACATGAGCCAATAAGAGTCCGTTATCTACGGATGGGCTCAACCCACCATCGAGCTGTGTATGTACCTACTCAAGGTAAGCAGTAAATTACCTCCATCATGTGGCTGAGCTTGTGGCTGGTGACGAGCGGAAATCACGGATTGCGCTGCCAATTGACAGTGCAGTCTCACAGCTGGCCGTGATCAGGGCGATTGCCCCTCCATCGATTGAGTCATCGCATCCCAGTACCTTAGGTACTTAAATCTACGTTAAGAAGTAGGTACCTACACAAAAAAAGGTGCCCCTCATTGATTGGCCAGACGTCACTGATTCTCCCATCACCCAACCCAAAACACCACGCTCGACTCCCGAGCTTCGAGGTCCAGCCGCGCAATGTCGCAAAGCAAAGGCGGTCGTGGCGGCGCTTCTGCCAAGGGCAAAAAAGCCGGCAAAGCTGGCGCCGAGGAGAAAAGAGAAGCTGCTCTCCAAGCTGTGGCATGTCATGTGTTCTGCCGCTCGTCTTCATGCCCTCCTGCTGACGTTTCCGCTGCCGCAGCTCATCGCAGACGACTTCCAGACCCGGTTCCTGCCCTTCTCCCTCGACAAGCCAAGAGTGAGCTATCAATACCTGCAGCCTGCCTTCTCGGCGTCTGTCGATCTGCTGTCCCCTCGCTAACCGCCCCGGCCCCGCCTCAGTGTCTCCTCCCGCTCGCCAACACGCCGCTCATCGAGTACACGCTGGAGTTCCTGGCCATGAACGATGTCAAGGAGGTGTTTGTCTACTGCGGCGCGCACTTCGAACAGATAGAGTACTACATTCAAAACTCCAGATGGCTGCCCATCGCCCAGTCCAGCCCCTTCTCGGTTCTCGAGTTCATACGCGTTGCCGATGCGCGCTCCGTGGGAGACTTCCTCCGGGATCTGGACGGCCGCGGCATCATTGGAGGCGATTTTCTGTTGGTACACGGTGATCTGGTCTCGAACCTGTCGCTCGAAGGCGCCCTGGCCGCCCACAGGGCGAGGAGGGAAGCGAACCGTGACTCTTGCATGACCATGGTCTTGCGCGAGGCCGGCGAGGCCGAACATCACACCAAGGCGAGAACAAAGACTCCCGTCTTCATCGTCGATCCGAGGAAAAACCGGTGTCTTCACTACGAAGAGATGGATCCGTTCCAGGCAGACCGCTACGTCGACCTGGACCCGACCATCCTAGAAAATGCCGAGGCAGAAGCGCGAACCGATCTAATCGATGCTCAGATCGACATATGTACTCCCGATGTGCTTGCCTTGTGGTCCGAGAGTTTTGATTACGAGCTTCCAAGGGCCAATTTTTTACACGGCGTTCTGAAGGACTGGGAGTTGAATGGCAAATTGATACATACCGATATTGTCACCGAGGGCTACAGTGCGAGAGCCACGAATCTGCAAATGTACGATGCCATAAGCCATGACGTCCTAGCCGGTTGGGCCTATCCCTTCACGCCGGACTGTAATCTGATACGTGGCCAAACATATCACCTACGAGATGACAATGTCTATCAGGAAGATGACGTCCTCGTCGAAGATGACGCAGAGACGGTTGACGCCATTCTCGGTCGAGACACACATGTCGGTTCTCAGAGCACAATACAAAGTTCCATCATTGGCCGGAACTGTAAGATCGGGAGAAACGTCCGGATTATTAATAGCTTTATTTGGGACGATGTTGAGATTGGTGATGACGCTGTTGTCGAGCATGCTATTATTGCAGACACGGGCCATGTAGGCAAGGGCGCCGCTGTCCGTGAGGGTACTTTGGTGTCGTATGGAGTTCGGATTGGCGAAAAATTAGATGTTGAGGCCTCTACCGTGCTCTCTCTTCTTGGTCACAACCGCAGTCCTCTCGAATCCCAGCCGCGAGTTGTTGGGGCACAAGGCAAGGGTGCTATATTCCAGTACCCAGAAGAGGATGAAGCGGGAGCGGAAGACCTTGCGAGATTAGAAAACTCGCTCATTTATAATCTAGATAGATTCGACATCGACGGCTCTTCAGTGTCGAGCCTCGAAGATGACAACTTGTCCGACGACGATTCCGAGGGAGCTTCCGCTACGCCGAGCCAACCCACCGCCCGATCCCGATTATCGTCATTTGCCTCCGACGACTCAGGCGCACCTAACTTCTCTTCATTCCATGCTGATGCCGTCCACGGTCTTCTGGAAGTCTTGCGCGGTTCTGTGGGCGACTTTGACTCGGAGAAGTTGGAGTTTACTTCGTTACGACTCGCCAACAATGCCTCAGATGTGGCCATGCGGAAAGCGGTAGCAACAGCATTCGTTCGTCGTGCAGTTGAGCTTATGAACGCCGAATCTAGTGGTCTCGATGCAGTTAAAGCCGCTAAAGAGACGCTTACCTCTAGAGTAGGTGCGTCTGCTTTCGTGGCGGATGTTGGTGTTGGCGGAGATTCCGTGCCAGAGCAATTGGAATTTGCCCTGGCCGTACAGAGGGCGTGTGTGAGTAGCACCAAGGTTATCGAGGTCGGTAAGGCCGGGAACCTCCTGGCCGCTATGCTACAGCAAATGTACGACTTGGATATTCTAGAGGAAGAGGGACTCGTTGCTTGGTGGGAGGACGCCAGAGGCAAGGAGGGTGAGGTAATGCCGGTTGTCCGGGCTAAGTGCCAACCGCTAATTGAGTGGCTCGAAAACGCCGAAGAAGAAAGTGAAGAAGAAAGCGATGAGGACGATGACTAAAGTCATGCTTGTAGGCTCACCCAGTAGATCCATATCCGAGCAGGTTTGAGGGTATGCTTGAGGTGGCGAATAGAAGGGCCCTATAAAGAAATTCCGTCCTTGCCTTTGAATATTCTAAGGCATCATTATATCAAGCAATAGGAAGAATAGAGTGCATTGTAGAGTACAAACCTAGGTGTACTAGACAGCATGGTCTGTACTATAGTAAGGCAAGGTTCACATTGAAATAAAGCCATCAGACACGAGATCTATACACGCCATAGCGGAATCTTAAAAACTCAAGCTCAACTCGTCAGTAGTCGTTAACCACGGTATTTTTTTGCAGCCATGATCTAGGGATATGAAAACAGCGCCATCTCGTCTCGGTCTATTAGTTTACTCAACCTAACCAAGTCCTTGAGATGGCGCGATAAGACAACCGGTGCCCCTCTTCTCGGTGTCTGTTGGCTCGGCGCGGTGTGCTCTTCCGGATCCGGATCCGGCACGGGCCCTCGTCGGTGACATCCAGAACGCATCGATCGGTTCACGGGCCGGCATTTCCGCTTACGAACTTCTCTGCGGGTCCACGAGCGGGGACCAATGCCTCGTTTGGCAGCCAGGTTGAGACGATTGCTTCGTGGTAACATGGCTGAATATGTGATCGCATAAGGGTAATAATGGACTGCATTTTATTAACGCAACAAGGCGCTAGATAATACCAAGTCAGGATTGAACCGAGAATAGCAAAGGCGAGAGAGAAAAGTAGACCACAGTATCGTGTCAATTGGACCAGCTCTCTTTAGGTTTCGGGTGGTGGTCTGTTCAGACTCAGTTCTTCAGCTCTAATACAAAATTAGGTCTGTTATAGGATTGACCGAGGATCAATTGACTTACCCTTTGGTATACCAATGTTAATTTGAAACTCATTGTCGCACCCTACTTAGGTGGGTAGAGTGTATTATCAGGCGCCAACATATTGTCACGAACCACTATCACAACAAAGAAAATCGTGCATATAATTGAGATTAGTCTCTAAGGTGTTTTGGAGACCTTTGCGCAGCAACAACAAGTGTCTTTCACCACCACACGTATTGAGATCCTGACACTATCTCCACAGAGCTTGCGACATCGAGGTATATTAATGATCTTGTCCAGAATCCATGGGGTAAGTAAGAGTGGCTGACAGTAATATAGGGAAGTGCATTTTCAACCCCCAAAACTTTTCAATCCTGGAGGCTTCTACATCAACCACTCAATATTTGTATCCAGAGCTTGGATCTTTGCTACATCCTTTATTGGCAGATTACTATCCCGGTTCTCGCAGGCACAGAAGCATTGGCATATATGATAACATTTAGATAGTGAAGTGGTGTGAGTGGGTCACAGGGATGAGTAAGGTACGTACTAGAGCCACTTGGTGGCTTTGCTAGTAGGTGGATATAAACGCCATGAGCGTTGTTCTTCATGACAGTGAACATGACACCACACGAGAGGAGACACGGCAATAAAAATTGATTTCCTTATTTTCATACTCTTGATCAACAGATTCCCCAAGAGATCAAAGTGATTACTATACCAGGAAGTGTAGGTTCGGCCTAATATCTCCTAGTATAATTAGGGGCGCTGCTATATTGAGACCAATCGTGAACGAAATATTTACAGTTGCCCCCACTTTAATAGTTTGTGGTTAACTTGAGTACTGATACACTTATTTGTTCCATGAAGCCTGAGACCAGTTATAGCGCCATCCACATTGCGTGCCTAGGGAATCACGAAGCGATGCCAAATTAGTCACGATGAATTGCACGACGAGGAAATCGCGCGAGAATCCGCGCGCGGAGAGTAAATTTCACGTAAATGTGACTTACAATGCATATGGTCACTCCAAAACAAGTTAGTTAATACAGGTCTGCGATAAAAAGCACTTGATCATATTACTTACCATCCACTTCTTTTTTCGATTGGAACACGGCAACGCGGGCACGGCCTCGTCAAGCTATGGAAACGCCCCTTCGTCAGTCTTTCTTCGCGCGTCTTGCGTTCCAGAAGCCTCCTGGCTTCTTCCTTCTTTCGTTGCCGTCGCGCCTCCTGCTTTTTGCGCCGGCGTTCGCGGGCTTTCCTCTCGATTTCCGCCTGCCGTCTTGCCTTGGCCGCCTGCTTTTCGCTCATGAGGCTCCGAGCAAAGCGGGTCTCGGCGTCTTTAATCAGTTGGTTCAGGCGCTCATCTTGTAATGCGTACGCGTCTTCGGCGGCGGCGCTTCTTTGAGCCCGGCTCAGAAAATGCGGGTTGGTGAGGAATTCGTCGTATTCGGCGCAGCTGTAGTCGACATGCCACGGCACTTGATGGCGGGCGCAGAACTGGCGATTGCATGTAAGGCAGAGTGTGATCCCGTGCTGTGCGCCGATGCTCTGGACCATTCCCGTCCCGCACCCTAGAGGACACCAGACGAAGCGGTCGAGCTTAGTAATTAGCTGGTCGATGGAGTACTTTTCGTATCTGTATTGAAATATTATTGCATTAGTATGCCCAGCCCTCGCAGGGAAAGGGTCGTTTTTGTTTTTACCTCACGAACGTGTCGGCGCTGGCAAGATCTTGAATTCGGTCGTAAGGTAAAAGTTCGGAGCATTCAGGACAAGTCAGTCGATCCATGAGCCCGTTCAGGGATTGTGTCTCGAGGAATATCGCAACGCACGCCAGGCATACTGTTGGAGAATGGCTACAGTGAGGGGATAACTTGCCGCCGGGAAATTCCCGTGATGGCTTGACTTCAAAGCAAGACGTGCACTCTGCCCAATCTGAATGGGACATTATAGAGGTTTGCGTGGTGATATCGTTTCTGTAAAATGAGTATGATAAAGCGTATATCGTAATATTTGCCCTCGCTTAGTGTATCTCATTCTTCACGGACGCCAAACAGTGGAATAGCTGCGTATTATACAAGTGCTTCTCAGATCTGCCTAGCCCGCATGCATTTCTCACTAATGGGTGGGCAGAAATGACCAGCCCTTCGAAGAAATTTCCACGCCAAATGATTATTTTGAGACTAGAAAGGAAGTATCCATCTCTCTTGGTCGTAGGAAGTTACATGCTTGCCTTTTCTGGTTCTGGAACTCTCCGTAACTTTCGGCATGATTCTTCTGCGGCTTCTACTTACCTTCATATTGAATACTTTGAACCATCCTAATACTACTGACGGAAGGTTCACGTAGGAAGGATCTGAAATTAAGTCAAGGCGAACATTCTATTGAGTATCTCATCTATTTCAAACCCTTTCCCATACCATATGGTGAACTAGTACCCGATTCCAACTTCCTCTAGAGCGAGCAAACTCTGGAAAGCCACGTCTTTTCTTTCAAGGTTCGAGGATCTCCCTGAAGACGCTCGGGGTCCCATGCTACCAAAACACTTTCCTTGCATACAGTTTCTATTTCTCGACCACCACTTCTTTGGAATTCTCTCACCTTCAGGGCAGGGCAAATAGAGCAGATGAAGTGCAGTTGCTTTTGAAGCTCCTCGGTAGTTGGTCTTGGGTTGAGTTGATCCACTAGAAATATGGCCTTGTATTTCGCAGTATTCACGCAGTGAAGATCGTTTAGAAGCCCCTGGAGTCGCCCATCTGGGAGGTCGTGGCTCATCAACGCGCCTGGCTTAACCCACTGGGATGTCTCGATATAGTACTTCTCTTGGCTTCTTCGGAAATTTTCATAAAGATCCATGCTTGGTTGGATGATTTTTGCAGATATCGAGCCAATAAACTCGTCGCTCTTGGAAGGACTGGAGAGGAATGTCAAGATCTGCGCCAGTTCTTCCGTCAACGCGTCGATGCTTGCTTGGCGAGCTTTGGCATATTCAGGGGTGGAGAAAAGTGCGTGATGGGCTTGTGCATGCCAAGTGTGTATAGCAGTTATGTCTAGGACATGGATAATTAGCTAAGAAGTACTTGGTAATAGTGGCTGGTGCCAACTCACCTAGCCTTGGAGTAGTGCATTCTGACATAGTTTGCTCTATGTTCTTTAGCAGTTCTGTTTTGTCCGAAGAAATACTGCACGATGCATCTCCGAATACTCTTTGCCAAACCCACCGCATGATACAGGCGGACACGATGTCTTGGTCGGAATCGGGATACCCCACAGCCGCTGAGAGGTCTGGGTTGAAATCAAGAAGTTGCCGGAATCGGGTGGCCACTTGCGGGAAATGCTTGAGGGAATCCAACCACTGCTCTGGAAATTCTCCATCATCCATGAATTTGTCTGTGTGCTTCTCCACCCAAATAACAATGTTTCGCATAAGGTCTTCGAAGCCCTGGCAAGTCAATTTAAGCTGAACCTGTCAAGGGAAGATAGTGATACATACTTTGCGAGCGTCACTGCGCGTGAAGCCGGTTCGGTAGGGTCGTATAATCAGTTTACTGCTTGTTGGTGTTGATATCTTGCTTTGTAACTGTTCGTGCTCGATCTTCAGCTGTTTATGCTCCTCAAGTAACTCATCATAAGTTGCTTTACAGTTCGCAACCTGTCTCTCGTTAGAAGCTGGAAGTTGGCCATTGCCGTTCATCTGCACGTTTTGTTTTCCTTTTTTAACAGAGCCCGGAGATTCAGGACCTGTTCGTTTGGCACATTTGGCCCGCTTTACCCGACGTAAAACACACTTGAGTAATTTTCTCATGGTTGGCAAAGAGAGTAACTGAAGCGTTCTTGATTGTTTGTGTCTGAGTTATGTCAATGTGATGATTTTTACTAGTTCTGTTATAGGTGTAAAAGAGATCTAGCTTTCTGTGATGGGCGCATTTATATACCCTTGTAATGGGAAAAGAACATGAAGATAGAGGAAGTTCTGATGGAATGATATCGTAACTAAAACCTACGCATAGAATAAGATAGCATGATATAGCTCTCAGCCTTTAAGACTTACTTCCATGCGCAAAGTTGTCTTGGGCATCTATCCGTGTTCTCAGATGCAGTGCTAGCCACCGTGAGAAGGATATTGGTCTTTGTCTAGAAATCGCGAAACGCGTGTCTTGAGTTATTACTTGGATGTCTCCTTACGTTTCGCTCGTTGAAAGCCTACCAGTCGAAAGGATAAAGGTTGCTGTCTTAAACATTATTCCACTAGGACCCAGTAAGTTCGCCCCCAGTCGGTATAGGGAGGTTATCTTGTATATAAAGGCACGCTGATGGTACCGGAGCTCTGATGGTTATTAATTATTCAACACATCCACGACTTTGATTTTGGATCATTTTCGACGACCATCCTTGTTTACTCAATTTCTCGGATCGCCTTATAGACATTCGCTATGGCTGACGTGGACGCAGAAGCTATGCTGGGAGATTTGCCTCGCGCAGAATCAGTTATCATAGGTCTTGAGTATGAAGCTATTTTATCTTAATGTTGTTCCTTCTTAAATCATTTCCTAACGAATATATCTCTTCATTTACGTATATATAATGCTTACGGCGTATAATTTGCAGCTTTGGTACCACATATTCGAAGGTTGTCTTTGCCAGAAGTAGTCTACCCGATGACCTAACCACTGTTGGTGACTGGCCGAAAAGCCGCACCGACAATAGCCGTTTGGGTTCGACCGTAGTCCCAACCAAGGTTCGGTATCTTGCAAATGGCGAATTCGAATGGGGAGCTCAAATTCCGCGAGATGCTTCTCATGAGGCCTGCAGATTGTTCAAACTGTAATACGTCCTATACCATAGTAGTCTATTCAACTTTCTAATATGCATCTAAGTGCTCTTGAGCCGGAAATGCTTCAAAAAGCTACGGATGCTATCGGCGAGGTTCAGCTACCTGCCAATGTTGATAAAATCATCACAGGTTAGTACTCAGGAGTCTCTTCTGCCCCGTTTTACTGCAGGCATCTAAGGAGTATAACTTGCCGAATAAGGGATTTTATATCCATGTCACTCTTGCAAGTTCTGCAAACGCTTGGTCTTATTTGTCGTAAACAGCAACTGCTCACTCCAGAATAGATTATATGACTGGTCTGTGGGGGCACGTCGTCGAATTCATTTGTGAGGAGTTCTCTTGCAATAAACTCAAGAATGTTCACGTCGTCTTGACTGTTCCTGCCATTTGGAGCGACTTGTCAAAACAAAGGACAGTACAGGCATTCAGAAACATTCCAAACCTAGACAAATCAGTCACTGTTACCTTACTTTCGGAGCCCGAAGCAGCAGCTATTTCTGCTCTTCGAGATATTGACAAGAGCGCTCTTGAAGACGATGATACATT
Organism: Ustulina deusta; assembly: GCA_023159155.1. Lineage (NCBI taxonomy): Eukaryota > Fungi > Ascomycota > Sordariomycetes > Xylariales > Xylariaceae > Ustulina > Ustulina deusta. Next base: position 918,091 of record JAJNNX010000011.1, on the reverse strand, counting down.
TGTCGTGATAGACGCCGGGGGCGGTACGGTAGATTTGATCACGTACACTGTTACCTCCCTCTTACCAATACTAGAGGTCCACGAGGCTACTGCGGGAACTGGGGACTTTTGTGGCTCGTCCTTAATCAACCTACGGTTTGAAGAGTTTTTGACTGCTAGACTCCAAAATGAACCCACCTGGAGCACACAAGCCTTGGTTTCAGCCCAAGATAGATTCGAAAATGAGGTCAGAGTGAGATACGAAATTACTGAAACCTAAAACGCTAACACTCTCATAGGTGAAAAGGGTCTTTTCTCTCGCCAGCTTGGCGGAGAACCAGGTTCACAACATCCCTGTAGCAGGATTAGCCCGCAACACGGATGCTGGCATTATCAGAGCCAACCTTTTTTTACTAACATCTGCCGACATACATATGTTCTTCGAGCGGCATATCCTGAGGATCATTCAGCTGGTTAGAGAGCAAATTAAAATGTGCAATAGACCAGTTCGATCCATTGCTCTTGTCGGCGGATTCGGCATGTCCACATATCTTCGAGAACGAATTGAACGCGCAATCAGTGACGACACATCCATTCAAGCACCGGTGAAAATACTACAACCACCGAACGCATGGCTCGCGGTGGCTCGAGGCGCAGTCATGAAAGGCATATCCCAGGTCATGCCAGAAGACTACAGCATCCCAACGGTGAAGTCCAGAACAGCTCGGAAACACTACGGGTTTGAGCTTGGGGTTCCGTATAATAGCCTTGAACACGCATCGTTGGCCTCCAAGAGTGAGTGATCTTCACCCTTTTTGGCAGCTTCCAGAGTACAAATGCTCATTTTCGTGTGAAAAATCATATCTTCAACCCTTTCCGTGCATTCGTGACTCGCACAGACCACGCTAAAGATGGGGATGACTGACCTAATATAGGATTTTGGAGCGCTTTTTCTGGGCTCTGGTATGTTCGGGCCATGATTTGGTTCATCAAAACAGGTGATGCCGTTTCCGAAGACTTTCCATTTCGAAAATCCTACCGCTACACCTCGCCGGTTGGAACTAAGCGGCCGCGATCGTATTCATTAAGCATATATGCTGATGAGACATCGCCGACGGCCCCTATTGGGCGGTCTAGCAATGTTAAGCTATTGTGCCGCTTGAGTGCCGACTTGGTGAGTATCAAACCCTTCCACTCTCGGTTACTTGTCCTTTATCCATTCCAGATGACCGATGGCGACATGCTTTATATAGACTTGACAATGTCTCACCTTGGCAGATTTTCGAACGCTGACTTTATCAGAGCTCGATACCAGATGAGCAACTAACCAAAAGACTCGGTGCAGATGGTAGAATGCACTACTACGTTGAGTTTGATATCGAGGCTGTCTGTAAGCAGTGTAAACCTATTGTGCCCTTGACTTTTACTGACAACGTTAGATCATTCTGCAACGACGCAGTATACTCTCATTCATAAAGGTCTTTGTTAATACATTCGTACTCTGTACTGTACATGGCACTAATGACTATAATGCAGGCCAGAGATATGATTCTGTTACCGCAGAGTACGTCTAGTGTTTCAGGTTAGGCACATCAATATCTTCTCTCCTTTTCTCTTCTGGAAAAAAAAAGGAGACCAGAATTCTTTCAAGGGGGCTTCTCGTTTGGGTGCGGGGTTAGATTGACTTAATGAATAGACTATTTTCTTTCTTTGCTCGTTTCGTCTTATCTGTGGTTGCTCTTCAGACTTCGGCTGCTGTTTCGGCGTAATCTAACCGGGCACTTATATCCTAAAATTAAGCACCGAGTAAACCGCATTGATCATTCTCATTTACTTTTTCACTTTGCTGTCTCCTTACACCTCAAGCAGTGATCGCGGCACAATTATATAAGTTTTGCCGAAAAAGTCTGGGCCAACTGCAACATCCTGTAGAAAAATAGCCAGTAAGATATAGACTTCAGCACGTTGAGGTTGGAAGAAAGCTATCTGAGGTATTACTTTTAACTGCGTGTAGGAGGTTTGAATCGCTTCGCGATTATTAGATATCAAGCGAAAGTACCTTTCTACGCGATTCGGCCGAATGATTATTCAGCTTAATCAGCTATTTTAGTACGATTATTCGCCTGTCCATCAGAATTCGGCGCGCGAATGAGCGTCTAGTTTAGTCATTTCCTTCAATTGATTTCAAATCTCTGTAGCACGCAAACCACCCCGCTTTTGTGATCTTCGCATGGCGTTTTATAATCGCCGTACAACATCAAACCTCATTTCTGAAAAGCATGAAGAGTGATAAGAGGAATAAAAGCGACCCTCGTCTCATTTCCAATTCCTTCACATAGCAGCATCTGTCTATACGTATCCTCTGCTCTTCATTCCTCACGGCCTATATTAATTCGTACGCGAAACAGCAACATGGCGGCGGTTGCTCGTAAACCGATCCTTATCTCCGGCGCTGGAATTGCCTCTCTCTTACTCGCCCAAGCGCTTCTCCGCGCTTCAATCCCTTTTCGCATATTTGAGAGGGACGCTTCAATCATATTCCGCGCCCAAGGTTACCGGTTGCGTCTTTCCTCCGAAGGTTTAGATGCCATAGAGTCAGTTCTTGGCCCCGATGGTTTCGAGAAGTTCTGGGACGCGTGCGGAAAGACGGGCGGAGTTGGATTCTCTTCAATTAATGCAATAACGGGTGAACCGATCGATAATTCGTTTTCCGCCCCCAAGAGCGCTAAAGCTCCCGAAGCAGCTGCACAGAAGGTCGTCGAGACACTGTCATCTCGAGGCGGGAAAGTAGTCGGAATTTCAAGGGGGGAGATGCGCAGACAGTTCATAGCGGGCTGCGAACCTTTCATTGACTGGGGTCATCAAGTTACGGGATACGAGTCTACCGCTTCTGGGGTCCGCGCCATTTTTGCCGACGGCTCTAAGTCGATAGAAGGGGAGATGCTGATTGGCGGTGAGGGGCTTTATTCAAGGGTGGCCGAGCAAGTATCTGAGGGGAAGTTGAAAGTTTACGATACTGGCGCAAGAGGTATCCATGGCCAGGCACCCACCACGGCGTTTAAGGGCCTCGGGGAAGGTGTATGGCGAGCGGCCGACGATTCTAGACCCGGCGGAAGGGTCTTCATCATCACAAATGTAAGGCCGGGAGATATGGATGACCCGAATATTGAGTTTGGATGGACCCTCGGTGCACAGCCAGGCGTCATCCGCCCACCCAACGACGACTACACGATTACCGGCACCACAGCAGCCAATTTTGCCAAGTCACTTACCAAGGAGTGGCACCCGCGTTTGAAACCTCTATTCGACCAGATGGTGGAGAGCGAGGCTGCATTCTGGAAGATTACCTGTTCAACTCCAACGGGAGTACCGGAATGGCCAAACAACCCTCGAGTGACGGTGATAGGTGATGCAGTAGCGTCTATGACGCCAGCAGGAGGCATAGGAGCGAATACTGCTGTCCGAGAATCTGCGCTGTTGGGCAGACTGCTAGCCGAAGCAGGCGGCTATAGTGACGGGGTGACAGCCGCGTACGAGAAGGAGATGAGGGTATTTGCTAGCGCAGCTGTTGTAAGTCGAAATCCACGGTAGAAGACATAGGGTCAGTGCTCATCAGAGTGACAGGCAACCTCGTACGGATTAGCGAAAAGTCAGTTCGGCATAACCATCGACGAAAACACACCTACCATTCGGAGGGGCCAAAGGCCGGTCTAGGAAAGGAAATAGCACAAGCCGAGGGCCTAGGGCTATTTGCAGCTGCAATTATTTCGGTAGTAGTCGAATTTTCTGACGACGGTAGTGCCGACCCGGAACAAAAAGCCGAATGAAACGCTACGCGACGGTTTGCTATTCCACGGTATTAGGCGGGACGTTATACTAGAGCGCCGGGAAGAATACTCTGTAAGGTATAGATTCGTGTTAATTTTAGCGTTCAGCTTGTAGTTATGCACGTCTTAATAATGTCCGTGTTCAAGGGTGCCTGTTACGCGTCTTGGTATCGTTGGCCGAGAGTCATATGAGCAAGCTGCTGCTCACGTGCCGGAACAAGATCCGGACCAGTAACCTCCGCTGTTACATCCTTTTTACCCAGCCCACGAATGGGCTCACCTATCCGGTATTGAAAGATGATTTGATCAAAGAATCTGGCTTAACGGATTGGGTTGCGGGGGGGCGATCCCGCAGATTATCAACCCGCATCAATGTCCAGCGTTTCCGGGGATAGAGGGTAGTAGAATCGTTGTCGCCTTGCGTCATGCACCCCGGATTCTTAAAAACATATTATGTACGTGTGCGCCCTGCCAACTGGTTATACTAGGAGAATCTAAAACATCCATCCGTATTGGTAGTGGTGAATCTGTAGAACAGCAACCTCGCTTCTATTTTCTTGCTTTACAACCCGCACAATGAAGCTCAGTGTCGCCTCAGCCGTTGCTGTCATTAGTGTGGCTTCCGCGCATACTATCTTCCTCCAACTTGAATCCAATGGTGTCAGGAATGCGGTTTCCTACGGAATTCGGACTCCCTCCTATGATGGCCCTATCACGGATGTATCCTCCAACTATTTGGCTTGCAACGGGGGTCCCAACCCAACAACTGCTTCCGACAAGGTTATCGAAGTAAAAGCCGGGTCCACTGTAAGACGCTTTTTATTATCTGAAAGACTGCCAACACTTGCTCACCATGTATCTATTCCAGGTGAATGCGATATGGCGACATACGCTCACGTCGGGTGCGAACGATGTTATGGATCCCAGTCACCTTGGCCCAACTATGGCATACTTGAAGAAAGTGGGAGACGCCACGAAAGACGTGGGCTATGGAAGTGGATGGTAAGTGGGATGTCATGTCGTGCGGTTGGAGATCCTATTAAAAAAATCACACTTAGGTTCAAGATCCAAGAAGATGGATATAGCAACGGTGCATGGGGAACGTCTAAGGTCATCAGCAATGGCGGAATCCATGCCATCAAAATCCCTGACTGCCTCGCTGATGGCCAGTATCTTCTCCGCGCCGAGATGATTGCATTGCACGGCGCTGGCTCGCCGCAGGGGGCTCAGCTTTACGTACGTCTCTAGGGTTGCGAACGAGCGACTCGTTTTGATGAGCTTAGCTGTTGACTTGACACCAGATGGAATGCGCACAGATCAACATCTCAGGCGGTTCGGCCAAGGTGTCGCCAGCAACATACAGCATCCCTGGCATCTACAAGGTATGCAGAAAGCCTCGCATCCATCCTAAGGTTGAGGGAGTAACTGATTTCCAGGCAACCGACCCCGGGTTATTGGTCAACATCTATCAGATGACATCAGCGAGCACATACACTATTCCAGGTAGGATACCGCTCACGAACCTTGAAACCCTCTAGTTAGCATGCTGATTGGGGGTGTAGGCCCGGGAGTCTTCACATGCGCCGCTGGCGGCTCCAGAGGCGGACAGGCCACAGCAGAGGATTAACGCGCCAAGCAGGAGGCCGCCCGGCCATATCAATCGAATAACGACCGCGCATGAAGCGGCAGGGCAGGAATTTCAGGCCCAGGCGGTTGATTACTTGGCGGCGCGATTAGCTGTATAGACCCTTTTCTAGGATAGCTCGGTACCTACTCGGATAGCTGCTCAAGATACAAGCGTTCCAAGAACGCGATGAACAATGTAATCTCATGACACTGCCGAGATTGTTGATGACGCACCAGTGAGGTAGTTGATCGATTTGATGCTGCCCGACTTGGTGGTAGCTGGAAATCGATTTGAGCTTGCCACGACTTACGATCAGAGCACCAGGCCTTCAATGTCTCGGCATCCTCTGCGTACATGAAATTTACCGCGGATTCATTCGGGTTCTTGCCCATCGGAAGGAGAGAAGCTGATCTCGTAGGGTTACACTTCGCAAGCGTTGGTTTCGGAGTACGTTACCTTATCTTCGTGCTCCCGGCTCTGGATTTCGTACGCAATCCCTCTTAGCCCCTGGTCCACCGCCGATGAGGCTGGGTATTGACCCCACGAGGAAACAGAATATCCCACGATCGTGGCGGGCCGCAAGTCTAGCTTCTCTTCTAGATCTTACATGTGCTTGAGGAAGTGGGGGTTGGCGAGAATGCTATAGAAAAAGCACCATACAGTCCCACGTGTTTTTCGATCCCGGAAAGAACAGCGCAGTATCCATGTCTGATGACATACGGTGTAGCGGTTGTTCACCGGTTGACGTTGTTGGCCATCAGGGCTTCTCCGTGGCAAGCTTGGCACAAATGCGTGGTGGCGATGGGATTCTATCTCTCAAGCCTTTGGTGTGGGCAACCTAATTTGAAATGTCATGAGAGGCTGTGGGAATTTTTCTTTTCTTTTTCTTTTTTCCCTTCTTTCATTCTCCCTTCCCCTTTACCTTACTCTGGGCCATTTTTTCATGCTGGAAAAGTTAGACTGTGTATGTCACCTCTTACGTGTACTAGAGTTGGTAGGTGATGTCATTGCTCATGCATCCCGTATTTGCAGTGGAGAACAGCCGGGTCGGCACAGAATGCGACAGGGCCATTGCCAAATCGCCTGGCACCACGATCGTTCGCAGGTGGGTTAGGTAGTGGGCTAGGGCTGGTAAGGGCGTCGAATCGCTGTTCACCATAGCCTACCTAGGTATTGGTGGCCACCAACTTGGCCCACTAAGCATTTCCGTTAGGTAAGGGATTGGTCCCAGCCCTCTCAGGTACCGGTGCGAGTCGCCGGACCCTCCCTGCAGTCCGCCACAGCCGCCGTGGGCTTCTCCTGCGGCATCACCTGACTCAACTAGCCAGGTTCTCGACGGCACCAGCAGAACACGATCTCTCCGCATCAGACGTCAAACCTTGAAATTCTCCATTCTATTTCTTCTATCATCTCAACTCCATCCCAACTCCATCCCAACAATTTGTCTTTGGTAGACCCATGCACCACTCCCATCACGGCGTCTCTCTCTGCCACATACTACTTTGGCAACTCGCTTAACCGGCTTTATGGCTACCGCGTATTCTCCTGCCTTCTCATCGAGAACGCCTTGATAGCAGACTCTTGGTTGCGCATTTCACTACGTTGATTGACTTTGATTATTACCAGAAACATGACGGAATCTCCATCATCGGACCAATCCCGCCAAGAGGCCGATGTCATTGCCGAGCATCTCCCCTCGGGCTACACGGCTGATTTCACTGGTGCTTCTCCTGAAGCCCTAGCGACGCCATCGGCCCCCCCTCTTGCCTCTCCCCCGTCCGACGAGGATTCTCTGAAGCTGCAAGGCGGGGATATCCATCGTGATATCTTCAAGGCAGCAGCCCGGGCCAAGATGCACAGACGGGCCGCCACATTTCACTACCCGCCCCTGGGCGGTACCTCCGGAGAGGATGACCTGGAAGGATTGACTGTGAATGAGCAGTTGGCCCCCGGTGGCTTTCGAAGAGCTTTTCTCCTCCAGAAGCAGAACGACCAGATCTGGGCCTCCAGGATCCCCATCACCAGGAATTTTGTCGAGTTTCTCGATCTCTACGGCAGCTTCGCTGGCGAGGACCTTGCAGACTCCGACGACGAGGCCATTATTGACGAAGACGAAGACGGGGAACCCGAAGATCGCCTGCCACCTGAGAGAACACCTCTCCTGAGTAGCAGAAGAAGCTCGCGAACGGTACTGAGGTCGGCTACCGCTAGTACTCGTAAGACGTTCTTCACGCTACTAAAAGCGTTCATTGGAACTGGTATTATGTTTCTGCCCAAGGCATTTGACAACGGTGGTTTGCTTTTTTCATCCATTACTATGGTGGTTGTCTCTGTCGTTACCATGCTCGCCTTTCACTTGCTTCTGGCCTGTAAGGTACAGTACGGTGGTGGTTATGGTGAAATCGGTGAGGCCATTGCTGGTCCTCGTATGCGAAATTTGATATTAAGTTCCATCACGTTGTCGCAACTCGGTTTTGTGTGTTCCGGGATCGTATTCGTGGCGGAGAACTTGACGTCGTTTTTCGAGGCCGTTTCTCACGGCCATAGCCCGATCTCGCCTGTGAAACTTATTTTGATACAGGTGCTCGTCCTCATACCCTTGTCCTACATTCGAAACATAGCGAAGCTCGGACCCGTGGCGCTGCTGGCCGACATCTTCATCCTTATAGGGGTTTCCTACATCTACTATTACGACATAGCGCATATTGCATCCGAAGGCATCAATCCGACAGTGGTTCTCTTCAACCCAAGCAAATATACACTCATGGTTGGTTCGGCTATCTTCACTTTCGAAGGCATCGGCTTGATTCTGCCTATACAGTCGTCGATGGCGAGACCTGAACGTTTCGAATGGCTTCTTGGGGTGATCATGTTTTTGATTACCATCATCTTCACGGCAGTTGGGATACTCTGCTATGCGACCTTTGGCAAAGACACCTCGATCGAGATCATTAACAATTACCCGCAGACTAGCAAGTTCGTCAACGCCGTGCAGTTTCTCTACTCTCTGGCCGTCCTAGCCGGAAATCCGGTACAGCTATTCCCGGCCATCAGGATTCTGGAGGGAGCCCTCTTTGGTCACCGATCGGGCAAGAGTAGTCTACGCACGAAGTGGAAGAAGAACGCATTCAGGTCACTTTTGGTATTTATTTGCGGCGGAGTCTCGATACTTGGCACCGGCAACTTGGACAAGTTTGTGGCATTGATTGGTTCCTTCGCATGTGTGCCCTTAGTTTACATCTATCCTGCTTACCTGCATTACAAGGCGGTTGCGACGTCGAGGGCTGCTAAGATTGGCGACATTGTTTTTGTGATCGTGGGGTTCATTGCCATGGTCTACACTACCATCGTCACCATCGCCAACAGTTTTCTGGGATGAGCGTTTCATTTAGTATGTTTATCTAGTAGCGCTGTTGCGGTGTACTCTATCCATGCATAACCCCGGTTAGAAAAGAACGGTCCTTTCTCTACGCCTAGTTTACGCTAAGGCTAGGGAAGAGGGGGATATGTTACAACTAGCATTAGTGATCGGATTCGTCGTCATCGAGAATCATCGCATGTCGCCGTGTGACACAGTCGGATCCGAGGAGAGACCCCCCCTCCCCGCCTGTCTCACTCTACCTGGATATTCTCGACTCCAGGTGGCGTATACGCTATGGTAAAGAAAGGGATAATTTGAACCATTGAAGACGGTAAAGAAATACTTATAATGTACGTTGCGTGTTGTGTACGCATACCTAAGTATGCGTAAGAGCGTTTTGCTGAAGTAGTGGGCACTAACCCAAGTATTCATGACTAAAATGCGGAGGCTGCACTGCTGTAGGCAGATAATGTACCTAGTACACAAGACTAGTGAGTACATAGAGCAAGGGAGGGATTTGGTGTGTGGTTTTTAATCCGTACTGTGTGGATTATAAATTGCGAATGGATTGATTAGGTCGTTCGAGGTTCGGAGAAGAGACAATCAGCATGAGAGCGTTGTTTCTATAATCCCTCGGGATGGGCGACGTTGTGATCTCGGATGCTAATAATACTGTTCCAGACGTTGGCAGATGAAATACATATAGGTACTTCCTTAAGTAGGTATATACACACGCTACACTCCACACCATCTAGCTAGAGGATACTGTTACAACGGGAGCACTGGAGACGTCCACGTGGAGCGGAGGGTTCATGGCCTAGCTCCGATTAGCAAGTGTGTGTGTCCGTGTGCGTGACCAGTGCCTACCAGTAACGCGATCATTTTGGTAGGGCTGCCGTATGTTTCATGTTAAGCTCAGCGATTGATGCGCGTCTAGAGGTCTTATCAAGATCTGGGGAGAGTGGTCGCCTTGACTAACAACTCGATATCGGACACTCCAGACGCTACCTAGTGGGCTAACGGGCATATGGTCCGACGCCTATATACATCAAATCTTAAACGAGTGTCTCCATTGATGAAAGGATTGAGGCTGATAGCTTTGGCATCAATTACGCCTGCCACTTGCTCTAAAACAATGATCTCTATACTAGAGAGTTGTAGATATTCCCGGTCGATCGGATCCAATCTTAAACCATCGATGCCATCGGCATGGACTACACTATGAATAGAAAGACTTTTGAAAAGATAAGGCGGACGTTATCAACGCTACCAAGCGAGAGTTTTCCGAGTCTTCCGAGTTTTCTCCGAGACGCCGAGTCCTTATCTTCTATGATGGCGGTAGATGGGTAGATGAAGCTGTTATTCTCTTGTAAATTGGTGGCGTAACGGATCGTGATAGTGTACTCTGTCTTCCTTCGCGTCAAAAAGGAGATGGGTACTAGGTAGGAAAGAAAGCACGGTCGAGACACGGGTAGATTGTACTACACATGTACATTAGGTAGATAAGGCTATACCCGGGTAGTTCATTGCCAGGGGGTGATGTCTATCTTGATAAGACGTCATGTTAATAGGTAAGGAGTTGTCAGGTAAGGTCGAGCTGGACTCCTTTCCAGCTTCGGATTGTAAGAATTTACAATCTCACTATTTCAATCTTCCTGTTGAGGCTTCCTTTCCTCGTAGTGCATACTGCACACGACAATCAGGCTGATTATCAATGCATATACGCCGTACACTGGATATACCTAACTGCCCAGGAAAAAGATCCTGCTACCAGTACTATGAAATCGAGGTGCGTGTACACTTGGCACGCTAATCTGGTGGCTACCTCCCCCGGCGATCATTCCCTTGTCTAGCGCAGATATAGTCTAAATCTTATCGTCCCAGGAGACTTAGCGCTTCTTGGCTCTGACGTTATGTCGTCATCATGCACCGCAGGGCCTTCTGGTTCTTGTATTCAGTTACTTACTTGGTATCGAGTCACAGCATCTTACCTACTGCTCCCTACACTACCGGCTTAGGCACTGTGGTTGGTGGTACAAGGCCGTACTAGCCCCTTCGCTGTCGCCGAGGCTTAGCTTCTAGAAGCAATCCGAAGTGGCAAAGCTTACCGCCGATCTGGGGTCCTTCTATCTACACTATCTACTAGGTACATACCCCCTTCAGAATCCGGCATCGCCAAGTCCTCCATTTCTCCAGTCTTTTTTTTTTTCTTTTCTCTTTTTTTATCCTTCTCTTTGCCCTAGGCAATTGACCATCTTGCAATGCTCCGGCCCTCGAAATAAGTCTTCTGTCAGAGAAACAGAGAGGACCAAATGCTAAGCCTCCTAGCCTATTGCCACAGTACTGCGGGGAGAACGGCATCACGCGAAGTCGGAGCTGTGAGCTTCAGCATGAGCCTGCTTATCCTCACTACACCAGTACCCTGATTCGCCGTTCCGCCGTTACACATACTTGGCGCGTGCCGTAGTGTGCGCCCCCCTGGGGAAAGCCGCCACTTCTCGAACCACTTTGGTGTTGGCACGGGTGCGAAGTTCCTCTCCACACGGAGCCGGCTTGCTGGAGCCGGCCATGTTCCAACGGGTTGGTGCGTGTTCAGCTGTTCACTTTCCCCTCCTGGCTCATCATATTGCAAATACCGTGGAGGTACAACTCCACCGGTCTCTTGGGGGTTCCCTATTGTGGAATAGGTTACAAGCCCCATCCATGCCGAGATAGGTAGCTCTTTTACACTACTTCCGCACTCACTGCGAGTCTTCAGTTCTTCAATGAGATCAACGGCCAAGTGTCTCACCAACTTGGCCGTATATAGGTAGTGCACTCTACCTAGGCACATACATAGTGCAATAATATGCAAACAGTACTCCATACGCATAAACCATCGCTGTCGAAAATGCTCCAGAACTTGAAGTGGCTTGAGAAGCCGTGTGGCGTGGATAAATCGTACTCACCCGCATTAATTCGATGAAAAGTGACTTTCTAGGATCCTTGGGTGTAAGGAGCATGAAGTGGAATCAGAACCTGCACAACCTACTACGATGTATGTAGTGTAGGCAGCTTCTGACTACTTACACTAGATGTCTCGCTGTTCTGCAGTGGAATGCTTATATAGTATGTACATGTAGTGTATACTATGTAAGATAGACAATGGCACCAAAAAGGCCGGGAATAGACACGTACAATGATGTAATTAAGTGAGATACAATATCAGCCGTTGAAAACAATAAGCATATTGCATATAACAATTTTGAGCAGTAAAGAATAAGGCAAGGTACCTAGTATGTTCTACGCCAAATTGTTCGAATTCAATCGATGGTTTGGTGTAGGTACCCTACCTACTGTATACCTACTTAGGTAGTGTAGGTATGACCTGCAGCAGCATCCCATCTGTGTGACACGACTGCGTCCCAAGATCTGACCACAATACTATACCATGTACCTGGTATACAGATACACTAGCATGATTGGTGAAACACAGTACCGAGGTCCAAAACTACAAAATAACTACATCCTGCAACAATCCCAAATGGGTGTGGCCTGCACTATATTCTGGCTACTGGCCTGACCATGGAAGGGCGTCGTGTTCAGCTGGATAGCGCGGCATCTGGCAGAGAGACAATGAGAGAAAGAGACAGAGAGAGAGAGCCTCTGATATCAAAGAGGTCAATGTAATGTAAGTAGTAGCGCTAATGGTGATCATAACTTTGCATGCACCGGGACCATACTGTAATTAATTGTACACTAAAGCAAGGCCTAATGGAGCCGATTTTTTTCATTAATTCATCCTGGATTCATTCATTACACTAACGCAGTCGACGCCTAAAGATTAAGGGCAAATTGAATTGGATTTTGTCCAGATGCCATTTTCCTCCTATCTCTCCTGCTGTGCTGTTGTAATTTTGGAAACTAATAACGGCACTACTAGTAACCCATAAATATACTAGTGTACAGTACAGGAGATAACAGGCCTCGTGACCTTTCCTACCTAAGTTGGGGGGCATTACAGTGCTTGACACAGTGTACCTGGTAATATGACTTGGTGAGTACCGTACTTATTTCGCCGGTGTTCAGTTTAACAGTCTAGGAGGGCTAAGAAATACAGGTATAGATAATATCCAGGCAGTGTACTCTACCTACATCTAACGAGAGGGTAAAAAGTGGCAGGCAACATTGACGCAGTCTACCTATCCAGATACCTGTGAGTCCTGAGTATAAGTGGGAGCTGGCAGGGATGTCGCGTATGATTGATTGGTATACCTACTACAACTGACAGGACAACCCAATCGAGTCAACCATTTGTCCATCCCAGCTACCCTGGCAGCAGTATCAGCGGAAGGTGCCTGCCTGGTGCACTAGTGGAGTGTAGCGGAGGAAGTCGTGCACTGGCATTGTGTACACTCCTCGACTTGTAAGTACCTAGTGCAAGTTCGACTGATCCGACTCGGTGCCGACCTACCTACTTATGTCTCAGCCGTGGTCTGCATGCACTACCCTACACCACGCTCCAGTGCATGTAGGTAGAAACTACGTAAGGACGCTAGCAGAGTGCAGCGATGTGGACATCGCCAAGGATGGCCACCGAGTATAATCCTTGCTTGACACCGCCGCCCGGTAATCTGTATCGCGCAAGTTGATCCGCCCACTTGCCCTCCGATCCCAACATCCCAGAAATCTAGACTAGATGGACACACGGCCAGGAATTCTTGTCCCGACCTCCACGTGGTGTACATAAACCATCTTTGTCCCATTGGCCTGGCCAGAGTCCAGCTGAGTTGCTTGCTTGATCGTCGTCCCAACAACTACCACGGCATGGGTCCCGGTTCTGTCCATCTTGCCTCTGATTGTTCGCCGATATAATGCGATTAGGCCCTCCAAGTTCTCAAACTTCGTATTCCTTATCCAGCATTCCGCTTTCTCAGCGGAGTTCTCTCTCCTGCTCTCAATATGGCGGAAGCGGTAGACTACGCAAAACACCCCGTGGGCACGGGCGGCGTGGCTGAGAAGGACTCTCAGAACAGCGACTCCATCCGCGATCTCAACGATGGCCGGGACCAGCTTCACCGTCATCTCGGGAATCGCCAGATCCAGCTGATCGCCATCGGCGGCACGATCGGTACCGGTCTCTTCGTCAGCATCGGCGGCGGGTTGGCCGTGGGCGGCCCCGCCAATCTCCTCCTCGGCTACTCCCTCCACGCCCTCATGATCTGTCTCATCAACAACTCCCTGGCTGAGATGGTTTGCTACATGCCTGTCGGCGGCTCGTTCATTCGAATGGCCGGCAAATGGGTTGACGAATCGCTCGGGTTCCTTGCCGGCTGGAACTTCTTTCTCTACGAGGCTATCCTGATCCCCTACGAGATCAGCGCCCTTAACTTGGTTCTAACCTTCTGGACCGACAAGATCCCGGTCGCTGCCATATGTATTGCTGTCATTGTACTCTATGCGTACGGTTGTCCTACCCTGTAGCGTCCAGTAACCTCTCCACTAACACGCGTATAGCATTATCAATGTCCTCGCCGTGCAATATTACGGGTGAGTTTCACGTGTTCCACGACCCCTCCGCTACCTTACAAGTTACAACTTTCCTGTCCCAACTTTCCCGCTCGAGAGCGATGACGTTGCTGGAAGAACCCTGATCCCGTTGTTATGATTATGCATCTTCGAATGCGCGAGTGCTGACTTTCAACAGTGAGGCGGAATTTTGGCTCTCGATTGGCAAGCTGATTCTCATCCTCATCGTGCTCTTTTTCACCTTTATTACTGCGGTCGGCGGGAATCCCCAGCACGAACCCTATGGATTCCGGTACTGGTATAGTCCGGGTGCTTTTGCCGAGCACATTAGCACAGGCGCTCTTGGCAGATTTGAAGGTTTTCTTGGATCGCTGTTCTCAGCCTGCTTTACCGTTGTCGGCCCCGAGTACATAGCCATGGTTGCAGGAGAGGCCGAACGCCCCCGAATATACATCAAGAACGGCTTCAAGACCGTATACTGGCGGTTCTTCGTATTTTTCGTTCTTGGCGCGCTCGCTGTTGGCGTTATCATCCCCTACAATGACCCCAAGCTGAACAACGGCTCAGGCACGGCCGACGGTTCTCCTTACGTCATTGCGATGCAGAACATGGGAGTTGCCATACTGCCGCATATCGTCAACGCGCTCCTCGTCACAAGTATCTTCAGTGCTGGTAATGCGTACGTCTACTGTGCCATGCGATCTCTCCACGGTTTAGCGTGCGAGGGGCAAGCTCCCGCGATCTTCAAGAAGACGCTGAAGAACGGTATCCCGATCTATGCGTTCGCGGTTACGATGGCATTTCCCTTCCTCTCATTCCTCCAAGCTTCCGGCAACACGGCTGGGGCCGTGTCAACGCTGCAATCCGTAACTGAAGGTGCTACCATGATCAACTACATCTGCATCAGCTTGACCTACATCTTCTTTTACAGGGCGTGCAAGGCACAAGGCCTCGACCGTTCAACCCTGCCCTATGTCGGCTACTTCCAGCCGTACTGCGCCTACATCACATTTGTATACATGATCCTTATCGAGGGCATCTTTGGATACACGGTATTTATTCCCGGCCATTGGAGCGTTGCTGACTTCTTTCCGCCATACACCATGGCCTTCGTCACGATCATCCTGTATTTCGGCTGGAAGATTGTCAAGCGGACCAAGTTCATCAAGCCACATGAAGCCGATCTTATCTGGGAGAAGCCCCAGATCGACGCATATGAGGCTACGTTCACCGAGCCCCCACCACGGTTCCGCGACGAGTTATGGGCCCACTTCACAGGCAAGAAGAAGACCAAGCAGAACCATATGGGAGATGATGCTAGTTAGGAAGTACTACAGACCCCTCTTGGTACGATTAGGATCCATCGGAAACGATGATTGCGGCCAACTGGCCCCATGGCTCAGGCTTTTTATTTCATTTTCCTCTACTGTACATAGTTGGATTAATATCCTTTTTGTCATATATACCCATTCCACTACGCCTCTTGCCTCTTAAATGGGACTGTGGGATACAGCTTAATAAAGGTTGAATAAACACCATCTAGTTTGTGGCCGTATGTGATGAAGCAGTGTATAGTTTGTGCCTATTACCCCTAATTGGGAAAGTTCGGTAACATGGTTTACCTACCTATAATGACCATGAATACTGTGTACAACCAAGAAGCGGAGTTGGCTTGAATTGTGACGTAGTTGATATTCTTGTGGCGGCGAGCGGGCACAGGTCTAAGTGACGTGAGGTCTCCACCTTTCGGAGGACCTTTTGTTGGTCCTCTTTCGCCTCCTCGCACTCCTATTCGCGTAAATATGTCATCCCCCTCTGTTCTGTCCTATCGCGTATGCACCTATCTAGGCACCCAGGTAGAGTGAATTTTCCTTCCCTACGTTTACGCCCGTAAGATAGCTGACTGGCTGGCTGGCTGCCCTCGTTTCCATCCTATGCTTAGTTACGCGCGGTTTTATAGAATGTTTCCCTCCTTTAGTACCTAGGTAGGTAGGTGTTGAGAGGTTCCGGATAGATAGTACCTAGCCTAAGTTAAGTAGTTTGTACGGATTAATCTAGATAATTGGTTCGTTTCGCTTAGCATGGTATCAATCTATCTATTCATCTATCTAAGAGTCATAGGATTACCTAGGTAGGTAGAAAAGCTGGCCCGACCGAACCCAACATGAAGTTTTGGAGATAGATAGACAGACGGTCTGGACAGATCTAGACAGAGGTTAAGCACGCGATCAGTGCCAAGCCTTCGTAAGTCAAGTGGGTGGGTATGGATAGATTCTTGTTGTTGCACGAAAAGTCCTAACGTGGTAAACACATTCCCAACATCGATTGAACAACAGCAGCAGCAAGTTATACCCGGAGATCTTACTTGAGTTTAGACCTGGCTGTTATGCCTTTGTAGGCTGGTCCTTGGCTCCCCCTGTTTCTACAAAACTAGGCGTAGGCCTTCTCACGACTACAAAAACGCAGAGCTAGGAAGTCGTATAAGCAAGAATAGAACAAAAAATAAGAAATATATTAAGCTAAGTGTGACTGCAATAAACAATACTATAAAACAATCTACTTTAAAACTTACTTCAAAGTTATTATCAAGCTTAGTTATTACATAATATTTTAATATTGAATTAATATTCAGTATTAAATATAATAAATTATTATTATTTAAAGAGCGCTAATTAACCATTTATAATATTTGCTCTATTTAAAGCACTGCTGTTATTGTTTTAGATGGAGCGGATTGTGTTGCCGCCACTGTTTTTCAGGCCCGCTAGGTTGAAGCCTCTCTCGCTGTGACTCCAAGGTCATCCACAACATTGCGCCAGCCATCGCCTATAATTACATCTAGAGAATTTATCACTACACAGGGTCTTGGGCGGGCTAGAACCAAGGTCAGTCAATCAACATATAGGTACTCTCACGAGCAATGTAGGGATCAACAATGTAGATAGATATCTCTGTACCCTTGTATCATAACTCTATTGGTCTGTTGCTAATATTGAACTCCGGGTCATCGCTCTTGCACTAGCAGGTGATATCGATGATAGTAATTATCGAGAGGAGCCTAGCTTCGAGCTTTGGTATTAACAGCTAGGCTTATAGGGTTCTGCGTGATTTTCGAGCAGTGGCCGGCTTTCAAAATATTGAGCCGAAGATTATCAACATGAGGATGAAGGTTTAGATCGACAGCTAGAGGAAGTCCGTCGCCATGTACGGCTTGATCGCAGTCTCCTTCATCCTTCTGTCCATCTTCATGTAGTTGACCACGGCATTACCTGAGACCGTGCGCATCAGGACCATGCGGTCGGAGATCAATACCAATTCCATCAATGACAATGCCCTCAATAACCGCTACCTACCACGCCTGGTGATTCGCGACTATGCTGACGTAGATGTTACCGACCGGACTCCGGAAGGGGTGGTTGATGAGCCCAGCCCAAGGAAATGCACCTAACATAGCAAACTCCTCCAACATCGTACTGGCCTCCTTCATGATGAGGTTTCTATTGATGAGCGCTACAACCACGTTCTTGTCTGGCATCACTACAGACTAGTCGTTGGTACTTATTAACGTAGCGATGTTCACCAACGGCATCGTAATAGGAGGGCCGGTATCACCAGTCGAAACTATAACTTAAGCCTGGGCTCAGCAGTCTAATCCGCCAACGGTATTTAGTTTATCAGGGCTAAGAAGTGCTGCTTAAGCTCTTCCATCCCCGAAGGCAAATTGACTATCGCAAAGGTCAATGTATCAAATATGTAGACACCGAATCCACGAAGGGGCCCTTCAACTCGGCCGTGGACTTACAACTGCACCTATTAATAAGACGGTATTGTCGTGGACCACCCCAACAAACCCATAGTGACATTCAACACTCTCTGGGGGCTGGTACAGGTTCCTCGCAGCATCGAGGGTAACAAAGCTATGTGCATATCCTATCGTTCGGGATGTCGTTCCCATTATACTCGGGACTCTCGGCTAATATACAAAGTGGAGCTCCCTCGTACACTATTCCTGCGAAGTGCAAACTCCTTGTATTATTGTGCTCCACCGACTCTGCAGTGAGATGTTCCAATTTCCACCACCATCTAATTACTACCGTCTGGAGCTGGCCTGTTGAGTCTAACCCGGCTCTCCGTTACTTGCATTAGGCGTGCGGGGCACAGAAACGGGATGTTGTCTGCTGCGGGGTACGTCGGGGTCAGCGGCCGATGATATGGATATCGGTCTCCGGATGCCATCATTGGAGAAATTATCACACACCCCATAGCCAACTTCATTGGGCAAGACTTGGTCATACGCAAGGTGAATCTGGGAAACACCCATGATCGTTGTTGATGACGTCTTGTTGTTGCGGCCGGTAGATACGACCGATCACGAATTCAGTGTAGCGGCGGTGGCAGTCTGTGATGGAAGTACGTAAGTTTCTTCGCAGTCATGGCCCCGTTGCCGTCTATGTATGTTAGTGCTGAGGCTCAGCAATTTGTAAGTCAAGTGTTCTTGTGGTTTCCGTGCTCCGTGTCTTTTGCGCGCGTTCTGCCCCGCGTGAGAACGATGTAACGGCCAGGGGTCGCCCTGGTCGCTTACCCGAACGCGAGCACTCGGGCTCGGTTTTGTGAATGGTTTGTTGTCACGGAATATAACAGAACTGTAGCACTATACCGTAACAGCACTAAAAGTAGAATGGAGTCAAGTCGATCACCTGACCACTCGCAGCTATTATTTGCATGCCGTGACACTTATATAAGTTGTGGCAGAGGCGTTCCCTCTGGCTCAAGATCTTTCCCATGCTTCATCAAGTATAGATCCCACCACTCACGATGAAATATGTTACATTATTCCTTGGCAGCTTCATCCCCCTTTGCTTTCGCATTGGGGTCCAGGTACAGCGGCCTAACATTGTATTCATAATGACAGACGACCAGGACCTTCATCTTGACTCCCTAGACTACCAACCCGTTGTGAGGAGGGAGATAGCCGAGAAAGGCACTACGTTCTCTCGGCACTATGTAACGGTTGCAAAATGCTGTCCTAGCAGAGCCTCGTTACTAAGAGGAATGGCCGGTCATAACACGAACATCACTGAAGTTAGCGCTCCTGGGTGAGTAGTCGTTATGGTGCCAAGATAGCACGATGGTAGCTGACCACCGAGGACAAGGGGCAACTATGACAAGTGGTTGATTTCCGGACAGAATCAAGACTATCTACCTCACTGGCTGACAGCCGCAGGATACAACGCGGAGTGTATGAGTCTATTTCCCAAATTACCGCTTTTTTACTGACTCGAGTCTGCAGACATTGGCAAGATAATGAACGGCTATAACACCGCAAACTATGATCAAGCGCCATCAGGTTGGACATATATACAAACCGCTGTAATCACCAACGACCCGTATCATGGATTCAGGAATGCTAACAGTATTACGCAGGTAGATAGCTATACGTATGAGTACAATAACGTGGTGTTCTCGCTAAATGGAGAGACGCCCATTTCATATCCTGGATATCATCAGTCTGATGTCATTCGTGCTATGGCGTGAGTGGAAGCGCCGAGTATTCACACACAAATGAGCTAGATGATACTGATACCGATGTAAGCCTCGATCGAATTGAGAAACTATCAGGTCAAGACAAACCTTTTTTTCTTGGCATATCTCCGACAACACCACATGTCGAGCTCGGCGCTGGCAATTGGCCTGTGCCGCCTGTGCGGTACGAGAATGAGTTCCCCGACCTTAAAGCACCCCGCTCGGAAAATTTCAATCCAGACGCCGCCTACCAGCAGCAAAAGGTGTCGTGGATCAAGAATCTACCGCTCTTGAACGACACCACGATCGAGAGGCTGGACGGACTCTATCGCGCGCGCGCGCAGTCCCTACTCGGCGTAGACGACATCGTGGAAGATGTCATCGCCAAGCTCGAGGAGAAGGGCTTGATCGAAAACACCTACATCATCTATACAAGCGACAATGGCTGGCACATCGGAAACCACCGCGTGTCGGCAGGCAAGTCGCTCCACTACAAGGAGTCTTCGAACGTGCCGTTCATCGTGCGAGGGCCCGGCGTCCCCGCAAACAAAACATCCCTCCTCCCAGGCGCACACCTCGATCTCGCCCCCACGTTCCTCGCGATCGCGGGTCTGAGCCCCGACGACGCGGCGTACCCGCCGTTCCTCGACGGGCGCAGTCTGCTGGCGAATTGGAAAGCCCCGGAAGAACAACCCGAGCAGTGCCCCGCGGCCGGCGGTGGGCACGAGGTCATCAATGTCGAGTACTGGGGCCGAGGCGAGGAAGAGACGCCGTGGGGCGTGATTCCCCACCCCAACAACAGCTACAAGACGCTGCGCGTCGTGCGCCCCGACGGCGGCACGTACCTGTACTCGAGATGGTGCACGGGCGAGGCGGAGCTGTACGAGACGGCGTCGGACCCGGGCGAGCTGACGAACCTCGCGCTCGACGCGGACCGGGACTCGGCCACGGGCCGTCTGCTCTCGCGCCTGAACGGGCTGCTCCTCGCCGCGAAGTCCTGCGCCGGCGACACCTGCCGCAATCCGTGGGCGCTTCTGCAGCCGGAGCCCGGCCGGCGCGCCGTCGACGCGCAGACGGACCTGACCATCACCTGTCTGGAGCAAGCGCTCGACCCGGCGTTCGACGACTTCTTCGCCTCCGTGCCCGCGGTGTCGTTCGAGCAGTGCATGGCGTACCAGTACCGCCCCAACGAGACGCCGTACTGGCCGGAGAACGCAGGGCTGGGGGAGGCGTACCGCGCGCCGACGGACAATTACGCGAGCTCGTCGCCGGTGGGCGCCAAGGTCGTGTCGCAGGGGTCGTTCGGGACGCTGGCGCAGAGACACGTGACGCTGGGCGAGATCATGAAGACGGCGAAAGAGCTTACGCCGGATCAGCTTGGCTAAGCCGTGGTGGTGGTAGGAGGAGCTCCAAGTATGGGCTTCTTCACGGGACGGACGGGTTTGTGCCGGCTTGAGGAGGAACCTGAAACCCCTAAGGTGTTGGAAGCGGCGGCGGCGGCTATCTGGAGAAAGGCTATTATGCTTGGGGCAAATCGAGGCTTGCTTCCATGGTGTACGATCAATCTGATAGAGACTGTGGAAATGGCCAGACAACAGATTTTGTTCGAAAGGGTGAAATCACAGCCCATGCAACACTGCACTAAAAGTTCGGGATCACGTCACATACGCGCAATCCCACTCGGTCACTGCCTTTTTTTTCATCGTGACTTGCTTCAACTGCAAAATCGACGAAAAATGTTATCAGGTCATAAGGTTAGGTAGATTGGGAAGTAGGGAAAACCATCCGGGGCGAACCCCCAGATATTTCCCCCTAATTGTCTGTTATATCATTCTCGTCAGTCTTGGAAACTCTTTATTACAAGCCTATATTACAGCCATATATTCGCAGTGATTCATACCCTAAAATCTCATTTTCCGAGTCGTGAAAATCCCTGCCAACAAGATGATGCCTACCAAGGAGACACCCCGGCCCATTAGGACAAGTCTACTCGCGTTTCCCTGAGTCCTCTTGACGACAACACCCTAGAAAGTTTGGTCTAAGCTTTGCCCTCTTCTCAGAAAAAAATCAAAAGCAGACTTTGATATACGCCGCCGAGAGTTTTATTTTATTTATTTATTTTTTATCTTTATTATAAAATAAAACCCCCTTTTTTAATTATCCCAAGATTTATAATGGCTCGTAATATTGTATGCAGTATGAAAGACCTTTTGATTTTTTTTTTTCTACGGAGAGGAAATATTGCGAGATATCTTTGCCTTGAAGTATCCTAAGCTGCCTCAACGGCGCGCGAAGGCCGTTTCGCGAGATCCTATGCTCTGTTAGGGAAGAAGGGGTGAACATGGTACGTAATGACTGACGCATCATAAAGATCCCATAAACAAAAGCCCAGTTGAAGCCGTTGCTATCATATTCGCCGTTTCCCATCTAATCGCTAGGGGAAGGGGAAGAACAGTGACAATGATGATATAGACCCTGAAGGGATTCGGACCCTCGCGTCCCGCATAGGACATTACCAAGCGCTGAATTAGCACTACAAGGTTTTTTTTTAAAAGGTGGCAATCGCCAAATAATACATAGGCTTTAATCGACGTGGATCTAGTTGTTTGCCGTCTCAGGCGTTGAACATGTAGGTAGAGAGGGAAGGCTGCCAGAGAATTGGTCTTATAATGCCTTAATAGTTGTATTATCAAATGTACAATCTCGGACTTGACAAGCGTCGTAGTGGATGACTTCTCAAAACTCGGCTGTTGATAAATATTTGTGCCCCTATAGGGCTGGAGATCCAAGTAATCAGTTTTGATGCGTATAGTAGATGGGATTCTATGGGGATGGGTATAACTTTTGTGAATGCTAGTTCATTGGACAGCTCAGGAATATAAATACCATGATTCCAAGCCCTTTGCGCAAAATTACGAGATAGTATTAAAAGGGAAATAAATAATGAATCGTTTCATGAAGTAAGCGCATGCTCTTAATGGCGATAGACTCTACAACACCAACCCACCAAGGACAACGCCGGATCTATGCTAATAACTATGCTGATAACTGACCCCGATTTTCCCCGTGCCGCAAGAAATATGATGTTTTCGCCGTCAATACTATCAAACATAAAGGATGCGACCGCAGCCTTTGTTCTATTGGAAACTAGGCATAGGGATCGATTTTTACCCTCCCCCGCAGAGGGCACCTCGTGCTACTACTTTTTCATCAGTCCTAGTTGGGCGGCAGCGTGTCCTGATGGAGTGGCAGCACTAGCTGCTACTTTGACACTCTCGAACACGCCCTTTAATGTATGGCCGATATCGTCGAGAATCTGAGGCCTGTCTCCATGAGCCCTCGCATCAATGCCGTTTTGTTCCTTGGCGTTAACCCTGGTCAGCTCAGTGACGAAGCTCTGACCCCACCAGGCCGAGGTGTATTTAAAAACGTATCGTTCCAACTTGCGGAAATTAGCCTCCCGCATCTCTGGAGACATGATGACAGCATCGTGGATTGCATTCGCGAGCTCCTCGGTATTCCAGGGGTTCACGATTAGACTGCCGTTCAGCGACTGTGCCGCCCCCGTGAACTCTGAAAGAATCATGACGCCGTGCCGCTGTCGCTGCGTCGCAATATATTCATATGAGACCAGATTCATGCCGTCTCGGGTCGAGCTGACTAGACAGACGTCGGAAACTGCGTATAAGGCGCAGAGCTCGTCAAAGGCGACGCTCTGGTGGAGAAAATGAATAGGCATGAATTCAATTGTGCCGAATCTGCCGTTGATCCTTCCCACTAGCTCATTGACTACGGCTCGGAGATTTTGATATTCCTCCACATCCTGCCGTGAAGGCACGGCAACCTGCACTAGTACGACCTTTCCAATCCATTCGGGGTGCTCTGTCAGGAACACCTCGAGCGCATGAAGCTTTTGCGGTACACCTTTGATATAGTCGAGCCTGTCTACGCCGACGATAAGCTTCACGCCCTCAAACTTGCGCGTCAGGGCCGCTATGCGCTCTTGTACTTTTGGCTTCTCCAAACCTTCCACGAATTTCTCGGGATCTATGCCGATAGGGAATGCGGCAACAGTGACAAATTTCGCTTCGTATTCGACGCCGTTTGGAGTCGTCTTTGCGCCTAGAATACGGGAACAGGCACTGAGGAAATGCCTCGCATAGTCGTAGGTGTGGAAACCGATGAGATCGCATTGCAGAAGCCCCTCGAGGAGAGCTTCTCGCACCGGTAGGATACGGTAGACCTCACTGCTCGGGAACGGAGTATGGAGGAAAAATCCAATCTTGACATTTTTCTTGTCGCCGAGCCCTCTCCGGAGCATCTCGGGGAGCAGCATTAAATGGTAATCGTGGACCCAGATTATGTCACCATCCCGCACATCCTCCAACACGGCCTGCGCGAACAGCCTGTTGACTTCCTTGTAGGCCGTCCAGGCAGTCTCTTCAAAGGTAATTTCACCGGGGTGGTAATGGAACAGAGGCCATAGGATTGAGTCTGTCAGGAAAGGCTCCAGCGTCAGCAACGTGTAGGTCTCAGCGAGGGGGTTGGGTGTGACATACTGCTAAAGCCGTTGTAGTGGCGGTCGGCGAGCTCGCCGTCGACGAAGATGGGGTGGGCGCCGTATTCATCCTTCAGCTGCCTGGTAACGGTGGCGATCTCGCCCTCGGGAACCTCCATGCCTGGCCACCCGTACCATTGAAAGCTCGTCGCCTTGCTCAGGCCACTTAAGCCGGCAACGAGGCCACCGGATGACATGGAGAACTCGTATTCGCCTTCATCTTTTCGTTTTATGGTTATGGGCAGACGGTTGGATATGAGGAGGAGGCGGCGATCTCCGGTGGGCGGTGCGTCGTTGTCGGACATGTTTTCAGCCATGTTTTCGGCTGCAGGGGCAGAACGAGCGATGGGAAGGTCCCGAGAACGGTCTGGATGATGTCCTGAACGGTCCCCCACAAGGGGCTCTGTCTGGCCGTGGTGGCAACTGGGCAGGTAGTCGCTCCCATACACTCCTGACGGCGGGATGCAACGAACACGGTACGGGATCAGATTGGGCCGGCCGGGTTCAAGTGATGTGCGAGTGGTTTGGTAAGCGGTACTGGGGACGACGAGGGGTTTGAGGCCGTCTTCTTGGCGAGTGGAATAAGTGGACTTCCTTTCCGAGAGGAAGAAGACGCGGGGAGGGGCAACGAAATGGAATGGGCACCAGGCGGGTTGGATCAGGTGGATCGAAATGTGGAAGAGGCAACAAGGAATGGAGAAGCGGTCCTGATCGCTAGAAAGGAAATAAATAAAGAATCGCCGTCAAGTCGAGCTTTCGTTTGGACTGCATGAACAAAGGTTTATGGAGGAGCAACAAACACTGCTATCCTTTGTTGCAACACCAACCACGGGCCGGTGCGAGCTACCTACGTAATATTTGGTGGGGCATTGTCCGATGTAGTGGCTGCATAGGGTTTAGTGTCTCTCTTCCATCAGTGTTCCCTAAGCCTACTAGAGTATTAACTAGGGACCTCGGAGGCACAGAACCCAAGCATCACCAAATATGGCGCACCGTTGTACATGACAGCATAGGTACTTACCTTACTTACCTGCATGCTTACACTACAGGAGCCACTGTAGGTCTCTCCGATTGAGCCTTTCGCGCATCGAACAGCACAGGTGTAGCACGTGTACTCATTTGTGTACGAATCCCTTAGAGCTGGCCGTATTACTTTTCAATTTCGTGCTACCTGTTCGTTGTTCTTTACCAGGACAGTTTCTCAGAGCGAATGCCAAGCTCGTCATGACGTATCTGTACAATACTTTATCTCATCGATTGTCCCATCGTCCACAAGCTCGGTACTCCTTTTGCCCGGTAAGTATTCATCATGGCAACCCTCACCTCCAACAATACTACCGTACGTAGCTTTCCAGCTTTCCCCCCTTGCATGATTTGCCGGGTTAACGTCGCCTTCGACAAATCGTTCTGTCAGATATTCATGGTGTCAAGGGCTGTCGCTAGCCAATCATCGTTGGAAATCCGGCCTCATGTTTACCGGATCCAGCCATGTCCTAGATACGTGGCGCTGGACTAAAACGTAGTGGTTAATTCCCTTACCGCCACTGATCCGGCATGCATGGTTTCTTATCTACTGTATAAGAATAATCATAGCGCGGAACAGATGGTCCGGCTAGATTGGTGATCTGGACTTTCAGGTTTTCTGCACTGGGACTCAGGTAGCAAGCCATGCCCATAACCGCCGCCAGCTCCCTGCTCTGAGACCGCCACCGTTTATACATTTCTTTGCCCAAGTCGGGACAAACACGGACAAATATATTCCTAGATTAGCTGCATGTTGCCGGCAAGCATCATCAGCTTTCACCCCGTGGGCAAACAATTATCCCTCTAAATACCTGAAAAGCTACGCATAGTAAAGTTAGTCGTATGGTGTTGGCCAACTGGTGTGTATCTTGCCTATCTACATTCACCAAGTAGAGACTGCGAGACTCAAATTGTTATTCCCGTCCATGATTACCGCGGCATGTAATCAACTCGAGTGATATGTACGAAGAGTAAAATAACTATACGACATAATGAACTTGCTTTGATGATGAACAACCCGAAAACCTCGCTTCCCTGCCGCCCGGGGGTATAAAGCCAATGAACTTCAATTTCTTCCGTGCTTGCTGTCCTCTCATGCGATAGTCACCATGATTCTATTATCATCCATACATGCCCGACTCTGCTTATAGAATGGAAGAAAGGCCTTGTTGTATGGCGCCTCCCAAACGTTGTTACATGGGTGGGCACGCTCTCCCTATAGTCGCCCCAAGATGCCGGTAAATAGCCGAAGCGTATAATACTATAAATTACCTTATGGGCGAAGGCGTGAGTGTAGTATAATGAGACAGGTGAAGAGAAGAAGCACAAAAAAAAAAAGGAAACAGTGCTGCAGTCTGTGACGCATGTGACTGGCATGCGTTGTCGGGTCATCATGGCCTGATGAACGATGCAACGCTCTTTCTCCAATATACAGACGAGGCTAATCTTGTCCTCTAGCGATGACTGGGTTATCTTCGTTTTTTGTCGTACACTCGGGTTCCTCATTTAGTAGTCGTATCGGTAGCAGAAGGTACCGCTGAGCGTATTCAAGACTTCACCAACAGTGACATCGGGGCGGAGACCGCTGGTGCTCAGCTTGGTGTCTAGCGTGATGGGGGTGCAAGGATCCGCCTTATCAGCACATCCGCTGATGGCCGTGCGTCGCGATGGCATGGCGTTCTGCCAGATGCGGAACACGTGGTCGACGAATAAGTGATGCATGAAGAAGATCGGGTCGCCGACCGACGCGGACACTTCTGCCATGACGGCGCCGATGCCGTTGTGACCGTAACCGTGGGGGCTGGCGGAAATTGTTAGCATTACTGGTCTGACTTAGGAGAGGCGAGGTAAAATGAATTTGTTAATAAGACGTACCCGAGCTCGAAACAGTCGCGGAACTCGTCGTATGAACTCATCGCCAAACAGCTGTTGGTGAAGTCCTTGTTGCATTGAGCCGTTTGAGATTCGTCGACTGCTCGGGAGAGGCAATGGTCGATGTTGCCAGGGCCGGGACCAACGTGCAATGTGGTGCCGGAGAATTCCTAGAAGCGAGTGAATAATCAGAGAGGTTCGTGGAAGGTGGAAAGAAATATGGCGATTGCGATACGTACACCCGACTCGATGCAGGTTCCCTGGCCATCGGAGGGTTTAGGAGGAAGACGGCCAAACCAGGCGTCGCTGAAGACATCGGAATTGGCGAACGCGCCGGCGTGCTTGGTCTCGTCCCACCAAGGCATGGCACGGTCAAAGCCACACTCTTCGCGAAGCATCTGTTCAAACACCCAGACGAAGTAACGGTGCCACACAAGGAAAGCTGCCGTCTGGTGGATGTTGCTCGTCATGTCGCGGTGTACCGAGACGAGGTCTTCATATCGGTTCTGGGCACCCTGATATTGACTACCACCTGACGGCTTCTTCTGAAGACATTTGATGGCCTTCACAAAGGCCGTACGATCGGCCCAACTGTAGCTATCCCACTCAAAGCGGACATGAGGATTGCTTGGATTACAGGTGCCGCTCCCTGGGGCGGCGGCGTAACTGTCCGGGGATTTCTTCGACTCGCTAGAGATATTGCTTCCTGAGGTATCCTTGCCACTGTCTGGTGACGGTTGAGGTTGTTCAGGCTTGGTGTCTTTCGGGGTATTGTCATTACTTGGGGTTTGTGTGGGCTGATCAGCGGTCTGGTCCCCCGTGGTATCTTCGTTACTGTCTGGGGCTTCTGTGGGCTGCTCGGTTTGCTTAGTCGGGAAGTGGAAGAGGTCGCCCCAATCATAAAGCGAGTATCCCGCTCTCTTTGTGTTCGCATGATTCTTGGTCTGCTTGTTGGCTTGGCTCTTGAAATCCTGTACCTCTCCCTTGGCGCCGTCTTTAAATCGATTGTGTACAGAATAGACTTGCCCCTGTAGGTTGTCGAAGTGAAGCTCGAGCTTGTCGTCAATCTCCTCAAGAACGGCTAGGGGACGGTCCAGCCACTTTCCAAATTCATCCATCGGCCCGTCATTGAACATGCCCTTATTGAAAAACTCCCGAATGGAATCATCAGCCTTGTCAAAGAACACCTGGGGATCCTTAGTCGGAAAGGTCTTGAAGCTAGTTATGTTGACATGCTGGACACGCCTATGCACTTGCGCGGCGGGCACGGCCAAGGCAGACGCCGTAATGGCGCCGCAGAGGGCTTGCGAAGTAACCAGGTATCGCATAGTGACAGGAGCCAACAGTCCCTTGTATTATGATTAATTATTTTGGCATGGATGAGAAAGGCTCTTAGAAAGATGAAGGGTCGCACAAGCGAGCACAATACAGATAAACATCGTGGTCAAGAAAAGGAGTGTAAGTCGTTGGAGACCTCCTTTAATATCCGTGGGTAGCAATTCGTCGATCGTTATTTTCGCTGCAGTCGCTCCAACACGTCGGAGACAACAGCCAGGTGGTTTCTAAGTCGTTGCTGCGGGTTTGCTGTTCAATCCAAGGCAGATCTGCAGCATTCCCACACCCCAGGCCCGCAAGCCTAGGAGGAGAATCAGGGCAGTACCAGGGGGTCTGGTATGGCCTTGTCTGACATGAACGCCACAAGTCAAGTTCCAGGAACTGACCTCCCAATCGGGGCTTAGGGCCTGATTTCATCTTTCCTGTGAAGCCCATGATCTGCCCTGGTGATGGATCTAATAACATACTTATATAGGAGCACTCATCTATACTAATTAGCATCAGATCATGAACTCACTCACCTTCTAAGCAGGTCTTCGCTGGGAAGACGTTGGACTCTCCAATGTTCCAAAAATAAACTGCAGCAACTTACTGACAACACAGAAAGGCCAATAACAAGGACTGGGCGGCGAATGATTCCTGCGAATTCGCTGGCAGCGAGGCAGGTGCTGTAAAAAGCGCATTGCCTCGAGCGTCACCTCAGGCGTCCCTTCAAGCGTCATCTCACGCCGTGAACCATCTTGATCGCGGTTGATAAGAGCCTAGCGCTCGATGATGCTCTGTCATATCTGCTGACACATTGGTATATACTGTAGACGGGTGGGATCTTCTCCACACATGCGGCCGTCCATGTCGCGTCGCTCAATTGATCCTAATCGGATGCGACTGGTAATGTGCAGCAAGTTTACTTGCCTTTGCATGCAGGATACTATGTACCTAGTATACATGATTCCGCCTATGTATGCAGGTCCCTATTGGTGCGGGGTTGAAGACCCTCTATGATGAAAGTACCCAGGTACTCCTGACAAAACACATGTGAGGGTGATAGTAGTCGACTGCATCAGGCGAATATTTCCAGTTATTGGTTTACCCTCTTTACGAATACAAGAAACTGCCCAGGGTAACACATCGCGACTAAATTGTTAGCAGTGAGATTCCCCGTGAATGTAGAGAATAAGGTAACCAAGTGTACGCGGTGCGATTCCAATCGCTTGGGTCTGCAGATACGAGATGCACTCTTAATGGTATCACGTTTCACGACAGGTTGGCCTGCACTGCATACTAGTAGTATGGGCTCAGGGTCAATATACCTGAGGGGCAAGTAGATAGACGCTTATGGTTTGGAGCTCCTTTCGTGGTGCCATTTATGGCATTTAGGTTCTCTTGACGAGTTCGAAATGGTGAGTGCGATGTGGTGATCCCGCGACAGATTGAAGGTAGCAATTGATCTTCACTGCATCTTTAACTACCCGTACCACTCCTTGCGTCACCAATCCAGGGCTACCTTACCATATCACCAAAGCACATCACATCCTAGCCAGAAAAGCGTTCCTTATCGGCAATCCTCGTTATAACTTCATTCGTAAAAATAGCCACGCCTTGATGCCTCCATTCCATCCCTCGCTTGGCTCTTACTTCTAGCCGGTAAGAGACACATCAACTGCGATGGCCAGCCAACCCCGGTGCCACGATTTTCACCGTATCCTGACCAGATTAACGGATCCGATGGCTGAGTTTCATGCTGGTCGCTAGATAAATGTCTTGACTTGCGCATGGTGTGCCTTGCATCGTGCACCCATAGAAGAACCTGGCTTTAGGTCTCAGATCTTAGGGCTACCGAAATAAGCCATGGCAGGGTGATGAGTTCCTCTGGCGAACAACAATAAGCATCATAGTAGATACTGTGCCGGCAGAGAGTACAGGAAACAATTTCCGTAACCTTTATCGTTAATAAAATATATTTACATAGTAAAGCTTCAAGCATAACGCAAGAGATCTCTTACGATGGCAATCCTAAAAGGGCTAGCGTCTAGCTTTGATTGGCAGTTGATTCATCAGGACGAAAGATCTACAGAAGTGGCTGGGGCCCCTTTAGTGCTTCGCCGCTATAAACTACTAGGGCCGACCCTCTGAACACAACGCCGACCACATGGCTGCAATCATGGTCTAGAAGAGGCGCAGTTTCAACTGAAGCTTATTTAGAACCTGAGTTGCAAGTATAACTGTTTTGATTTCATCCCGTGTCGCCGAGATCTGGGAAAGGAATTCTTATTTTAAATTAGCCTGATTCCGCAGTGACAGAGGAATGATGAAAGCGTCCAAAACCTTGATGTAATCATACTTGAGACATGTATGCATCGTGAGAGGCGAGAAAGAATGTAGCAAACAAAGCAGAACGAATTCCCGATATTCTCCGGATCTCAAATTACTTGAAGAATATCCCCCAACAGTTATGTTGCAACGCAGTCGCTTTGGAAACAAATGGCTGAACCTTTTTTGCATTCATCGAGCAAAAGTAAAGCTTATTACATCGCCAACAAAATCTCAATCCCCTCAGAAACTGGGCATAATACACAATAGGTACCCCTGCGGTAAACAGACCTAAAAATAGGTAGGTAACCATGCTATACCTAGCTTGGGGTAGGATGCAAGCAAATTCTAGATAAATGCCGCGATTTTTTCAATCCGTAGACAGCGGCGCGAACTGCGACAGTGGATACATCACTCCAATAATAGTTTCATGACTACTCGGGGTACGCATCGTTAGACGCAAGCTGATAAAGTTGTAGCTTTCTTGCGCTGACCTCTCGCCTACGAGATGGCTCAATGTAAGGATTCTGTGCAGCCGGCACTGGTGTAAAGTCCAAAATGCTAGCAACCAACCATCCGACACAAACGCGCTACCCTGTAAACGAGCTGAGAAATTGACTTGGATTTGACCATGACTGCCAAGTAACATACATGCCTGAATGTTGGGATTGCCCTACGGCAACAGGAAGATTGTTAACGCAGTTCCCTTCTTAGTCAGAGTGATTCAGCTGATCAGTCAGTGCTAAGCGGTCCTGCCCGAGGCACGGTGAGTGAACCTTCACGACACCGGTATTTATTGGGTGTCTTGCTGAGCTGAGAGAAGACGTCCAAGGGAGAACCGGGGAGTCGGGGCGCGAGATTTCTGGTCTTATGCCTATTTCATCCAAGTCGAGTCATTAGCATCAATTGGCGCCAAGAACACTTCCCTCTTCACCCTGTTAGGCATCGCTGGGCTCCTCTAGGCTCCTCGCCTGGTCCGTATGGATCCCTTACACACGAGCTCGCTCCGCAATTTACACGGTGACGTTGTCGGTCGGAGATGTATGAGCCGGTGCTACCCAGTACGCCCGAACGATCGGTATTCGTTCTCCGAGTTTGAAAATGAGGAAAACAGCACCAGGAGGTGCTCTCGTATCACATAAGAACACGCAGTCGCCTGCTTGGAGCAAGCCATCAGCCAGTATAGTTCTTCACGACCAATCCCTTTAACGTGTCCATTTCTCATTGAGAAAAACAATACCTACAACAATTATCGAAAGTCGCCCATTCAACTCTGTCTAGGATGCCGAAGCACGTCGATGTCCTCATAGTCGGTGGTGGTCCCACAGGGATGACAATGGCTCTCGAGCTGGCCACCCAAGGCATCTCTTTCCACATCATCGACAAGGCCGCTGAGCGATCGCCGTACAGTCGCGCACTCGTTGTGCAACCCAGAACGCTTGAGCTTTTCAACAGGCACGGCCTCAGCGACATCGAAGACCTTGTGGCAGAAGGCAAGAGAGCCTCTAGAGCCTCGATGTGTGTCTTAGGCAAGAAGTTGACAGACATCAACGCCGATGACATCATGATATCAGGAACCAAGTTTCCCTCTACCTTGACCATAACTCAAGATGAGACCGAACGTTGGCTTGAAAAAAAGCTTGCTAAACATGGAGTTCAAGTTGAGATGGGAGTTGAAGCTAAGAGCATCATCCAAGACGCCGATGGTGTTAGCGTCACGGTATGCACCAAGGATGGTATCGAGGAGGAAATACGCGCCAAGTATGTGGTAGGGGCCGACGGCGCGCACAGCTCTGTTCGCCATGCCGCTAAAAACTTGACCTTCGACGGGGACGCCTACCCCCAGGAGTTTATCTGTGCCGATACTTTTCTGGACTCTCAAATGCCTGGCGGCCAGGCTTATATGTGTCTAGGAATTGGCGCAATGATTGTGATACCGCTGAAGGACGGGAGAGTCCGGCTTGTCGTGTCTCGTCCTGGTCAGGATACTACGCGCGAACCTACACTAGAAGACTTCGAAGAATTCCTTCAGGAAATCTTCCCGGGTGGTGGCTCTTTACACGATGCGACATGGGTCACCAGATTCCGACTTCACCATCGAGGCGTCAACAGCTACCGGGATGGAAGGCTCTTCGTGGCGGGCGATGCAGCCCATATCCATTCGCCATCAGGCGGGCAGGGCATGAACACCGGAATTCAAGACGCCGTCAACCTTGGTTGGAAACTAGCCGCCGTTCTCCGCGGCGAAAAGCCAGACTCCCTCCTCGATACCTATCACAACGAGCGACATCGTGTTGGACAGTACCTTCTCACGAGCACCGACAAGGCATTCACGTATGTGACGTCGACGAACCCCATCTACCTTTTCCTACGCAACTTGATCCTTCCATGGGTACTACCTATCGTCGCAAGAAACAAATCACGCCTCTTGAAACAATTCGAGTTCATATCCCAACTCCGCATTCGATATCGACGCAGCGACATTGTCGGAACTGCCCCTGGTTTCAACGGCCCCATTAAAGGAGGTGATAGGGCCGTCGACGGCAAAATCAAGGGCCCAGAAGGCGAGATATGGATGCTCGATCTACTGAGCCCTACCAAACACCACCTCATACTCTTTTCCGGATCGGGCCCGAGTCAAGCTAGCGAGGGCGAATTGAATCGCGCCGAGACCCGTTTCCTCGAGGATACCAAGACCACAGTCAAGGTCCACACGATATTTAGCGAAGAGCAAAACGGACAGGCAGGATACGTGGATCTGGACGGGGCTCTCCACAAGGCATTTGGCTTTACCAACGCCGGTTATATCCTCATCCGACCCGATGGATATATAGCCCATATTGGCCCTTTAACGGCAGTCGGGGAGGCTACAAAGTGGTTGTAGTGGTGACGTGATCAAGACCGGCATATTAAAAGCAACAGGACGATACCCCCCTCTTTTATAGATACGACATAATCCCATTAGGTTTGAATAGTCTTTTGAATAGAATTAAATATTATAAATCTGTAATAATCATACTAGCATAACTAATAGTATTTATTATGTTCTCATACCGAGATGTATACACCAATTACTAGTCCTCGGAGCTTAGTGAGGCCAGCAATCGTCCTACATAAGCGAGGACTTCCCAGGTCGCGTAGAACTTTTGTATCAAGCGTTGGCTCTTTGGGCATAGCCGAAGTTGAAGTGAATGATGCAGAAAGGTTGTCGGTAGGACTTTCATATTAGACGAGGACTGCACTTCTTCACGGAGTTAATTAGGCATCTAAATAAACATACCCAAGTTGAAGAAATCTTACTCTATACATCATAACAGTTACAATTAGCTCAGGTGTTGGTGAGTGGATGATGTGTTTGACAAGATTAATTGCTGCAAAAACTACGAACAAGGGAATTGACAAACTTGACTAGATGTTTACATTGGTAATTAGTGAAAGGTGTAGATAGGGTGTAAAAGCCGATATGCCTTCTTAGCTGTGCGGTGTGGTCCTTGGCTTCGACTGAACAGTAATTATAAGTTAATACTCCCCGGCCAGTTCTGGTACTGTAAAGTCGCCAATTACCAGCTAGATGGATCTTTCTTGATGCTTGCTTAATCCGCTTCTTGTGAGCAGATCACCGGTGTGATGCGTCGAAGACTCCACGTCCTACTTTTCGGAAACTAAGTGTGCATGTCCAGAGGTACAGATAACTTATGTCTCGTGTTTCATTTGTCTAACTACTGCTTGGGCCGATTTCTGCGGCTCGAGGACCTCGCCACCCGGGTTTTGAAAGGAAAGTACACCGGCGGCTTCACACGCCCTCTCACCACCACGCCTCGTTTGCATTGACCCCGACATCGTTTCTCTACGCACGGCACCCCACCCTCGACGAAGGCGCTCCGGCTCAGTGGCGGCCTCGACCCGGCCCGGATTCGCGGCGTCGATGGTCGCCTCGGCGTTTCTGACGCGGTGCGGCCGCGGCTGCTGGCGGTGTTCGAGTTTGACCGCTCACGCGCTTGTGCGATGTCCTCTGTCGAGATCTCGTCGTCGCTGGTAAGCGCTTCGCTGTCATAGTCCCCGATTTGCCCGTCGGTGTCGAGAAGTCCGGTCACTGACCCCGTGGATAGAGACTCACAAGAAGCGCTGCACCCGCATGAATAGATGCTGTTGGGGGAGGGAGGGGACGTGTCTTTGAGAGGCATGGCTTGAGGTTCTGTTGCTGCTGTTCCAGGGGCGTCATCTTCTGGCCAAAGTACGGGCTCCTGTGTTTGCTCGCGTGTTTCGCTCGATTTTTCTTGTTTATGTCTAGTTGGAAGTCGTGACCGTAGAAGCGCCTCTAGCTTGTCGGGGTCGAAGGATTCAGGGATTGCGTCGTTACAACCCCACTTGTTCCGCAGATATTCCTCGAATTGATACATATCTCGGTCAGTTGTGGGCAGTTGTTTTGTCAAGGCATCCATCTTGTTCCCCTGTAGATAAGTCTCCCGGACTGGTGTGTAGTCGTCCAAATCTGGAACATCGTCGAACATGGTGCGTTCTTTCATGGGAATCGGGACATCTGATATCGAGTAGTCCTCTTGATTCGGTTGTGCATACATGATTAGAGGATATGACAGAGATAAGAGACGGTTTATGCTGTTCTGTTATGAATATTGTTGCGCCAATGGTGAAATTTAGGAGTGCTGCCTACTTTAACAGACGAGACTCGAGTGGCGGTTTAACTGTATATGCTAAAACCTTGATACACCTCTCTTTGTTACAAGTAGAACAATGTTCTTTGGAATGAGACCTGAGTCGATATCCTGAGTGATAAAGGCCGTGTTTCTTTGTCTCATTTAACGATACTTATTTTTTTTGACTTCCTACCTATGTTAGCTGTGTAGATTTCACAACGGATTCTCAGCTTTACTACCGCCCACTCCAACCTAACATAAGCATGCCTCGGCCGGTTTGCTAAGTTTAAAAAGCTGGTCAAATGTTGGTTAGGCACATCGCTAAGGTGAGAGTGAATAGCATAGAAAAGTACCTTAACAGCTTTAGGATTGCTATTGTAGTTTAGATTTACCTTTCTCTTTTTCTTTTCTTTTCTTTTCTTTTCTTTCTCTCTCTCTCTTTTTAGGATGTCATAAACATATATAATATTGTAATGGAACATAAAACGTTGGCTAAAGACATAATAAATAGCCGACCTCAAACTAGATACCTATGTAGTGGGATCACCATAATATGTCTTGATCATAGCAATTCTCTATCTAATTGCACTATGAAATCGAATATTTCCCGACTATCGAACGGTGTGACGTCTCGGCCGCTCAAACAACCAACCTTTGTCACCTGCGTAGCAACCCCATTGTCAATGCCTCCGAGAATAGCCACACTCTCGACCACGCTTCGACTATGAGTACGCAAACAGCTTGACCGTGCAAAAGAACTTGGAAATCGATGCAAATACTGACGACCCCAGGCAAACCAGCGTCACTTGGCCCGTCAGGTTTCCGGCACCCCTGAACTATTTTTGAGCTGAGATAGGGATTCCCTGATAGATGTAGGTAGGAACGAAGCGCGGACAACGAGCCAAAAAAGGGATGGCTCTCGAGAAGCCAAGAAGTTTCGCCCGCAGGATCAAGGCCTCTCTCGGGAGGCGATCATCAACAACGCTACTGGATGCCTATACGCCGGTATTATAATATCACATATGCCTATGTGGGCCTTACTGCATCTAGGTGCTCATTTAATAGGAAGTGGAATATACTATGTAGTCTTCAAGCATGATAAGATAGTCGAACCTTTTATTACTTTTTTTAAGTTGTCCGAAATTTCTCCTTGGTTGGTTATATTGTTCCTATAATCATTATTTTTCTTTCTCTCTCTCTCACTCACTCTCACACACATACACACAACGATCATAAGGCTAAACTGATCGACACGGAGGATTTGTTATTCAGGCTATTCAGTGTTACTGTGGAAGGGTATCATGGTGGGAATTATAATGGCAGTCGATAAACTTGTGATCCAACGCCGCAGCGCGATTGTGAAGACAGTTCGCCAACTGCAAGCGATCCTCAACACCCCACCTCGCCTTTCCGTGGTTAGCGATACAGAGTCAGACTTTACGGACGAATCATTGCGATTTGGAGCCGATCTAGATGCCTATTTCATGCTAACCTCCCTTCCGATGCTTGGTCTCGCTGCGGGGCTCGGAAAAATCAAGAGTCCCTTGGGATTCGTCTCTGGGATTATTCTTCCGGCCTGTTCTATGGTTATTTGGATCTATTTTATACTTGCCAGACGACACTTCGATCAAGGAGGAAGAAACACGTATGGGGAGGAGGGCTCTGGGGAGAATTGGAGTCTAATATGGAGGTCCATCGACAATGTATTACAAGACCCGTTCAAATTTTATTGCAACGCTGGTGGCTACGTCGCAACGATATAGTTATACAACTCTGTCGTCCTATGTAACCCCCGAAGGCCGCCAATACGTCCCATATCAGCGAGGGCCGAATAGCCTCATCTAAGGCGGCCTTAAACAATACCGCGCCTTAATTCTATCCCGTTTAGCACACAACCTTCGTACGCGCCTCGGTTAGCCTTGCCGGGTCTCGTGAACCTTCCGTACAAGAGCCGTAGCATCGCCATTATCAACATTCTTTTTGAAGAGGCCAGGAGGCCCGACTCTCTTCAGAACGTGGCGCGCCATAGTAACATGTGCCATAGTTTGATTGTTCCGCCACCGGAAACCCTTGCGCATGGGCACTGACGTGGGCAACGTGCGTAGACTCAAGTATAAGGGGACTCACCTGCCCTGGTACTAGGAGATAGGCTGTCCCTACACTTCCCAGCACATTATATCTGATTAGTATAGGGGAATCAAGTGATCAAATGGAATGCATTATAATCCAACGCAATAACAGGAATGGATAGTCTAACTGATGCCACCATTTTTCTTCTTTTTTTCTTGGTGCTTTTCTACTCCTTTTTACTTACTTACCTAGCCACTGGATGGCTAGGTATCTTCCTTTAGCCGTATAGTTCGGCTCGGCCAAATACTTCTGCACGGATTGATTGGTGGATGATCAAGGGAAACCACTACATCGATTAGAATATAATAGACTGACTCGTCAGCTAGATATAGGCAGGTGTGGAGAGCAAGATATTGTAGATGTGTGCGTTCTCTCCCGGCATAACTACGCGTGGTAATAGACTACATGCTTCGCAAGGCACTGCATAGTAGAGAGGCTTCAAAATATGTATAGTCGATATCAGTCCTTCAAAGTGTTTCAAAACCTCGCACAACAAGTGTCTATTACGTACCTCGAACTCAGTGTTCCTAACACTTTCTGACAGGTCACTATGCGGTGACGCCTTCGACAAATAACTGCACAATGATAGAGGCGTACGCATAATTGATCGAGCGATTTCGTACTAGTTTCCAACGACGGCAGACCAGTGACAGAAGATACAACCGTTACAAAGAATGTATCAGAACGTGAGTGCAAGTTGGAACTCATATTGCGGAATATTGTGGATTTTCACTGTTCTCCCCATCAAGGCACCACGGTGCACCGCTCTATGGGTCGTAGATGGTATGAAGGATTCTATTTTTGGATCCCCAAAGCTCCCGTCTTGGAGGCTTCCATCCCAACTCTTCAACATGTGTATGCATAATTACAACCACACCTCAGACGCCTCGGAGTAATGCTAAATTATATCTACAGTTTCATGCCCGACATCTTAGCTACCCTGAGACTCTGTCTCATGCTCAGGTCAAGCATGATCTCCTCGCTGCCGCCGGGGATGGCGTAGGCGCGGACATCACGGTAGAGGCGCTCGACCTTGGCACCTTGGCCACCGCGTGAGTAGCTGAGACCACCGAAGATCTGACTGGCCTCGCGGGCGCAGAACTCGAAAGTCAGTGTGCTTTGGGCCTTGAGACCGGCGATGGCACCGCCGAGACGCAACATGGCCTCGGTGTCGCCCATCTTCTCACATTGGTACACCAGGTTCTCGAGCCAGTTGTATGAGGCTTCGATCTGGCGTGCCATATGTGCCAGCTTCATGCGGATGACAGGATGGTCGATGAGCTTCTTGCCAAATGTCCGCCTCTTGCTCGCGTATTTGACTGACTCCTCGTAGCATACACGCGAGAACCTGAGGGACTGGATGATGATACCCACGCGCTCGTGATTGAAGTTGGTCATGATGACTACGTGATGGTTAACATAGAGCGCGTGTCTTGAGGCGTTGATAGAAACTTACCCTTGAAACCCTGATTCTCTTTGCCCAGCAGGTTTTCAACCGGCACTTTGACATCTTCAAACGTGATGTATGTCGTACCGCTGGACCACACACCTTGGCAGTCCATGCGCCTTGTGCTGACGCCACCCATATCGCGCTCAATCAGCAGAAGGGAGACACCGTTCATGCCCTCGCCTCCAGTCCGGACAGCAGTGGTGAAATAGTCACACCAGATACCGTTGGTGATCCATTTCTTCTCGCCGTTGACAATGTAATGCTTGCCGTCCTCTGACAGCTTGGCCTCACATGTCAGATTCGCCACGTCACTTCCAGCATCGGGCTCGGTAATGGCAAGGCAGATGCGCTTCTCGCCAGTCAGGATGCCGGGCAAGATGCGATCCTTGAGGGCCTTCTTGCCGAACTTGATTAGTGGCGGTCCACCAATCCCGAAACCACCGATCATGTTCCAGACAAAACCGCCGGAGCCAACTCGCGACAGCTCATCGGTAACGATCATCTCGTGGAACAGATCCCATTTCTCAGGCGGCACCGACTTGACGGTGTTCTTGGTGTATTGGACGGGGTAATGCACCCCCAGCAAACCAGCCAGGTATCCGCGACGGCCGGCCTCGAGGAAGATCTCGCGGGGCACCTCCTTCTTCTCGTCCCATTCGGTAACGAACGGCTCGATCGCGCTTTCAACCCATTCGCGGACCTCGGCGCGCAAGGCGGCGTGGGATTCGTTATAGTAGGCAGAGTGGTACTGGAGAGGCAATTGTTAGCGCCATCCTCAGCCGCGGACACTGAATGGCATTGAAGGTAGCACGTACGTTTTGGTACCAACTAGGGTCGGCAAAGGGGATCTGAGAACCGAACTGCTCCAGAGCCTCGGCCTCTTCTTGCTGGGAGGACTGCACGGGCGCTTTCGTGGGTTCGGGGGCGGCGAGGGTGGAGGAGGGCTTCGCCTCGGCTTTGGGCTCGGGCGCGGGCGTGGGCTTGGGCTTGGAATCTAGGGATCCGATCTGGAGAGAAGACTTGTATTTCTTGAGGATGCCGTCGTTGTGGTATTTCCAGAATTGCTTCGATGCATCCTTGCCGGCGACGCGCGTCAAGATCTTCTTGCCACCTGCAACCGGGGGTTAGACAACATTTGCAGCGGCGCGCACGGATGCCATCGCTTCGTTTCCGGTGTTGGTTGATGGTTGCCGGTTGGCGGTTCTGACATACCTGGGTGCTCGTCTTGGAACTTGGTCAGATCGTAAACATCGTCGTCGACAATGATCCAGAGCGAATCGCCTTTGCTGTGCGATGCGACGTCGGCTTTGCTGAATGTCTTGGACATGGTGAGAACAATAAACTCAAGGTTGTAGCTGTCAATTGAGCTGCCAGGCACAAAGTATGAATGCAGAGAGAGCAAAAGTTAAATGGGGGGAGGCATGGAAGAAATACCGAGGAAATCCCCGGCTGGTCAGCTTTATTACTCGTGCGTCCCATGACGAAGCTCGGCTCGCATTTTCACATGCCGCCGCAAACAGCACCCGCCGGCTACGGGCTTGATTGGACGGATTTCAGCGAGTCACGAGTCACTTATTACTGACAATTCGAAGCCTCATTGAATTCCCCACTGTGCGCACCCAACAGCAGGGTACTAAGGCACTCTAACTTGGATACTAAGTACTTAAGGTACCTACCTCTAATGCACGGGGTTAGCGCACTATGTTCCCCATGGGCAATAGGTACCTACCTCTTCTTCGGCATGTGATATCCATCCTCCAATCGGTACCTCCGCTGTACCGAGGTGCCTTTACATAGAAGGCCAGTGATGTCATAGGTATTATGTAAGATGCTTCAGTATCCCTTTAAGGCCTGCTCAGTTTGGGACACTCAACTTGCACATAACACAGACAAAACACAATAGTGTAAACCGTGACTGATCGAGCCCCTAATTGATTAATTCTCCTATATACAACAACCCCGCCAACACCCCATTCCACCCACGAGCTAGCGCACGCTTCCCATCTCGTCGTGGGGGACTTAAAGAGTCGAGGATGTCGAATAAGATTTAAATACAGTCTTAAGCCTTTGTGTGGAAACTTAAACCTTTCGTCCTACTTATTCAACTGTTAATAAGTCTTAGCTATAGCTCTTTAAGCATGATGTGTTTATATAGATCGGGAAGAGACTAGTTTCGCAAGTCTGATATCCTTAGAAAATGTGCCTTCCACCGACCATGTGCAAACTCCATGTTACGGTATCTGTCTGTCTCACCATCAGGTAACTTGAAGTCATATTTCATCAACGCATTGGTAAATATCTTGATCTCGTTGGCCGCGAAAAAGCGTCCAGGACGGGCCTGCCTGCCGTAGCCGAAATTCAAACTGTTCGCGCTCACATTGACGAGGTGGTTCGGCGCGTCACTCTCGTTTGATGTTTCCACAGCCCGCTGGCGCATCTTATGAAATCTCAGCGGGCCGTACGTATCCGCGTTGTCAAAAACGTCAGGGTCTGTGCTGACGGCAATAGCTGGCACTTCGATAGTGACCCCTGCTGGAACCACTCTTCCATCGGAAAGAGTAAATGAACGCAAGACATTCCGCTGGAATGAAGCTGGATGGATGTTAGCACAGCATAGTAGATGGCGGCAGGTATGTATGTGCGCACCCATTGTTTGTCTCTTTCAGAAAACTGTCTAATTTCGTCATCGCCTGTAATGCCTGGCTTGTGAAAACAGCGCCATTATTAGCCAGAGCTTCCGTAATCTCCTGCCGAAGCTAAGGCATGAATAATGGCAAAGCGGCGGCACTATAAAATCTATAGAACTCGTCAACTTTTGGACATAAAACCGTAGCCATCAAGCAGTTTACACGTTGGTTGCAACTAGTACCGTAGTATGTATAGCAGCAAGCTGAGCCCCAACTGAACTTGGACCAAGTTTTGGCTATGAGTGTCTGGAAATCTCGGCTGATTCCTTATGAGCCATTGAAGCGTATCGTCAGGACATCAGTTTCGGACGACTTCGCGGCTAGTTGTCGGGCCTCGATCACGGGTCTAAGGAATTCGTATGCTGTTTTTTTCCGCTGTTCGAGTTTCTTGATCTCAGGTAATCTTGACGCGAAGAATGGACGCAGCCAGGGACGCATTTGTACGACAGCGCGCTGTGCCATCACGACCTCGATGGTGTAATTGATTGCCGAGTCAAGATATTTTTCATTACGGCAAAGCTCGGCTCCAATGAAGATACGGCCGGAAACCATTGCCACGATCCTCAGAAGCTTGGTGTGAGTGTTCACAGAGGCCCAATCAACACAGGACGGAAGCTCATGTGCCATGGCGTCACGAACTTCCTGTGCAGTCGTTGGATTAAGACGACCTAAGTAAAAAGAGGGAATGTCTTCCTAGGAATCTAGTATAAGAAATAAACAAGTTGCGACGGCTTACCCAGAGCGGGTGCCAGCTGTGCTTTTACTGTATGTGGCATTATCGGGACTGTGGATTGGATCTTGGTGTATCTTGCTTCGACAGTCTAGCCAATATGAAGAGAGTGCGTAAATACAAAACACGAACGTATCTTTTACTTAGTTCATCAACAGCAACATCCATGCTGACGGTGTCATCAGGTAATGTCTTCAGCTCGGGGAGATACTTGGGGAGATACTTGGGGCTCAAGACCATAACGGTAGTATCTAGACATGGCTTGGTCACTTTTCCAATTATCCTAGTTTAAAGCCACGAGTGCTGTGAGGAGAATGGGCCACCTTTCTATGAGGTCAAGACTCTGGTGTTGAGATTCCATATTAGCAGAAATTGATAAATCAGGCATATACTCTAGTTGGAAGCCTACAAGAAAGACACGGGTCATGTTTGCAGAACCGGTTTTTAGTAATCGTGCCATACCACTGCAGTATATTTCGGGTTCATAAACGGTCCCCTGCCTTTACGGGACCCCGGGAATGCGAGCTCAGGCGTTACGTTTATTCGAACCCGGCAAGTGGATCTGTTGCACAACAGTTCGCATTCTGCCTTCGCATAAATATTACTCATACAATTTGGAACTTCACGCCGGGGTGGGCGATCCGTGTAAAACTTCGGGCTGTGCGAACTTCGGGTGCTGGCTGATCCGCGTACTGGTTTTGACGTCGACCTGTGTTATGATTTACCCCACCCAATGGTTTCCCGACACCGCCCCCCACGCCTTTCTCCACTTTTAAGGCTCGGATCGTGCTGTCGTTGGGTAGGTAGGCTAAGTTTCCAGCATCATGGGTCAGCGAGTGCATGCCCCATATAACTAACATCGGAGTAACCCATTCTTGGCACCATGCACGCCCGAACCAAAAAAAGGTGTTTGCCTCGGCAAGGTAGCATGTCCCGTATCAATTCGCTTGAAGAAACGCGTATAAGTCGTGGATGTGTGCTGCCAGTAGAATTGACAACAGTTTAACCAAGGACTTATGTCGGCTACATTTTTAAGTGATGCCATTACAGGTTGGAAAGGCGCTATCTTGATTTGTCTCGTCACCTCTGCGATTACAGAATTGACGGCCAGCAGAGGTCACCAGAAGTTATTAGGAGCGAAAATGATGGTGTAGATGCCTGTAGACAGTCTCATTTTTGCTATGATTGCTTTCCTTGCGGCGTAACTGAACGGGAAAATGGGAGTAGAAAGTTCCAAGGTGCTTAAATTGCCTTTATTTCATGCCGGCAATTTGAATCCACCCACGAGCTGGGTTGCGTACATTCCCTCAGGGTCATACTTTTTCCTAATTGATATCAACCGAGCCAAGTTGGTATGATTATATCCTTGAAAGACTTCCTGGTCCCCACCCGCATTGTTCAGATATAGGAAAGAAACGATTATGTTGCCTAATTTCCTCTGCAATTCTGAATTAATAGCTTGAGATAGTTGCTCGATCACCGCAGTATTGCTTTCGAGGGACCATGAAAAGGTTTCTTCGCAGCAGAAATAAGGTGCTAAACTAGCATCAATGCCCATAGGATCTCCCGATGGATCCTCCCCACGATTAGCTGCAAGGTACGACTTTGAGACTGCGTTCATTGCGAGCGTCGAGATGACGGCAGTGATATTTGGACCCCGTTCTTGCGCATACCGGAAAAAGGTGCCATGGACGAGTAACATTGCATCGAAGTCAGCTAACATGGAAAACCCATGGAAACGAAAGTTTTGGCCATGTATCTGATCAAAACCTTCATTGGACTCGCTTGACCAGTTGGCTAGGGTGC
The DNA here is from genome assembly GCA_023159155.1 of Ustulina deusta. Taxonomy (NCBI): domain Eukaryota; kingdom Fungi; phylum Ascomycota; class Sordariomycetes; order Xylariales; family Xylariaceae; genus Ustulina; species Ustulina deusta. Next base: position 873,710 of record JAJNNX010000011.1, on the reverse strand, counting down.
GAACAGAGGATGAATTGCTTGGGGGGGTCGCCAGGGGGGGTAAGAAATCTGCTAGTGCTCAAGGAGTTGTGTTATTTCCATTATAGATTAGAGCTGTGCAACAGCAACTTGGGCGATCGTTAGAGTCTTCAGTTCAAACTCGGTGACAAGACCAAAATTGTTCCCCCCCAGCGCGGAGGACCTAGTACAGATCGGAGTATTGGTTGTTCTGTGTGGCTCATATGATCGATCCTGAGGATAAGATCACCTGGAATTGGAGTAAGCAAATTCCATTGGATGTTGTAGCCCAACTCATCTGTTATTACCTCATAGCTCATGATATTTGCTGATGCCCACCCATATTCGTGACTGAAGAAAGACATACCCCCACCCAATAAGAAACCAGGAACGCCAACAACTCCAATTCGACTCCCAACGACACTCAGTCCATATGGCTCGAGGTATCTGTAGATCGCATCCCAATTCTCGCCAGCACTCACTAATACAGATGAGCGATCGAGGGAAAGTTCAAGCCCAGTCAAGTTAGTAGTTGAAAGAAGGACCACTGCGTAAACTACTTTCACGAATGGAAGGGTAAATGTTACAAGCCTGCAAAGCCATTTGGTGTGCAGCTTGAGTGGTTTCGTATAACTAAGATAAAGGACGACTAGGACGCCGACATGAATAAACTTAGACGAAGGATGTAGTTGGCCTTTCTTAAGACCAATTCCTTGTGTTCTAGTCAACCTCGAGTGGATGAGTACCCCTGATATCGGCACTCATGCATAGGCTCCACCCTGATGCAGAGCTCAGCGAATCATGCAAATATCCGAAGCCAAGCTCTTGATTACCATGTACCACAAGACAGATGGAAGAATTCCTGTCAGGAACCATCTTCAGCGGGTAGCATAATAATAGGCAGCAACGTGACTTGGGTTGGTTCCAATGCTTACGAAGCATCTCGTGATGCGGTGTCCCGAGATCGACATCTCATGAGTACGCTTAGTTGCGGACGAAAGAGCAAAGAGATTGCGACAGGAGATAATTTATTTCTCAGTATTGACCTGCTACACAGCTGTTCGCTCCTTCTCTTATCTAGGACTATTCTTAACTAGTGAGCTGCTTGATACTATCCCCAAAGACATCGTTGAGAGGCAGAAAGCTACCACGCCGCTTGGGAACCGACCTGGCACTGCCGAGGAAATCGCAAATGGTGTTACTGGTCTGGCTGGTAGGGACGGTGCTTGGATTACGGGACAAGTTATTAGTGCTAGCGGAGGGGGTCACCAAGACTAGATGAGGATAAGAATAGACACAATTAGCTTTCCTACCGGACGACGCGGGCAAGTAGATTGCATCCTGCCTTGGTATAGGCCCCAATTTTGTCCCTTTCGAACTGGAAACCATCCGCTATAGCATCCTTGAATGTGAAATTGAACCCTTGAACTAAGGTACTGAGAGCAGGTACATTTCAGCCCAGGCTAAGGTGAGTTTGTGTTAGAGGAAGAGAATTCGGAGACTAGAGCGAGGTTGCCACAGAGGAGTAGATCAGGGCTTAATGCTGCATACCGAGGCATATCCTCGTTCCTCGCGAGAAGGGAGCGAACCTTTTCTCAGTGACCACCTGGGCCGTTGCATCCATCCGTCGACCTGGGTTGAAGCGCGTTAAAAACTGTTCGGGCTAGCTGGATGGAGGTAGGTGATATGGTGAGTTGCTGCGGCGAGAACTTGACGCATTAGATATGGGTGGTGTATTGCTAGTTGTGGGATCTCGATTTGCCAGACTTGAAGAAGCTCGCTCACTCGTGGCATTCTCCGGCATATAATATGGTATAGTGATGCATCAACTGCAAGTGCCTTAACCAAGCTTGGGCTTCGTCTGGGACCTCATCGGGACTCATATCCTCGTCAGGTTGCTGCACTAATACTAGAGCGGAAATCACGGGCGACTACGCATAAATTGTATCCTGCAATATCTCAGTTGGAAAGTTGCGTTTTTGGCCAGGTGGTGCCCCTTTCGACTTGCGTTTGATCCATGTGCATCGCTTTGGAGACACTATAGTACGGCAGGAGTGGTTAAGGTGCAACGCACTTTGTGGCTGACGCATGCTATGAATGGCACTTGCTCATCGCGCTTCCTAGAGGCCATCTATCAAACATGAAGTCCACGAAAACGTATTTCATCCTCACCTGTCTTTATTTACACCGGTGCGCGACTTTTTGTAGCCCTGCTTATAGATAGTTACAATGTGATTCTGTCGAGAGAGAGAGAGAAAAAACATTTACATAACCACATACATGCGATCGAATGACTGATGTAAGTGTACGTGTTGCTGACGCGACCGGCGGACAAATGTTTCAACGGACAATACGAGTTGAAGAGGCCTTCAGGAAGTGGGGTTGACATTGTAGGCAGGGAACAAGAGGCGACAGCCTCCAATGATCACCAATACTTACTTCGTGCTATGAATATAGTAATTTATTTGGTTCCAGCTATGTGGACCTGTCCCCCTTGGCAATAAGTACCGGTATCTCGGTGTGCATTGCCGTTCAACTAAAGTAGCAAGGGTTATGGAGGGCCATTGGGACCACTTGTGACAAAACATAAATCGTAAAACGGGAGGAGATAAACAAGGTCACCCTGTTTTTTATAACCTTAATAACTTCACAACTAGTTATCCAAATATTATATAATATATACCTTATTTTTTGTTATTTTTTTCTTTATTTTTTAAATATTACTTTTATTTTTTAAATATTATTTTTATTTTTATATAGCCTATATTTATAAAATTATTAGGTTTTATTTATTTATGCCAAGAGTTTATTTTTATGTTTTGTTAGAAAAGGTCCCACTAGCCCTTCTTTAGGTGGGCTATTAGAACCACAAGTAATAAAACATAATAATATTATAAATATTATAACAGTTAGTACAGTCTTAGTAAGACTTATAAAAACTCTAGACTTATATAGTAATAAAATAAAAAGTTTATATATAAACCAACCTATAACTTTATAGCTATATATATAAAGTTTATATCTATTTATTTTATAAATTTTAATTTTTTAATTTTTTAATTTTTTAATTTTTTTTAGTTTAAAATTTTTGTTTATAATATTAATAAACTAACTATAAAAGTTTTATTTAACTAATTATAATATTACTTTAAGCTTATTAATTATTTATTAATAAATATTTAATAAATATATATTTTTTATTTTCTTATAATTAATAAAATATAAATAAACTTTTTTTTTTAATTATATATTTAATATAAAAAATTATATATTTTATAATATAAACCTAACTTTAATATAATTTTAATAAAACTTTTAATTTTTATACTATTTAAAAATTAATAATTTATAATAAACTTAACTTTAAATATTTTTATTTTATTTTTAGTTTTTAAATAATTAAAATAATTTTAACTTTTAAATATAGCTAACTTTTTATTATTAAATAATTTAAAAAAAAATTTTTTTATAAAAAAAATAAAAAATTAAATATTAAACTTTTTTATAAATATTTTAAGTAAACTAATATTTAAAAAGAAATTTAAAAAAAATAAAAAGTTAAAACTTAAAAAAATAAAATTTAAACTAAAACTAAAATAAGTTAAAATAAATAATATATTTAAAAATATATTAATAAATATTATAGCTAAATAAGCTTATAACTTTATATTAGTTTTAATAGAAATTTTTTAATAAATAAAAAAAATAAAGCGCTAATTTTTTAATATATTTATTTTAATACTTTTAAAAAATAACTATAATTTAATAATAAAAAATATATTTAGAAGTACTAATTTTAAATTTTTTAGTTTTATTATTTTATTTGCTTTTTATTTTATTAGTTTATTTTTTAGTATTTTAAACTTTATTTATATTAAAAAAGCTAAAATATAAAAAACTAATTTTAGTAAGTTTATAAAAAATAAAGCTTTATTTAATAATTAGGTTTATAAACTAATAAAAAAACTAAATAAAAATATTATTATATTTTAAACTAAAAATAATTAATTTTAATATATTATAAACTAATTAAAAAAATATATTTTTATTTAATTAAAAAACTATTTAATAATATTATTAAAATAATTTAAGTTTTATTAATAGTTTATTATAATTTTAATTAAATAATTATTATTTATAAAATATTTTAAATTTATATATATAAAACTAATAAAAATATTAATTTGCTAAATTATAATAAAAATATAAATTATAAAACTATTTTTATATAAATTTAAAAAAAAATTTATATAAAGTTTTTATAAATTTAAATATTTTTTATAAATTATTTATTAATAAAATTATTAAATTAATATATAATATTAAATAAATTTATAAAAACTATTAATAAACTAAATTTATTAGTTTAATTAAATAAAAATTTAATTTAAATAATTAAATTTTTAGTAAACTTGTTTATTAATTTTTAGCTAATTTTAAAAGTTCTAAAATATTTATTTTAAAATAATTAAAAAAAATATTAATTATAAAAATAAAAAAAACTTATTAAAATAATAAATAAAACTTACTTTATTTGTAATAAAAAAAAATATATATATTAATTAATTATTTTAATTAAAAATTAAAATTTTTAAATATTTAATTAATAAAAAAAAGTTATAATAAAAACAGCTTTAATAGTTTATTTAATTTAAAAAATAAATAGAACTAATAAAAATCTTTTTATTAGTTTTTTTATTTATTTTAGTTAAAATATATAATTAAAATAAATTAATTATTTTTAAAATATTTATTTAATTATAAATTAATAGTATTAAAATAGAAATTTTAGTTTTATATAATATTAAAGCTTATATTTTTTTAATAATTAGTTATAAATTTATATAATAAATTAAATAATAATTAAAAATAAAAATAGTTTATTTAATTAAACTTTAAAAGTTTTATAACTATTAAAATAAAATAGTTAGTAAAATTTATAAATATTTAATATATATTACAAAAATTAATAATTAATAATTTTAGTTATAATATTATTATTAATATTAAATAGTTAATAAAATAAAATATTTTAATAAAAATTTAAAAATAATAATTAATCTAATTAAATAATTTATTTTTATTAGTTTAATTTTTGCTAATAATTATAATTAAAATTTTTAGATATAAATAATAAAATATAAACCTAAAAATATAAAAAAATATTAATTAATATAATTAAACATTAAAAAAATATTATTAAATATTAAAACAATTTTTTAAAAATAAAATAATTATTTTTATAACAACTAAAACTAAAAAAATATAAAAAAACTTAAAACTTTTAAACTTAAAATAAAAAAAGTTTATATAATAATTTAAAAAAAAAAAAAAACTAAATTATTATTAAAAAAATTATATAAGATCTTTAGAATTATTTTTATTAAAATAAGTAAAAATAACTAGCTAAAAAAACTTTAAAAAAGCTTATTATAATTAAGTTTATAATAACTAAAAATAATTATATTAAACTATTTAAAAAAAATTTAAAAATAATTAATATTTTATAAAAAAATTAAATTTAAATTAATTAAATAGTACTATAAAAAACTTTTAATAATAAACTAATTTTATTTTAAAAAAAAAAAGATCTTATGTCGGTTGGGTCTACCCGGGGTAGTGTGAGCGTACATAGTGCCGTACGCAAGGGCAGATCTGTTGAGGCAAACACCATACAATCTATTGTACTATGTCTGATGCCTTATCGAAAGGAAAGAAGGGAACTATTCGGCAGGTGCGAGAGGTGCCAGATATACCCCTTCGTATTCGTACGAATACGAATGCGAAGGGTCCACCTGACCCCTAGCCACCTGGGCTAGCCATGGGCTAGCATGGCCTTCGGCCATGGTCCGAATAAAGCGTACGATTGACCTGGAATACTATTCCAACACTTAAATATATAAAATTAATATAAAACTTTTTGCTTTTTTAACTATTATATTTAAAAAGATTTTTTTTTAAAAAAAAATTTAAAACTTTGCTATTATTATAATTAAAATTTAATATAATACTAGAATTTAATATTAAATATTTATATAATTTATTTTATTTAAAAAAAAATTTATAAACAAACTGCTAGCTATAGATTTTATTAAATAAAATATAAATTTAAACGCTATTTTTATTTTATTTATATTTAAACTTAAATTAATTAAATATAAGTTTATAATTAATTATTAATAAAAAATTTTTTATTTAAAACATTAAATTATATTAATTTTAAATATTAATAGTATTATATTTAATTATTATAATACTATTTATTTTATAAAACTAAATATTATTAAAGTTTTTTATTAATTATTATTAATTATAAAATTATATTATTTTTTTTTTTAAACTTATAAAAAATGTTTTAATAAAAAGTTTTATTATTTAGTTTAAAAATAAAACTTGTTTAGTAGTAAGCTTTTATTAATATATAAATTTAAAATTTTTTAAACAAATTTATAAATATTTATACAAATAATATTTTAATTTATTTTAAAACTAAAAAATAGTATTAAACCTATTATAAAAAAATAATTTATTATTTATATTAAACTAAATATTAAAAAAATATTAAAAAGTTTTATTTTAATATATTTATTATTAATTATTTACAAATAATTATAAAAACTAAAATAAAAATAAAAATTAATTTTATAAAAATCTAAGCAATTTTAAATCAAAACTTTAATAATTTTAAAAATACTAAATTAATCTAGTTATTTTTTAAATTTTATAATTATGTTTGTATATTTATTTATTATACTAATAAAATTGCTATTTTTTTTAAATTAACTATTAAAAAAAAATAAACTATTTATAATAGGACTAAAATAAAAATAAGTTTTTAAATATATAAAATTACTAATATATAAAACATTTGTTTTAGTTTTTTTTAAGCCCGGTTAACTAATATAAATAAAGATAAATATTTTATATAATATAATAAAAAAAATTATCTAGTAGTAATAAAAAAATATAACCTAAAAACTTATAAAGTATTTTTTTAAAATAATAATATTAATTAAATAAATTTATTTAATTTAAAACTATAAATTTTTAACAATAATATAAACTTTAAAATATTATTACTTAAAGCTTTTTAAAACTAAGTTTTTTATAATAATTAATTATTAAGTTTTATTATATTTTTTAAATAAATAGATTTTATTAATATAATAAATATATTAAGCTAATTTTTTATTAAACTTTAATATTATTTTTTAATACTAACTAAAACAAAAAAATATAATAACTAATACTTTATTAAAAAAATAACTAAGCTTTTTATAATTAAAGCTAAAAAAAATAAAAAGAAAATAATAATATTAGTTCTGCTTAATAAAATATTAGATTTTATATTAACTATAGACCTTTTATTTAATATTTTTTTAAAAACTAACCTAGTAAACTTAATTAAACAAAAAAACTAGTTATAAGATCTAAAAAATAAAAACAAAAAATCATATATACATAAAGTTATTTTAAATAAAAAAAATTTTTTTATATAGCTTTAATTCGAAAAGCTTATATATTTTTAATTATTGTTGGTTGGCTCTATCCGGGATAGTATGTGCGTACATAGTGCCGTACGCAAGAGCAGATCTGGTGAGGCGAACACCATACAATCTATATTGTACTATGTTCGAATGCCTATCTTAAGGAAGAAGAAGGAAAGGAATCAGAAGGTGTGGGAGGGCCTGGTATACCCCTTCGTACGAAGGGGTCCACCATGGCCCCTTAGCCATGGGCTAGCCATGGGCTAACCACCTGACTTGGCCACCTTAGGTGGCCAAGGTGAGTGACCCATAAATAGCGTACGATTGACCTGGAATACTATTCCAACAATTATTATATATTAAAATTAATACAAAATAATCAAAATATTAAAATAAAAATATTATTAGCTTTATTTAAAACATAATTATAAATAATATATATATAATTATTATAACTATAAAAAAAACAAAATACTATAAAACAAAACTTTTAGCTTTTTTTATTTATTGTTTATATTAGCTATAATATAGTAATATATAATAATAAATAATAAAAATATATTATTTAACTAATAAAGTTATAACTATATATAAATATTTATAAATAAGTTTAACTATTTAATTATAACTTTATTTAGCAAAAAAATAGATATTATAGAATTATTAGCTATATAATACTATAAAAATCTATATAAATTTTTTAGCATACTAAATATATAAATATTAAATAATATAAAACTATTTATTTCTAAGTTTATAATAATAATTAATAGTTTTATAAGTATTAAATACTACTTTAGTAATACTTACTACTTTTAGATTTAAAAAACAATAAAATTAATTAATTAAAAACTAAACTAATAATTCTATTTTTATATTAATAAATACTAAAACAATTAAAATATTTATTTTTTTGCTTTAAATTTTATATATGTTGGAATAGTATTCCAGGTCAATCGTACGCTTTATTCGGACCATGGCCCATTTGGCCATGCTAGCCCATGGCTAGCCCAGGTGGCTAGGGGTCAGGTGGACCCTTCGCATTCGTATTCGTACGAATACGAAGGGGTATATCTGGCACCTCTCGCACCTGCCGAATAGTTCCCTTCTTTCCTTTCGATAAGGCATCAGACATAGTACAATAGATTGTATGGTGTTTGCCTCAACAGATCTGCCCTTGCGTACGGCACTATGTACGCTCACACTACCCCGGGTAGACCCAACCGACAATATATAATTTTTTATAATATTTATTAATTAATATATTATTATTAAAAATAATAATAAAAATTAAAATATAAAACTTTTTAATAATAAATATTAATAAAATTATTATAAATTTTAATACTAAGCAATAAGCGTTCGAACTAGTTTACTAAACTTAGAACATTTAAAAAATAATATATAATATAGCAATTTTTATATAAAAACAATACAAGTTACAAACTAACAAAAAAAAATATTTAATAAATTTTAAAATAAAAAATAAAGTCTTTTTAAAAAAAAAAAGCTTTATAACATAAGCACTAATTATTAAATTAGACTTCTAGTTGGTTAGACTTTTTAAGATTTTAAAAAAATAAAAATTTAGCTATATTTTTAATTTGCTTAACTTTTACAAAATAAAAAACTTATTTTATACTAACTAATTATAAAAAATAAATAATAACTTTTTATTTTAATAAATCTAATTATTACTTTTAGCTAAAAATATTAATAATAAAACAAAATTTAAAATTAAATAAATTAAATAATTAAAAATATATAAAAAAAATAAAAAGCTATAATATTAAATTGCTTAAAAAAGTTATAATTTTAATAATATTTAATATATAGCTTAAACTTTTAAAAATATACTAATAAAGCTTAATTAATTTTATAAAACTTATAAAAATAAATATATATAATAATAGCTAATAAATTTATAAATAATTATAAAAATAATAATAAAGCAATATAATATAAAAAAAGTTATATAAACTTAATATTATTAGTAATTTTAAATTAAAACTATATTTAAATTTTTAGTTTTAAAAAAAATAGTATAATAGTTAATATAGTTTTAGCAAAACTTATAAGAACTTTAGACCTATATAGCAATAAAATAAAAAGTTTATGTATAGATTAACTTATAACTTTATAGCTATATATAGAGTTTATATCTATTTATTTTATAAACTTTAATTTCTTTTTTTTTTTTTTTTTTTTTTTAGTTTAAAGTCTTTGTTTATAGTATTAATAAACTAGCTATAGAAGCTTTATTCGACTGATTGTGACAAATATAGGCTTAATAAAAATAAACATAGCATTAAAAAATAAAACAAAAAATAACAAAAAATAAGGTATATATTATATAATATTCGGATAACTAGTTGTGAAGTTATTAAGGTTATAAAAAACAGGGTAACCTTGTTTATCTCCTCCCGTTTTACGATTTACGTTTTGTCACAAGTGGTCCCAATGGCCCACCGTTAAGGGTCCCTGTCCGTGGGTCAAAGCCTCTTCTTTTGACGTATACTAGGCAGCCTTGCTTCGGGAAATTTATACCTTCGGAACTGAATTTGATTGGTTCATTAAAGAAGGCGCATCGAAGATCGACGGCAGCTTAGCCACGACGTATGCGCTCGTGCGATTTACCGCCAAGTCTGCCTCTCGCCAAGTGCATTTGACAGCCCTTCGAGTAGAGAATCTGAGATTGAATTGTGCTTTGAGCGATGCGGTGACATGAGAGTTGTTGCCTACACGACAGCGAGCGGACTAAGCCATGGCGGATAGAGCCAAAGTTGAGGACAGGGTCATCACCTTGCTATATAATCTCAGAATGTTTCCGCCCAGAGTCTCGACTTGCCTTGAGCTTCACAATCCTCCTGCTAGTACGCTTCACCGACCTTCCAGCCGAGATGGTTTCGACCAAGTTCCTTCTTAGCAGCGTCTCAACTGGGGCGTTAGCCCGTGCAGCTTATGCTACTGTCTCAGAGCTCCCAGTCGTGTCACTTTCTGAGGGCGCTTCTTGTGCCTGTTCGCAACTTACAACGCAATATGGTAGTGAAGTCTTAGATGTCAACTCGGCGAATTATACTACTGAGGCCACCAGTTACTGGGACATAAGAGCCGATCTTTCACCGAGTTGCATTTTTCTCCCGACTGATGCCGACCAAGTCGCCAACGCCGTCGCAATCATATCTTCGTGCGGCGCTCAATTCGCTATCCGAGGCGGAGGTCACATGAATGTATTTTAAGCCTGGACAAAGCTACGTTGTATGCTCTCACTAATCCGTTTGGCTCTAGTATCCGGGATCTAACAACATCAACGGTGGCGTCCTACTTGCACTCAATAGTCTCACGGATATTAAAGTCAATAGCGACAATGTTACCGACAATGCTACAGTCGAGCTAGGACCAGGAAATCGATGGGTCGACGTTTATGGAGCCTTGGAGCCTTACGGTCTATACGCCGTTGGTGGTCGATTGAAGACGATTGGTGTACCAGGTCTTTCGCTGATCGGCGGCTTCCACTATTTCAATAACAAGTACGGCATGACGATGGACCAGCATGTCAGCTACGACGTTGTGCTCGGAAATGGCACACAGGTTGTCGCAAACGCGACTACGAATCCCGACCTCTTTTGGGCTCTAAAGGGCGGTGGTAGTAACTTTGGCATTGTTACCAAATTCACTATGAAGGCCTATCATATTCCACTCGTGAGCACGACTATCCAGACTTTTAACGGGTCTGGCGTCGAGGACTTTATCGCTGCTACTGTTAATCACGCTGAAAACAACCCTCCAGATGTTGCGGCGGGCAGTGTCATTAGCATTACATATAACGCTACGACGAAGGCCGTCTCCGCCTCCTTGTTAGGCGTGGAGGATAGCTCTATCTCACCGCCATCGCGATTTGCCAATTTCTCAGCCATCCCGTCCGAAACGACCATTAACAGGATCATTTCACCTGCTGAGTGGCATTCCCAATTGGATAGCCCGAACCAGATGTTTCGGTAAGTAATGCACTCAATCTCAATTGCTGCCATTATGCCAAGTACCCCTATACTAACTATTTTAAATGATAGTGTCCAATTCGCCCACAAAACCATGAAGCCGGATGCCAAGCAGATTTACATAATATACAAGGCTTGGAAAGACGCGGTAGACAAGATCAGTGACGTTGAGGGTCTATACCCGACCTTCGTCTTGAACCCGATGTTTGCCAGTTCCGCAACCCCTGCCAACACAAACGGCATTGGTAACGTCTGGGGCCTATCTGATGACCAGTCATATATGAGTAAGCCTTCCTTGATTATCAGCTGGAAGGAAGTTATCGTCATGTTACTGGAACTAACTTGAACGTAGTTTGGCAACTATCCACTAGCTGGGCCAATGCCGAGGATGATCTGCGCATGAGCAACTGGGCTACCTCGTTTGTCAATTACTGGCATTCGATTAATAAAGACCTTGGTCTCTCATCCGAGTTTATTTACATGGGAGATGCTTCTGAGACGCAGGATCCATTTCCCGGATTTCCGTTGGAAAATGTGCAGAGAATGAGAGATATTCGAGCAGCTTACGATCCCCTGGGGGTTTTCTCTCGCTTGAACTGGGGCGGATTCAAGCTGTCTGTCTAGGCTTCTATAAAGGGCATACCAGGACACTACTTCGATTATCTGCTGTCACGGAGAAGTGAACCCAAGGGATCCATGAGATCCCATATATAAATAGCTTATTTTCATCTCTTATGTTGTAACTAGAACTTAGACCTTAGATCATATGAATACACCTCTGGTGATCACACCTGGAATGTGCACTGGTCCCCTTCCTTCGACTGATCACAACTCCACACCTCCGTGAGATCTACCCTTGGAGGCGGTTTTTATCAGGAGTAACTAAGAGACCTTAGTACAGCTGTCACATATAAGTGGGGTCTATAGAGATTTCAACAACAAAGGAAGCTTGGGAACCCCCCCCACAGTGCCCTTTCCCTTCGCTATTACTGCTCCGATCCGACCTAGAAAGATCTACAGGTGACTTGAAAAGTGGAAACGCGGGGCTTACATATAACTCTAAGTACTTACTTATATATGAGCATTATCTGAGGTACCTACTCTTGATTGGCTGTATGTAGTCAATGAGGCCTGCATGGGAGACTTACGGAGGAGGCATGTTTCCTTTGCAGTTACCTAGCTCAGACGATAGACCCAACATCTCCCTCGGTACCAGTAGTTTTATGAATTGCAATGCTGATAACTCAGCACCGAGTGCTCTGCTGACTCATTGTGGCAGTGCGACAGTCCTACCGGTTCTGCTGCCCCTGATCGGCCTCTCGTAGCTGCCGGGGTTCTGTTTTGCTATAAGTAGGGCTGTTGACGTAACCCAAGAGGCGAAGGGCGGGGTGAAAGCACCAAGGGACAAGAAATCGAGACGGAGCGAAAAGATGTTGTATTGGAACGTCGGACGGCCGCCTAAATACTGTGTCGGTCTGACTGCTACCCCCATCATGCCGCAGTCTGCTTGTACCATGCATCATGCAGGTGCCAAGGCGAAGCTTTGCTGCAGGGAGCCATGCAGGGTGGCAATCTAGGCAGAGAGGTCGCAGAGGAATGAAGAAGGTAACCCTACCTACCCACAACATTTTCCTCGCGAGGAAAAGGAGTTGACATGTGTGCTGACACCCCGCAACTTCGAATGGGCTTCAGCCGATGATCACTTGAGTGTGCATACCCTGGTTACAATGCCGTAGGGGAGTATTGTGTGCGCGCCCTCTGAAGATACTGCATTGGAGGCGAAGTGATCGCTTCAGTTACCTCGATACTGACAGCCGGGCAGGTGTGCTCAGATCCGCCGGCGGAATGACCGATGATCGTCGACGCGGGTGCGTATCTACCCCCTCGGTAAGCACTCAATTTCATGTCGTCGCTCCCGCCTCGCCTCCACGATCAATCCGACTTCCTCTCGTGGATTGAGTGCAACTTCGTTTTTGGAGGATTTTACCATGGGTCGCATCACTTTTCATGTCAGGGAGCCTTGCTTTTCAGGGTCAACGGCCTTTGCACTCTGGAACCATATCACTTTTCACACTGCTGTAGAAGCCGGGATGGGAAGAAGGGTAATATGCTTAGATATAGATGTACCGCTAGTCTTGTATATGTTCCAAGAATCGCTTGCTGACTCAGGCAAGAGGCAGTTTATTGCGAGGTATCTTCCACGACGTACAGATTGGAAAGCTGAGTGAGATACCTTGGCATCTTGAACAGTCAGCTCTCAAAGGTCCCAAAGCCCGGATTTCTTGTTCCGACTACCGTACTTCCTTACTATTACGACAGATGCTCCGGCTCATTCAAAGGCACCCCGAAAAGTCTTTTCCTCGTAAGTCTCCTTTGTAAACTGAAACGAGGGGATAGTGCCACAGCAGTAATAACGTGGTCCAACCTTGTCGGGCGCGGTTCGCTACCATGTATTATGCCTGACTGGGCTACATATCCCCCCCATGCTCTTTAAATAGACCTACATACTCCGTACTGCCCCAGCCTTTTGGCGGTGTTTCGGATGAATTTGTTCGGCTGCCGCGATCTGTCAAGCCTCGATACTACTTTCTCAGATTGGATATCCCCCCCACTTCGCGAGTAATGCCTAGTGAATAAGCCCTAGGTCTTGACAACGCATGCAATTGCCGGCGGATGGAGAAACTACTATTATATAATGAACTAGAAAGGTGCCGAGATCATTACCTATCCTAGTTATCAAGACTTCACTCTGCGTCGGCCTTTCTTTACCTCATAGGTAGCTGACCTACGTATAGAATCCGTTGAGGCATCAACACGATACCTCCACCATTTGACGATCCTGCTCCTAACGGGGAACTGTTCAATGGATGTCGCTCAGCAAACGAGAGGACTCGTGATCGCGGGCCTGGTTATCAACACTACAGCCATTGGGCTTCGGTGTTGGGTCCGCCTTCACCAAGCGGCCTTCGCCTACGACGATGCAGTCCTCTCCTTATCCCTCGTACGCACACCTGAAGCTGCGAGGTCAAGTTCTGTTTCCTGATGTCCACGTTTATCTAGATCGCATTCATTCTCTTCTCCGCCTTCCTCCTCGTCTCACTGCACTATGGATACGGTGCGTTGAAACCTGAGCCATGGCATGATGCGACACTTGCTATCAAAGTGAGTCTCCCGCTATCGGATACTTGACCAAATATAAGTCGAGACCTGACTCTGGTAGTTCTTCATCATATCCCAGCTCGCCTACGTGCTTACGTCCGCCATCGTCAAGACCGGCGTAGCCCTTGTTCTCTTCCGAGTCAACATCAACAAAGCGATTCGAAACATCTTGATCGTATCTATGGTCGTCGTCTTCGTCGTTATACTCACATTCTTCTTCTTGTTAGCATTACAGTGTCGCCCAATATCGCTCAATTGGGGTGTCGGAAAGGGGCAGTGTTTTGCCTACTCGACCATTAGGGAATCAGGCATCGCCCTTTCTATCGTGGACATATCGTCGAATTGGCTGTACTCATTGCTACCGGTTGCAATGGTGTACAAGGTACAGATGCGCCGAAGCCTCAAAGCTGCCGTTATTTTCTTATTGGGCTTGGGTTTTGTGTAAGTCCTCGGGGCCTAACCTAGTCATCTATGGACGATTCTACTGACGCTTATTTATAGATCCAGCATCGCTACAGCTGTGAGGTTCAGGTACATACTACAAGTAAAGGACCGCCACAAGACGCTGGCCAAGACCAACGAGATTGAAAATAACGTGTTGGTACTCTTGTGGAGCCATGTCGAGCTCTTTCTGGCAATACTCGCCAGTTCACTGGTTGCCCTGCGCCCATTGCTCAGGCGTGCGGGTGAAATGATTCACGAATGGCGTTCAAAGGCTTCTACGGATCATGGTGAATCCGGCAGTTCTGACAAGTCATCGGACGTCAATGCCCCTAAGGGCTATTACTCGCCGATTAGGACACCCGACCAGGCGAGTCTGGCACCAGGCAAAACTGGTGGAGCTTCAATCGGTAGCTAGATATCGGGTCAAAGAGTGATAATGGTTCCTATTGGACAAGTCTTGAACAAATCATGATGTAAGCACTACATGAGGAGATCTACCCGGTCTCGGCCGGTATTCCTCCTAGCGTATGGATAGAAGGCAAAAGAGAGAGATTCGAGGCTAATTAGCCCTAATGACCGCGTCGGACACTGGACTATTTGCTGAGATAGACTTCTCCAATGTATATTACACTTCGCACCGGTTTTCCTATAAGATAATACTCACCTAGTCCTACACCATTGCTGTTGCGCCTTCCAATTGACTGACCCCTCATGGCTGTTTTTCCTGGCTCCATCCTGCTTTGCTGCTTTGCTGCATTCTCACTGTTACATCGGTGGACTGCTGCATTGCCACCCAAAAATCCTTTCGGCGGTACTATTTTCTCAGAACGGATAAACAGGGGATCTGCAAGGGAACATGAGGCATACATGGCGCTTGTATACCCAGTATTCATTGTCACCCTCGTTATCAGGCGCGTCTATTGCTAATGGGCTAAATAATGCCTGGTTGGAGGTCTTTCTCCTTGACTAAGCTTATGTAAGCTCTTCAGCTGGCTGTCCTGGCAATCACTCGACCAACCAATCACATGCTATAAAATTCAATGACCACCTACCCGATCTCCATACACATATGCAAACCGAAATTGCCCCATCAAGCTTGGCCAGCAGTGATCGCCGCCGCGGCCGGCGGGGTTTGTTGCAGCGACGGCAAGAGAAGCTCGCTCTCGTCAAGGTTGTAGCGAGTCGTCAACTTGCTCCAGTACTCATTCCCACACATCTGTGCTTCGAGGCCGCGAAAATAGGCCGTGAGGACGGCCGCGCGATCCATGCTCTGCAGCTCAAGCAGATCCTCGAGCAGTCGGCGGTGCCTGTGCTCCCACTCGCGGCACATGTGCAGCAGGACGCGCTTGGACGAGGCCGCTGACAGGTCTGCCTCCGCCGACAGGATCGCAACGCTGTTGCATAGCACCCCACCCTCCTGCTGCGTGCTCCGCGCCGTCTGCGCCTCCTTCTCGTAGCTCCAGATGTCGTTGAGGACGAGGATGTGGCGGCCCATGTTCACGTCCGCCGGCTGTACGGCGGCCAGCTCGTCGCTGCTCAGGCGGATGTCCAGAACAAAGCGCATCAGGGCGGCGAGGAGTCTACATTTATCAGAAACGGGAACCGGGCTATGCAGCCTGAGATATTTAGGTGAAACATAAATGAAACAAGCAAGAAAACGAAACCGCGAACATCGAGTCTCTGAACGGCGACTTGGCAAGTGAGGGTAAGAGAAAGAAGAGTCAACTTACGCCTGCCCGATGTCTTTGTCTCTGTACTCGAAATACTGCATCAAACTCATCGACTTCGCGCGGATCTTGTCTGTCTGCGATCTCATGAAGATGAAGAGGGGCTCTACGATCTCTTCGGCAAGTTCCTCGTCGTGTGCCCGCATGCTCTCCCACAAATCGTAGGTGATCTTCTCAACGGCGACGGAGCGGTTCGGGGTCACGTCCCCACGGATTATCGACATGAGCCTTCCGTTGTAGGCCGTTCCCTCTTCGAATGACATTGTCTCAAGAGTATCTGTGAGTGAGGTCATTCGGATGTTACTAATGATAATGTTGCTAAAGTGGTTGCAAGAAAAGCTCCTTCGGCTTTCTTGACTGAACTCACTTACCGTCAATTAGGAACAGGACCGTGAGAAGACGACACGCAAAGTGAATCCTGTCGTCCTTTGCGTCGGGGAAATACATGCAGGTGCATCGTGCAAAGCCCCCGCCCAGAAACTTCTCACGACTGCTGTCATCTGGGAAGGGCCAATGAGCGAGGAAGTACTCGTTGACTTCCCGTTCAACCTCGTCGAGTCGGCTGTGACACCGTAATGAAAACGTGGACTTTATGTAACCCATTGGGGCTGACGTTAAAGTAAGTAGTAATATTTGACAAGAACTCCAGCGTCGAGTGAGCAGACAAGCTTTAGAGAGCGTACGGATTGGTGAGGGAGGTCATCACTAATCAGAACGGACTCTTTATATCTATGAGAATGTATGAGAAGCGTCTCTATAACAGCCTGTGATAAGCCTCGGGGGAGATGGCAGAGATTCTACAAAGGTGATCAATCTTGCTCGTCCTTTGACGGTTATCTCTGACATCGTACATCGACAACGGTGCTACCCAATGATCAGCACTAATACATTATGAAACTGACTCGTTTCCCGACGTTCCATTTCATACAACGATTGCTTAGGGGTCGCTCATAAGTATCAACTAGGTAGGTTTATGCGGTCATCCTACCTACCTATGTGGGAAGAAACTGCAAGAGTCTTTTCATTGGATACGGGTCTATTTGTCTGATGGAAGCCACATCAGATTGCGTAAGCGAGTGTCGTATAGAACTGCCTTGCCGAAATTTCCTAGGCGTACTATGACGTATCGCTATCCCTCGTCCACTTTCACTTTGCTGACGAACACTGGTGAAATAGGCAGACGTGATGTTGAAGTGTAGTGGGATTGACTGCATGGAGATGTTGCTATATTGGTATCGTCATGCGGTCGTGGGGTTAGGTAGCGCTGGCAGTGGGTTTCATGTAAGCCGTGTGAGAGGTAGCTCCCTGAACTGTAGAATGATACGGTGGCGCTCCCTCTCTTATCTTATGACTATTCGTATCTCCCCTATTCAATATAATATAAGACTAGTGTATATATTGTGATATTACATTCACACGGCCGCTAAGTCACGGGGCTTTCCGACTGAGAATGAATTCCTCACTTCAGTGAAATATATACCCTATCAGACCTTTGCCCTTTCTCCGAATACATAAACAGAAACCTGCCTCTGTTCGAATCGTACCTGCAACAAAGAGAGTAAGAAGACAGTTCAAGATGGCCTCTCCGCAGATACAGTCAATGTTCGCGGAGGTTCTACAGGCGAGGACCATTGTGATATTACTCCTCTTGATGGTGAGCACAGGCCGTAGGGCTGATGACTGAACTTGACCTAAATTATCTGTGTAGGGACTTAGTCGTTGGGTGTACACCGTGCTCTACAACCTGTACTTCCATCCACTTCGTGATGTCCCCGGGCCACGCATCGCTGCTATAAGTGATGTCAGTGCTGGCACAAACTTTCCAGAAATTATGCACTAACAGCACTAGATTCCGTACTGTTGGTGGCTCCTAGGTGGCCGTATGCCATATAAGCTGCTCGAATTACATGATCAATACGGTACGGCACGCTTATGAGCAAGTGTATTTCAAGATTCAACTGACTTTAAAGCAGGCCATGCTGTACGCACAGCACCAAACGAAGTGTCTTTCAGCAGCTCTCAATCCTGGGCAGACATCTATGGCGTGAGACCCGGCCATAGAACCTTTCTCAAGGGGAACTTCTATGACGGTGGAAGTTTTGCCGGCTTAGGAACCGCGTCCATCATCAGTGAGCGGAAACCCGAAGCGCATAGGAATATGCGGGACTACCTTAGCAATGCCTTTTCGGACCGCGCCATCACGAAGCAGGAAGTGATTGTTGCCTCGTTGGTCGACAGGTTCATTCACCGAGTAGGAGAACTGGGGTCTCGGCAAAAGGCTCTCAACATGGCGACGACACTCCAGTCTCTGACCTTTGACATCACCGGAAGCCTGTCTCTGGGTGCCTCTTTTGGAGCCCTTGAACGAGGTAAGCAGAATGGGAGAGCAGTCACGGTAACCAAGTCCTAACAGGGCACAGAGCAACCACATCCCTGGATATCGGTATCAATCAATGCCATGATGCAGGGCGAGATCATAGACGTCTTGAATCGCTTCCCAGCGCTCCTGAAAGTGGTACCTGTGCTGCTGGCAGGAAAACTGAAGAAACTGACCGAAGACACGAAAAAGAACGAAGAATTTGCGTACAAGGCAGTGCAATCGTACGTGAATCGATAGCGCAGGAAAGAAACAGACTAACAAGTTAACCACACCAGGCGAATGACCCGGAAAACAGAGTGCGAGGACTTTCTGACCCGGATCCTCGAGGACCGTGATCAAAGCGTCGTGACAGATAGACAAATCGCCGCGCACGCCTCGGATCTCGTCATCGCAGGGAGTGACACTACTGCCACGGTCTTGTCGGCATTGATCTACTACCTGCTTCTGAACCCATCGACCATGTCCCGGCTGACGGCAGAAATCCGCGACGGATTCCAAAGATACGAGGATATCAACAACTTGTCAACAGCACCACTGCAATACCTCCGTGTCTGTCTCCTAGAGTCCATGCGAATTTATCCCCCCGTTCCGATGTCGCTTCCGCGCATCGTGCCAGAGGGGGGAGACACCGTAGATGGCATATTTCTGCCCGAGGGGGTAAGGGTTTTCGTCGCGAACGACGTCTTGCGTCATGGCAACTGAACAATACTGATGTTTTCTGGCTAGACAACGGTGTACACGAGCCCTGTGGCGGCTTCGCTGGGCAAGGCGAACTTCCAAGACCCGATGTCCTTCAAGCCAGAACGATGGATCGAGCGGGACGAGGGAGAGGACCTCGATGCCAGTCAGCCTTTCTCAGTTGGAATACGTGCCTGCATAGGACGTAACCTCGCTTGGATGGACATGCGCACGACCTTGGTCAAACTCCTCTGGGTGTACGATCTTGAACTCGCGCAGTCGGTCGACTGGCACGGACAGTCAAGGATGCATACGTTGTGGAGAAAGCCGGACTTGATGGTTCGGGTGAAGAACAGAGGCGTCAAAGTTGCATCTTAGACCTCGATAGGTAACAGGGGCCTGCATACAAGGAGATGAGTCAATGACATGGTAGATTGTCATGCTCGGGGTGAGGATGTCTCGGTCTAGCTGCAGTGTCTTCCCTTTGGCCCTTGTGCTGCCCGACGGTAATCAAGCTTTGGTGGTGCGGCCATCGTATCACTTCTTCTTACCGTTCCCACCGATTCGTGGTTTCGCATGAAATCATCACATTCAGACATAGGTGTAAAGATAAACATATTGATTACTTAGGCCTTCGTTTTTGGAGGCCTATACAAGAAGTTGGTCTCGAAGTGGAAAAGATGTTGCATTGTAGATGGAGGGTCTCCAGCGTAAGCCTGCCAGCTAAATACAGTGGGAATCTGACTGTGCCTTCCCTATCCTTTACGCTACCAGCACCTTCCCACTTATACAGCCACCCTAAGCCCTAGCCACATGGACCTAGCCATACTGACCAACCACGATTGATCTAAAGACCTACTTCTGAATGAATGGAATGGGGTAAATACAGCATGCTTTTTGATGTTTTAGTGAAGACACAAGTGCTATGCTCCCTGCCACCTCAGTAGGCTTCTCCTTGGAGGCGAAACTTGCTGCACCTCAGACCAAATCATCGCAATAGCTACTCCGCTGAGACATTGATTTACAGACTGCGCCAATAACATCTTCAAATGAACCGAGTGCTGGATGGGGGCCCATTCATGGCCAATGCAGGTCGGCTGCAAATAATACTGACCAACGCGTAATAGTAACCCTGTCATTCATTCCCTATGTGTTGAGAAAAGAAAAGGTAAATCTACTAACCTAAGTTTACTTGTTATCTCAATGGCAATTCTATAACACTAAGGGCCTCAGGGTTTGATTTCAGCTGTAAATCTTTGAATCCTCTCTAAGAAATTGTTCGTGGTGATCGGTGGCCGAGCTGCAAACCCCTGTTGTTGTTTAGTGCCTAGCGGGCTCCCTCATCACATCTCGCTCCTTATTTGAAGCATCTTGCCTGCAGCAAAAGTATTGCTGCCTCGTTGCACTCATTTCACCATTCATATTTGATCACTGGTAGACTCGTAATCGGCCTACCTTGATCGCCGCTCAATATTGAAGTAGTGTGAGTGGATTGCGTAGGTAATCACTTGATTAAGCCACATGGTAAGCTAACACCCCCCCTTGCGAACCACCCCATCGCGACCCAGCTAAAAACGCGCTACTGACCCTAACCACCTCAATTAAAAATTATTAAATAATATAATCGCGTTTAGTTCTTATATTCTCTTTTTACCCTTATTTTTTTTAGAATTAATTTTTTTTTATTGTAATGCTTTTATACAGCGACTAATAACGTGCGGCAGCTATAGTTCGTACTATTTAACTTAGTACTTTATAAAAATAAGTAGTTATTTAATAAAGTATTAACTAGTTATATATATACCGCTATTTTAATAATATTTTAATTAAAAAATAGTTATATTAATACTTTTAAATTTTATTTATATATTTTAAAACTAAACTAGCTAATTAAGCTATAAGTTAAACTAAGCTAAATTTTATATTTTTAATAGTTAAATTTAAATATATAATTAAATATATATTATTAGTTTTTAAAAATCTTAAAATATTTAAAAAGTTATAATATATATGTTTTTTTTTTATAATCTTAAACTAAAAACTATTAAATTAATATTTGTTAGTTATTTATATATTAATAAAGCAATTATAATTAATATTAAATTATTTTTTAAATATTTTAAAACTTTTAAACTAATAAATATATTTTTAAAATAATTTTTTAATACTAATAAAATAAGTATTAGTTAAAATATAAAAAAAGTTATTAAATTATTTATAAAGCTTTAATATATATAGCTTTAAAAAAATATTAAAAAAAACAAATAAATAATATTTTTTAAATATATTAGTAATAAAAATATTGCTTTATTACTATTATTTATTTTTAAAAAAATTAATATTTAAAAACTAGTAATTTAAAACTTTATTTAATAAATAAACTTATAATTTTATTATTATTAATTAGCTTATTAATATTTTTATTTTATTTATTTAAAGCTATTTTAATAATATATAAGTTATATTAATATATAATAGCTATAATTTATATATAAATAATAATTTTTTATAACTTTATTTTTTAAATAAAATATAGTTTGTTTTTTATAAACTATATTATAGTTATATTATATAAATATTAAATATTAAAGTTTTTAGTTTATTAAAAAAAAGCTTAAAAATAAAATTAAAAAAATATTTAAAAACTATTTTAATATTATATTTTTAAAAAAGAAATATAATTATAATATATAAACAAGCTTATAATACTATTTTATTACTAAAAACTATTAAAAAATATAAATAATAATTAAAATATAGCTAAAAAATATTTAATTATTATTATTTTTAAAATATATTATATTTAAAAATAAAAATATTATTTATAAAGTTTAGTTAATATTTATACTAATTAATTAATTTAAAATATTTAAATATTAGTTTAAACTAAGCTAAATAAAAATTATAATATTTATAAAAAATTAAAATTTATAATATATAATTTAGAAATTAGCTAAATATTTTTTTTTTTTTAATAATTTATTATAAAAATTATTTTTTATAAAAACTAGCAAAGCTTTTAATTAAAAAGCTAAAAAAATTATAATTTTAAAAGCATATATTAAGCTATTAAAAGCTAAACTAGCTAAAAAAACTATATTAAAGCATAAATTAATCAAATTGCTACTTAGTTATTATTTTATTTATATAACTTATATATAGCAAGTCAAACAAAAATTATAATAGCGAACGCTATATATAAATAAAACTAAAAATAAAAACGTATTAAAAACAAAAAAAACAAAAACTAAAAATATAATTAAGGTTAGAACGTTTTAATATTTAATAAAAATACTAAGGTTGGCTATAAATACTATGTTATGCTATAAATAATGGCTTCGAAAGTTGGTAGGTGGCTATTTTGGTGGCTGGGTCGCGATGGGGTGGTTCGCAAGGGGGGGTGTTAGCTTAGCTATGCTAGTGAGAGGGGATAAAACACCATGAGGAACACTCTCAACACTAGCTAGAAGAATCATTAGCAACACACGCATAGAGCAATAAAAATTGATTTTCTTATATTCGGTACGCTTGATCAACAGATTCCCCAAAATATTATAGTGATTACTATACTAGGAAGTGTAGGTTCGGCCTATCTCCTAGTATATAGGCACTGCTATATTGAGACCAACCGTGAGTAGTTATTTACAGGTGTCCACTTCAATATTCACAGAATGAGACTTCTCAACGTCCACACGCGTCAGATTCATAACTTCATATCCTCGGACGGCACCGAGGAATTTGGAATTCTCTCTCATACATGGGGTCTCGAAGAGGTCACCTTGCAGGACTGGCAGAGCTTGTCTGTGGCCGAACTCGAACTAAAAGAAGGTTATCGCAAGATTGACTATTGCTGCAAACAAGCGCTCAAAGATGGTTACAACTGGGTGTGGGTCGATACTTGCTGTATAGACAAGACGAGCAGTGCTGAACTTTCGGAGGCCATTAACTCCATGTTTCGCTGGTACCAGGATGCCGCCATTTGCTACGCACACTTAGCAGATGTCTCAGACGACGTTAGCGGAGACGCTCTCTCGGCAATATCAGGAAGTCGGTGGTTTACTCGGGGTTGGACTCTACAAGAATTGCTCGCCCCTCGAGACATTGTCTTCTTCTCGAAGAATTGGCAGAACCTGACTACGAAACTGAGCTCAGTCGAGCTCCTATCTACCATTACGGGCATAGAAAGAGGATACCTTGAGGGTGACCCCATTGAGGATGCTAGTGCGGCAAAGAAAATGTCTTGGGCCGCTACTCGGCAAACTACCCGTGTTGAAGACACTGCCTACTGTCTGCTAGGAATTTTCGACGTCAACATGCCACTAATCTACGGCGAAGGTAAAAAGGCGTTCAAACGACTTCAAGAAGAAATCATGAAGGCCAATCCTGAAGACCACACCTTGTTCGCGTGGGGGGGAATTGTAGAAAAGATGACAGACATTCCTTACGTGATCGTCGATCCGGGAAAAGCAGCCGAAATGGACGAGATACCATGGGAAGCTTCCAAGGTCACACAGCCTCTCCCAGGTCTACTGGCGGTGTCTCCGTTAGACTTCAAAAACTCCGGTGGCTTCATGATTTCCAACATCGCCACCAAGTTCTATAAGCACGCGCCTCGGGGTATTATCACGTCACTCCCCCAAATTCAAGATAAGAGCATCCGACTCCAACTACCGGTCCAGTATAACATTTATCAATCAATATGCTACTGGGAACGGCCTCAGATTGCCACGCTGGGTAACACGGCAGTAGCCATGTTGCTCTGCTGCCATGAGAAAGCCCCCGGCTTTCTTCCAGGAATCCTACTGCGCAGTTGCAGCGAGAGGTCTTCGTTTAATTCTCGACTTCTTTACGGTCACCTATCTTCAAATACCGCGAAATGCTCAACATTGGGCCACAACGACAACTACGTATCGAGCCTGGCGATGTGATGCTACGGCGGTATATCTGGGGTAAAGACACCGATACCATGGGGTGGCGAAGCGTATCCCAGGGCCAGACTATTCCCGAGGGCATCATACAGATGCGTGGGGTCAAGAATGGACCGATCTGTCTTCTGTATAACCGCGTTTGCCAGGTGACATGTCGCCATGCCTTCGATATCAAGCTTGAACGGATCGAGAAAAACAGCGAAGAGATGGCAGGTATATCTGTCGCTCTAGTCCCGATGGATAATGGACCTCCAGAGGGAACCAAATATGAGCCAATAACGCCAGACTTCGATATCAAGTGGAACCCTCGGAGCCAGTGTATGCGCTGTGATATACCGCTTGATTTTCAAAAGGTCCTAGATATGCCATCGGATACTGTCGTCGTCGATATACTACCTTTCCCCGTCGTTACAGTTAAAGCTGAGCGAGTTCAGTTGAACACCAGGGGGAATGCAAACGACGCCTTTGTCGTGGTGCTGGATATCGTGATAACAGAAAGAATGTTGCCTTACTATCCAACTGGCCATCGGGGAACTCACGAGAAATCTCATTAGAGGATGAAAGAACTGGAAGCTTCTGCCAGTTGCCTCTGCCAGCAGCACAACGAGCATACCATGTGCTACAGTATTTTAAATGAATAGCATATAATATTATTAAGTAGTAGGTATTTTAAAGCCTTGAACTAAAGCGGAAATAAAGAAGCCGATAAGTAATAAATCGCATAAACTATAAATATAAACCGCCTTTTTTAACGCCTCGCTTAAAGCAGCATACTAATATGTATATTAAGATTTGCTATTGTAAATAGATAAATCAATATCTGCCCCATTATTAATTAAAATCTGTAAACCGTCAATATAGTCCTTTTTCATCCTATCTGTAAGTTCGTTGTAGTTGTGCTTCGGCTTTAGCTGTATGTTAACATCAGCCCCTTTGCTAACCAGGAACTGTACAATCTTGGTTTGTCCCTGATCTGCTGCAAGTGCAAGAGCGCTGCTGTAACCGCCAGTCTGAAGCGGCATATTAATATTCGCCCCTTTTTTAACAAGAAATGGTACGGCATCAGCATTTCCAGAGCGTGCTGCGGCCGCAAGAGCGCTGCCATACTCGCCAGCCTGGAGCAGCATATTAATATCCGCCCCTTTGTTAACAAGGAACTGTACAATCTCAGTGTGTCCCCCACAAGCTGCGGCTTCAAGAGGACTGCCGTATATCCCAGTCTCAAGCGGCATATTGACTGGTATTCCTAGTTCGTGCAGCTTGAGACAAAGTGGCTTACAGCCCGCGGCAGCAGCGCGAGTAAGAAGTTCAACCCCCCTGCTGACCGGTGTAAATCCTGAATCGTTATGTTGTCCCACCATTCGCGCAAAGGGGTGTAAATCGCGAAGTGGCACGCGAAAAAGATCGTAGAGTCGCGGGGAAAATTGATTCCAATATTAATATCACTGAAGGTAGCAGAGTCTGGTAGTCTCCAGTGCTCATCAGAATTGATGTGCTGATACCATCTGCGGTATTGCATACTAGAGTCTTCCAGAGACCCGAGGAACGCTTTCAGAAGATCGGCTAGCCTCGGGTCGGCATCTTGATGTTCTAGAGTTTGCACATGACGTATCCAATGATGTTGCACATCCCATTGAAGTGAATAGTCTGGATCAAAGGTATTGGCTGGCTGAATCTGCTTGTAATGCTCGCCTCCATATGTTTCTTGTAATAATACCAAGCTGGCCTTTGCGACGAAACAATGAGCTTCGAAGGCTGTCCAGCGGGTTTCGAGATACTCAACAACCGACAGATGGGAGACCCGCCATACAGGAGGGTCTTGCTGGGCATCAATCCGAAGTAAATTTGCGCACCAATCAAGAAGGTCAGTCTCCGTGGTTTCTAAAGACTCGACAATTCCTTTTTCTGGATCTACATGGATAGCTGTTAAAAGTTCTGCACTGGTAAGGGGCTGATAAGTACACATAACCCACCGGAGGGCTCTGAATGATAAGGCTCCAGCATCGGCGTGTAAGGCTTCAATGGTTGCAAAGATTTCATCGTAGGCAGCCTTAAGATCTAAAGGCAGCTTTCCCAGACGGCTGCGAATCTCACGTTCCGTGCGCAGATCAAGGAGCTGCTTGATCTGTAACATGGCCCATTGAAACATTCCGTTGCTCTTAGCTAGCAGAGTTTGCACGATTTCGTCCTTAAGGGATTGGTTCTCTCGAAGCGCGTCTCTCCAGCGCCCATTCTTATCGATGCTTTGCCTTACGAACTTGGCGATATCATCCTCGTTGTCGGTTGCTTGGATTTCGATACTCGAGAGGCAGATGAGACGCTGTCTGATGTCACCTTCTGGGCGGCTTGATATGAAGATCCTCACAGGGTGTGAGCATTTGCTCGGGATAGAGTCGAAGAAGTCAAGCAGATTCGTTCGTTCTTCAGGGCTACACTCGTCCAGTGCGTCTAATACGAGTGTGGTACGGGGGTATAGACTCAAGAGTTTAACCAGATATTCCTGACATAGCCCAAACGTCCAACCAGAGCCCTTCAATTTGGAATCGGCATGTAATTGTTTCAGTTGGGGGTAGATGAAATCTGATCTGTGAGAAGTCGTTGATAGTTGTCTGACGTAGCTTCGGAGAATATCAAGAGCGTTCCGACGGTTTTCTTGGGTCCGATTACAATAGAAGAATGCGAAGCTTTCGTCGTTTGCCTTCCCGCTAAGAGTCGCTTCAGTGTGCTCAATGATTCTCGAAGTAAGGTATGTTTTTCCCGAGCCGGCTGAAGCCTGTTAGCGAGGCAAGCCCTACTTTACAAGGCGCGAATTGCAAGGACGGGTAACTCACGAAAACCTTGAAGCCATAGAGTTACTGATGACGTTGCACTACTCCATTGCCCAAATTTGGGGCGTTGAAGAAGCCAGTCGCATGTACCCTTCGTTCTCGACTCCGTAACTGTGTCATGATGCCTTCTATACTCTATGGGAGATATCCATTCTAGGACTCGGGTTAAGTCGTCCCTGTCCAGCCGCTGAAGCAGACTCTCTATATTATTGTCGACACGAAGAACTGGCTCTGTAAGTTTCAACAGACCGCATAGTTGCTCCTGGAATCTTGCGTTTGTCGTGGCTTTGCGTTGACCCTCACAAGCCAATATTTCTCGTTCCACTTGCTCCTCGCCCTTTTCGAGGCTCGTAAGGAGGTAGGAACCTGCGCTCGGATGAAAGATAGCGTAGAAGAATCGGGCAGGGGTGCGTCCGGAGAGATACCTACTAGTTTCAATCAGTCCTCGGAGAACCCAATAATAGAGTTCAACCAAGGCTGACTCGAGGTTTTCGACGACGGCGTGGGCTACCGTCGTGCGATTATATAATCCCTCGAACACCTGGCATCTGTGGATGATCCGGGTGGCCTTTTCTAATATGGCAAGGGACGCGGCCATCTGTTCCTTGGTCATGACAACGGCCTGAAGAATGAAGCGTACTGCGGCCCAGGGCAGAGCGGCATGTGTGGGATCATATTGAACAACGATGTCTCCAATCTCTTTGAACTTGTTGAGCCAGATGATGGTCCTGCTAGCCATATCTGCAAGCGAAATCTCATATTCACCAAGACGGACTGTTTTCCATCCGCTCTCTTCACACCTGCGTTGCTTTTCTGTAGCTAGGACAATCATCATGTCAACTACATTATGCGCGGGTATCGTGGCATCGCCGGTTGCCCGTTCAAGCCATCTCTTGTCGTCATCCGACAGTGTAGCTGTTGCTGCATCCCATAGGTCTGGTTGGATGTGAGGCCCGCTGATGGACGGCGCCGTCGGCTGCGGAGAGATATTCTGGGTAGAGCCTTGTACGACGGCAGTTGGGTCCTTCGACCCGGAAGCAGTTGAAGGCACGGGTGTAGATAAACGAGATATGTTGGTCGAACGCGCAGACTGTGGTCGAGCTCGGTCCACTAGTCCTGTCAGCATGAGTACTTAGAGTAGGGTCCGCACTAATATCAGCATACCCGCGGCAGGTCTTGTGGGCGAGGGGCTCTGGCGCTTGGAATCCGTGTTCTTGGTAGGCTGTTCGGAGCCATCTTCACGACGCGACGAGGGCCAGAGGCCGCAGCATGATATGGAAGGCATTGTCATATATTGAGCAGTAGAAGGCGTCGCGGAATAGAGGGGTTTGCGGCAGGCTAAAGGGGTGTAAAGTGAACACTCGGCTGGGAGCTGGGACCCGTGAGGGGGAGGGGATAGATGCATTATATTGGCTTTGCACGAGCCAATGAAACTTGCCGGATCATTATGGAAGCATCTTTCAGAGGGCACAGCCACACATGGTTGAGCGGCAGGCTGGCCATACTTATCATTACTGCCGCCTGTCAGAGGGAAACAGTCAGGTCCTGTAAATCCCCTAATTCTACCTGCGGCGGCCATACCTCGACTATAATCTGAACAAATCGGCTTGATCTCAAATCGTATATACTTATTTTCATGTATCATAATGTTCGGCTTCGACCTCCCCCTGGCCCTGGCCTGCTTGTTCTGCTGACTGGCTCAAGGCGGTCCGGCTCGAGATGAGCACCAGGACGACATGTTCGCTTCCGCCCGCCTAACAGCGCCTAACAACCAACTGCCCGCGGTAGAGAAACGTGTTGATAATTGATTGGCTCTCGGAAGGATTATCGATGGCGTCTAGGTAGCATTCTTGATTCGGTGCCTGGAGGTGAGCAACGCATACAGATACACTACATGCAGGACATGGTAGAGCGATGAGCTGAGCCTGGGCAAAGGCAGCGATTACGCTAATCCTGATCTGTGTGCGTCAGATATCTGGGGTCCCTGTACAAATCTTCTATCAACAGAGGCCGCAACATCAATACATCGCTGCAACCCAACTCATATGACAGGTCGTTTATGAAACCATAACTATATATAGTCTAATGTTTCAGTGCCTCGACAGTCCGCATGTCTTTCACTCACGCGTTAGGTAATTTCGTCTCAAGAATTCCACTAGTCATCCATTTCTCGGCTCTTTCCAGGTCTCGTCTTTGCGAATGCGCCGACGTGCAGCGAGCTAATGTGCATAACATCTACGCATACTCGAATATTACATAGTGAAGATGAGGTGATACTGCTGGCGAGTATAAGACAAGGTACTAGAAAGCACGACACCACAATTCACCCTAACGACATCGTAGTTTAACTGGTAGTACATAAAAGTCAGCTAACCACAAGAGGACACACCCAAACAATTCATGACAGCGTCACAACCCAACCTCTCCCGCATGAACGCCTTCTTTTCCGCTGCTGCCTCGCCGCAAGCCAAGAGGACCCGTCCAGCATCACGGCGCCCCCGTTCGTGCCATCACCCACATCCGTGACCGAGATCCGAGCAGCATGGGCCTCGCGACACGGATCCGACGCCGCGGCGCGAGCCCTACTCGTCCTGAAGAACTTCTTCTGCAACCTGAAGCTGCGGGGACACACAGCTGCGGATGTGGACGGTGTGCTCAAGAAGCCGCTCAACGCCCGCCTCAGGGAGCTCTTCATCGGCGAGTTTGGCAACGCGGGCGAGAGGCCCGTGCGCGTGGTCGCAGAGCAGGTCTCGCACCACCCGCCCGTGACGGCTGACGGCCTGCGCGGCGTATAACCTCACGGCCGGGATCTCGTCGGGGGGGGGGTACCTGACGCAGGAGACGTCGTTCAGTCCCGTGTCGGGGGTGGTGCAGCATGTCGGCCACACCATCATCCGCGACGAAGCGCACGGCCAGTCGCACCTCGCACCCTAACGGGCGCGTACCCCGAGCTCGACAGCGTCTGCTACGTCGTCTCGAGCTCGGGGCTCCTGTCTACGGTCGAGTTCACGGAAAGACGACGTGGCGGGGGCGGCGAGGAGAATACCGTCCGCGCCGAACTCGCGCGGAGCCCCCGAGAGGGAGACGGAGAGGAGAAGGGGGAGATACTCTACAACGTCACGGGGCAGTGGAGCGGACGACTTACCATCACGGAGTGCGCGACGGGTGCTGTGCTCGAGGCCTTCGACGTCGACGATATCCCACTGATCGAGATCCGGACGCGTCCCCCGGAGGGGCAGAGCCCGTGGGAATCGCGGCGCGCCTGGCGGGACGTGGTTGAGAGGATCCGCAGGGTGAGATGCGGACGGCGGAGGAACAGGCTGACGCCGAGTGGCCGGCCGTGTTCTTCCGTTCTGTGCCGGATAGCCAGGCGTTTGCGCTCCTGGCGGGGGAACTCGCGCGCGACAGGATCGCGGGCGTGTGGAAGTTTTGGGGGGGGCGGGGGGGGTTCGGTGTCGCTAAGGCGTTGATTTTGGAGCATGCTAATCGTCGTGATTTGGAACCTACGGGTCAGATACTCGCCAATTGATCTGATATGTTGATAAGCAATATTATTCCTTAGAATGATCTTTAGAACATGGTGAAATCTGTATTTTGCCTCCGAGTCAAACGTTTGACAGCTTCACAAGCTAACTGAAGCCCGTCTCACGCACAACATCAAGAAACTCCTTGACAGGGAGACAGCCGCCATCAAACGGGAGCGGGCGATAATCATGACTCCAGCGTCCCCTCAGCCTAAGTCCCTGCTCATCCGGCTCGCCGTCGAGCAGGGGCTCTATTTTCTACGCGACGGAGATCTGCAGGAGTAACCCCTCCTCCGACGGGACAGTAGCGGCGAGTTAGCGCAGACTATCCCTCCACCTCACCTCCAGCTCCTCGCGCAGCCCCGTCGCCGTCGCGGATCCGCCCACCCGCCGCCCGCGGCCTACATGACGCTCATCCAACCGTTCTCGCGCTCCCTGCCGCCCTAGCCCCAGCCTCCGGTGTTCGCGAAGGGCTGCGCATGAGGATCTTGAGGTTCTGGGCGTCCGTTGACGACCTGATGGCTGGGCTGATCGGGACTGGCGCGTCGTAGTCTGCCGCGCCGAGCTCCTGACCGTGGCGTTCTTTGCAGTAGGCGAGGATGTCGGACATTGACAGCTCGATCCCGTCGAATCCTGCTGCGAGTATCGCTTTTCGGTTTTCGGGCAGCGTGTGCGAGCCTTTGTGCCCGATGCTGCATGTTGCGTGGCTTGTGGGCACTTTGGCCCCTTGGTAGTCGACGTCCTGCTGAAACTCGGGCTTGATCACGCATATTACCTCCAACTCCCACCTCAGAGGCCCGGTGTCATCATACCACCTGAGCACGAGCGTGGGTAAAACTTTGGTCTTGGGGAATCAAGTCCGTACGGCTCCCTTATCCATATCCGCCCACCCCTCCACTACCCCGCATGATCTTCGCTTATGGACTAATTCCAGAACGCGCAACATGTATTCTTCGATCTCGGATATCTGGAGCCTCGGGCAGGCCATTTTCCGAAACACCGTGCTCAGCGCGGCGCAAACCCGGTGCAGGCTTGAGCCGGCCGCGACAACGGCCGATATGTCCGAATAGCCTAAAACAGCCCAAACTAAAAAATAAATAAAAACAACAAAAAACAACAATCTACATCTATCTAAAGTAGTTTGAGGGGGAAAAAGCGGCGAATTACGCGATAGATACGAGTCGACGGCGCCTTGAGAAGTGTTTTAACGAGAAGGTCCCTATTCTCCATGGTCACGTGACGCTGGAATCCTCCCTTGTAGGTAGACTCCCAAACCAAACCTCTCGTAGCCAATAAAGGGCAGCACGATTACAATTTCTCGACAAACTCGGCACAGACGTAATCTCCACCAATATTCATCACGTCTGCAATCGTGGCGTTAGGAACTAGACCATGAGACGTAAGGACGTGTTCTGCGGTCTACCAACAATAGAATTATGTGACATAATACCACAAACTCAGGTATATTGTCTCTTTTTTAACACGTAATCAACACCATCCTGAATAGTGTCGGCAAGCGCATCGGGAATATTGAGGAACGGCGAGTGGCCAGAAGCAAGACTAGCACTAAAAGAGCCATCCGGGAAATGAGAGAACATGACTTTCTGTGCATCGATAACGAGCGTATTATCCTCCTCGGTAAAGATATAACCGACCTCGAAACCCTGATTCCAGGGCTCATATGTGGATTCGTCTATCAACACTTGTGAAGACATCGGCTTTAGGGCATTGGCGGCTTTACTCGCCAGTGGAGCCTCGACATCGGCATAGAAACTGTGAATAGGATTCTTGGGTACAAGAAAGCCGTCCTAAATATTCCTTCATTAGCGCCCCCAGTGCTATAATATGCCTGGACAGAGAGGTTTACCCCAGTATCGTCCCAAGGGACAGAGTTTGGGTTAACGATTGCCCAGAAGTTCTTTCCGGCGGGAATAATAAGCGCGGCCAAGTATAGGATCATAAGAATGCCACCTTGCTTGCCTTCCGCGGCACGCTGTGCGACACTTAGGCCGTCGACTGCGTTCGAAACAATAACGCCGCCATACGAGTGTGCTACAACAACGACTTCCTTGCCCTCGTCGATAGTCTTTGTTAACAGCGATCGGAGATGCTTCGCATCGCTGAGCATTCCCACGCTTGCATCCGTAGTGCCGACTGAGACTAAATATGATGCTTCTGTTGCGAAACCGCGATTCGAGAGGATTCTGCGCACAGTATCGTAGATCCAAGGGGTATGAAACCCACCGGGTGAAAAGAAGATTATTGGTTTGGAACTAGCCATGTTGTGGGATAATAGCAACAAAATGAATTCAGGGTAATAATGACAGACAGGACGGCCTTTTATAACGTCTCAATGAAAGAACAGTGGCTATACCCCGCGTTTGCTCATCCTTACACTTTCATGGAAATACCAGATCTCTATATGACGACAAACGAATTGGGGGCGCACCCTTGGCGCGAAAACGCTACCGCCACATAATACTAAACGATCTCGTTTATTTGCACATTCCTCAGACAAAACCCGCACGTCGTGGAACAACAGAACCAGCCAAGGAGAACTTTTCCGTGGGTGATAGCTGATAATGAATGGTTCTACAGGGTTTAGGGACCCACCGCACAACTTACCCTTCTACAATACCACAATCATAGGCGTACATACAACAAAAACGCAGCAAATTCGTCCCGCCTGCCGCACTAAATACTAAAAGCTTAGAAATTTTGGAAAGCAGTAATATAGGATTAAAGAAGTATTAAAAAAAAATTTTATGCGTTGTTTTTTATTGTTTTGTATATTTAGCAGTAAGCAGTTTACGACTAGTTTTCGAGGCAACGATATATCGAACTTTTTATTAGCGCTCTAATAGCAGCTTCGACCCGAAAGTTAGCCGAAAAAGGCTCACGCTCCCCCCAATACATGCGTACCCCAAAACTACATGTGGTGTGCCCTATTGTGTGCTGTAGATAGCATGCAAACCGCTAATCGGTTTGTCACCTACAAGAGCATGAGGTCTGTCATGTGAAGTATAACCTTAGTACGTTGCGTATATTCCGCTAATCGCACTAGAGAGCTGAGATGGCCTCTGGCGTCTGAACCAATGAGCGAGACTTTGTAAGGTTTGATAAAGAACCATGGTCACCATGCCTCAACCACCTTTCCTGTTTTAGAAACACTTCATGCACTGAAGCGCTGTGGCGTCAGCTTTTACATGGTAAAAATTTGTCATATTTGTGGGGTTTAACTTGCAAATCGGGCAAAAGAGACTAACTGATGTTAAAAAAAGAGATCGCCTCAAGAAATAGGTAGTTGATGGTGGTTGATTTCATGCCTACGCTGTCTATTGGTTTAGATATGTGATCAGCTCGTGAGAGGAACTTCCGATTATCCGCCTTGGCCTTTACAGCGCAGAAACGAGACAAGTCCGCATATGCACCGTAGACGAGAGCAGGATCGTCACTTACATACTTCACCAACCCAGCTTCTGGTTTGTCGATTCCTATGTCTTACCCTGCCCTTAAAGATCGCGCCATGCATTATAAAACTGCACATGCATCTCTGATTGGAGTTGGGTATAGGCTGGGAGCGCCACCACTACTTGCGATCGCCCGGTTTGTTGAATATACCTACTTGAGCCTCATTCCGCCATGATATGTGCGACCTACAAGAGTCTCGTTGGCACTAGATATAGTTAGATGGCTAATGTAGCTCTGCATAGTTGTTACTAGTCTAGGTAACTTATCTCACTCATGTAAGGCAGGTCCTCAGTACTTTAAGTAGGTGCGGTACGTTAATCAAAACTACCCCTTGAAGTATCTTTCGCATAAAAAGTCTACTCAAACCCTGTACTCAAAGCTACCTCCTTTCCAACCGTGAAGTCATGGACAAACTTATCGTTATTCGTCTTCATCCTTGTGAAGGCATCTTCACCGAGCACCAGCCGTTGGACTTTGCCCTTGAGCTCACCAGCCATACCCTCACCTGTCACAATCTCGAAGATGCGCTCAACAGCCTTCTCAGGATCTCCCGATTGCGCGCCATCAGATTTCGCAAACTTCTCGATCATTGAGCCCACGATGCTGCTTTTGTAATCGTCTGGCAGAGGGATCTCTGACACCTGCATCTGCCCAAGGAAGTTCGTCCGAAATGCGCCTGGGTTGACAATCAACACGGCAATCCCGAAGCTGGCGACCTCGCTCGCTAATGATTCCGAGACTCCTTCGAGCGCAGCTTTAGATGCGGCATACAACGAGCTATTAAGTAGGTTAGTACATGGTGTTTTCTCACGCGCTGAGAAACACGTGAGATAAGGGGTAAATGGGCTTGACGAACTTGGCTGGCATCGGATCTTTCGCCGCGATGCTAGATATGTTTACGATGAGACCCGACCGGCGAGCTCGCATGCCTTCTAGTGCGGCCTGCATGGCGTATACCGAACCAAAGACGTTAGTACTGATTTGCGTGTTTACTTCCTTCTCGCTAGAAACCAAGGATTGTCAATTCCAGTGCGTTGCTAATAATAGGGAGAGCTAAGCTCACCTGAACTGTTCTAGAGCGCCAAATATCGCGTATGCAGCGTTATTGATCAGGTAGTCGATACGGCCGACGGACTTGATCTTCTTGTGAATGCTCTCTTGAGATTCAGTCATGTCCATTTCAATCACTTCGCCCCCTGCGGCCTCGATTTGTTGCACTACATCGGTGCGGTTGGCTTTGTTACGTAAAGTTCCGATGACCCGATGGCCAGCCTTGAGGGCACGGAACGTGAGGAGTAACCCGAAGCCATTCGAGACGCCTGTGATGAACCACACGGGTTGAGACATGTTGAGATGGTTAACAACTGAGAATAGATGATGCGTATGCAAGGAAAGGGGCTTTTTCGAATCCTATCGTTGAGCTGGTAGTTTTTTAAAAAGAAAAAGCTTGGAGTGATGAGGACTATGAAATTTCAATCGTGAGTATGAGAACAAGAGGCGATATACATATTATAGTTGGGGTTGAGGTTCGTATTTCCGTTATCCCCGCGTCTTCAATCACACCCCAGCTAGGATTTAACGGTCCAGCTGAGCCCATTTGAAACCCTACCCCAACTATCCAATATCGCCGATTTTATCGCCGATAAATTTCTATGCAGTACACAGAAGTCAGTTCCAACATTCGAACCTGGTCCTAAACCCCGACTTCTCTCATAATACACCGATAAGAGCTGACCCCCACTCCTGCAGGTGGTTCAAAGGAAGCGGCGATAGGCAAAGTGATCAATGACCCAAGCCAGCCAAACTTGCCTGTTGGTTCGAAGACCATGGCTCGGATGGACACCGCTTAGAAACACGCATTCGGAATATTTGATAAGCATAGAGCTAGCCTCCCTCATTTCTCTGGAGGATACACAACGATTCTGTCGAGATCCGCCCCCTTATAGTCAACTCCGTTGAATAACCCACCAACAGTGATCGTGTTTTCCCGCCCTTCCTCAAGGGTGAGCTGCAGAGGCGTTGACAAGATAATTCCCTTATGGGTGTCTCTTTGATAAAGCGTCTCTATATTCTCAGTATCGCCATTAACAATAACGCTGCTGATCCGTCGAAGCTGCCACGCGCCTCCTATTCGGTCAGGTGAACCGCCAGCTGTTCTGGGTTAGTAACGAGATATCTGAGCTTAAGGACCTATACTTACGTTGGTCACCAAAGCCCATGTCATCGGTATCTATTGTGCATTTAGTGCATGTTCATAACCCACCAAGAGGCAAGGATCAGCTGACTCTGGTAATAGAATGAGACCCATTGAGGTTTCCCAGTCCCTTTGATGCCGTGGAATGTGACAGTGCTGTCGTTGCCGTATATGCCAGTGAGAATAGTGCCGCCAGTCGCAAAATTCTGCATTGGGAAACCGTGAGTCATGGAAGCGTCATCAATTGAGGCTAATGTCTTACAGCTTCTTGCTTGAAGGCATTTCCACTTATTGTTGCGTCTTTCCCAGGGTAAACCTCGCCCTTGATTGGGGACCATTCTCCGGATTTCCTTAATGCTGTCAGCTTACTCGCAAACCAAGACTCTTACGTGGCCTTGCTTACACATCTAAGTCGTAGACATCATGCCACTCCAACGAGAGTGTCTTCTTGTCGTCGTTGATGTTGATTGGTAGCCAAATATACCGGGATTCCCAGAGAGAATTGGAATCCCACTGATGAAGAATTGTGAGTTCCACTATCAAGTTACGAAAATCGGATTCCTACCTGATCGCCTATGTATAAGTACGTGATCTTTTTCTTGCCCCGGATCCTTAAGATGAAACCAGATTGAGAGTTAAATGTTCTCGTATTGAGCGGAGCCACGATCCACGGTTGCGACCATGGGCCGCTTAACTTGTCAGCTCGAAATGCAACGACATCTACAATCGCTTCAGAACGCTTTCTCAACGCGGCAGTAGGGTAGTGTCGCGGAAAAAACGATGCTGTTAATCCCGCTCACGGGATTAATGGTATATATGGGGCATTTCGGGGTATCTTACTGTTGGGACGGTAGCCGGTCTTGTGGGACATTAGAGCATAATAGCTCTTCTCGGTCTGGAGGATCGTAGGGGCTTCGAGGTCGTATTTATTAAAACGGTAAACGGCCTTGTCTAAAGCGGATACCTCTTCGTTGTAGGAGGTGAGGTACACATCACGCCCATCTTGTACGTCACCATTTGAGTAAAGGGCATACGAGCGACCATCCTTGTAATCGGTAAATAGGCCGAAGTCTTGACTCCAGTTACCAAGCGGTGCCGTTGCGTTAACAAAACTATAAGGTCCAGCAATTGTATCTGATGTAGCGAAACCTTGAAGTAGGAGACCATAGCTTGAATTATCGGCATGCCACCACATCTAAGTCCATTTAGTTTCGAGATCGGAGATAGCATCATGGCACTTACATGGTATTGTCCCGTCGCCTCACTGTACACCACTTTTGGTCGTTGAATAATCATATCAGGCGATATGTACGGGTGGCCCTCAATCGGCTCTGTATAAGTTAGCTCATTGCTAATTATGAACCATATAACTATCACCTCGATCCCATACTTAATGCAATCCCATGAGACTGCCATGTGGCCAGATCCCCCGACGAATACACAGACACTCCGCCACCTTCTTCTTGACCCTCAGTCTTGTATTCACCAAATAACCAAAAAGTATTCCCGTCGGATATGATATTGCCGGCGTGTGCATTGACGAGATTACCGTCATTATCTCGCCATCTCGCACCAGGTACAATGTACTTCGCCTGTCCTATCGCGCTTAGTAGCAACCAAAACAAGGAACTCATTAATGGAGGATTAAACATCGTGATTCAATGAGAGTATCTTCGACACGGTGTATCAATTTCTTCACCGATCGGCCTGGGGAATTTATATGCCCCTCAGCCAAGATTACCCCGCGATGCCCCTGGTCCTCCGCACTGTGGTTTGGATTTAAGCTTCTGGAAATTTACCCTACCCATATTGTTTCTCCATATCGCTATGAATTACCCCGAAATATCGAGGCATGGGGTTGGCAATTAGAAGCGCGTTATTTATGGGACTCAGATCGCAATATTGTTATCACTATCCGCGATTCTTAATTGAGAATGAGAATGAGAATGAGAATGAGCGGGGAAAGTATCTTATCGAAGGCACCTCTACCTCATCGATTTCATATACCTAAAGGACTCTCGGCTCGGTTAGAGAACTGCATGTAGTTCTACTTTAAGCCATAAATATCCTGCTATGTAAGGTGGCCAGCTTATCGAACTTGGCCAGGTGGTGGACATGTCCTCGTCAAGGTTGCCGGCCGGCATTTGACGTAAGAGTTGCTGAAGTCAGCAGAACAAATTTTGGCGTGGCCAGTACGTAATTTGACCCCAGTACAGTCAAAGACGAAAATCTTTCTTACACAACAACTTATCCACGATGTCGTTCGATGTCTGCCTGCTCCCTCGACAAACTGACGAATGCAACCCTAATATCGCGATAAATCCGCCACTCTGCCATGCTTACATCTATTTCCTCGTCCTCTAGGTGAGCATCCGCAATGCGAAGGATGTGTCACCCGGACTCCTCATTCGGACTACAGGGAACAACCATAATCGCGCCCTCGTCAACAGGTTCTTCAAACCCACTCCAATACATGTCTAAAATATCCCGCGTAATCTCATACGCGTTATCCGCATTCAGTCCAACCTCTCTCCTTTTGCATATTCGTTGCCATAACGTCTTCTTATCGGCCGCCTTCAGGTAAACCAGCACCCATCTAGCGCCAAGGCTCTCGATAAGATTCTTGGCTTCATCGCGATCTTGTCTATTCCAGAAGGCCCGATCGAAGACGACGTCCCTGCTCCCCTCCTTCAGAAGATGCGTGAGCCGCGTCTTGCACTCCTCCGCAGCTTCGTCCAGATACGTCGCATATTTCTCAGGCGCATAATCTACGTTAAAGATTCCGTGCTGTTCAGTGATAATCCCGTCGAGTGAGAGACGCTCGAAGTTAGGATGCGCTGACACGAGAGCCTTTGAGAGCGTAGATTTCCCGGCACCTAATACCATGTTAGTCCATATTTTTTTTCTTTCTATTATTGGGGCTATCGATGGGATTCAGCGTTTGCAGGGGATTGTAAAGCGGTTTTAGTACCTGCAATGCCACACGTCATCACAACGACGGGTCGGGGATCCGCCTCAGTCCTAAGAATCTGAGGCCTGAGCTTCGCGACTGTCTCATCCATTATGTGTCCGAATAAAATCGAGTAGTAACGATCAAGGAACGAAGATGTTTCGGAACTTATGAGACGATTGATGTTCTGGTTAAGAATGACTCACGCTAGTTGAGGGTTGAGTCAACTATCGAAACCTCCTAAAACGGACCCCACTTCTTTGGCATCCTTCACGAACACATCTGCTCAGCTGAGTCATTCACATTCGTCCCATGGGAGACTAGCCGCCGATTATGGACAGTGATAGCAGTTCACTAGGATGAGAAATTTGAGCAACTACGGCGGTAGGGTGGTCTTTTACAGCCAGCAGGTTTGTAAGATAGTAGATTCTTCTCTTGCAATAATTGAAGGAAATAAGACTCTGTTACTTTCTTCTAGTCCCAATTGTAGTACTCCCCTGTTCGAGTGGGCGATGGTCCATAAGGGGAGCTTTTAAAAGACGCCATGGTGATAGAGACGAAGGTACTATGTCCAAAAGGCGACACGGAAAAAAGAACGATGAGTGCCAATGGATATAGGGGAGCTATGAGTAGATATGTGAATGAACAGGTGAGTGGGAGCAGGCAGAGCACTCGGCGTTGAAGTGTTGCTACCCATCTTGACAACTCTAGCTAATTGATAAACTGGGTAGTAGTAGTTATGGCCATATTGAGCCTATGTAAAAGGTTCGCCATTTGAAACATATCAGCCATTTATATACTAGCTACCATCTTGCCAAGTTTGATCCCTAGTCTGGGGAAATTGGCCTAGAAGGGCTTGAAACAAAGTCGCGTACCATGATCTACCCGTTCCCATGCGCCATCGGAAATTGAAGCAATATTGTGAAAACTCGGTACAAAAGGGTCTGCTGACTCATCATAGAGGCGCAACGGCCCCAAAGGTTCTGCCGCCCTTAACTACCTACCTTTTTCTTGTAGCCGCTGAACTTCCATTTTGCTATCGGCGTATCAACTCTACTCGCGCACTAAGTATCTTTGGGCATTGCTAACCTGCCTTTTAATAACACTGAGTGTGATGTCTTATTCAAATCACCTTAAGCTGTTTGTAGAGCTTACCTTGGTAGGTGATAACCGTTTCGAAATTATGTCAAAGTGTATATCGGGGTGTAATGCCTTCTAATCTCATTTAGATGCGCAATTACCGTAATATTGTGTTGTGTACCTAATTGTATAAGTAGGAATGTTCAGCACCTACGACTTTTGGTTAAGAGAGTCGTAATAGCCTCGTGTGTCGTTTTGAGTTGCATATTGAGCACATAGCACTTGCTGCTTGTTGGTAAAAGGGCCTGTAACAGCCGACCGGATCATTTCTC
Organism: Ustulina deusta; assembly: GCA_023159155.1. Taxonomy (NCBI): domain Eukaryota; kingdom Fungi; phylum Ascomycota; class Sordariomycetes; order Xylariales; family Xylariaceae; genus Ustulina; species Ustulina deusta. Next base: position 832,533 of record JAJNNX010000011.1, on the reverse strand, counting down.
TCAGATTAACTTTAGTCTCCTAGCTGTCTATTGTCTCCCGATTTTCCCATCTTCATCCTCCAATCTTGCCCTTTCATCTCCTGCTCCTCTCTTTGGGAACCCTGTTGTCAATGCTGCATTATTTAGTTATGTTACTACGCTTCCTGCATGACTTTCTGTCCTGTCTTCTGTTTATCTTCAACTTCCCCTCTCCTAGCGTCCTATTACCGAATAGAATGCTCTCGGTCATTTCCTCCGGCTACAAATTAATCTTTCGCCTGGCTGGTATCGTCAGTCACTATTCATAAAGGTGGGTAGAGGGTCGCTGAAGACCCAAATTCGGATAGGAAGAAACAACATTCTGAGGGTTCGGAGCCTTTTGATGACCAATTTAGTCCTGAGACCCCAACCCACAAGTGGTCAGCTTAGCTGACCCACCCACAGACATCTCCCAGGTGCCCCCTTTACCACGATAGAGCACGCTCGGCCGCCTCTGCGTCACAAACCACTGGATACCACCAATCGTAAGTAATCCAGTTTCCCACTATCAGCTGGGCGTCAGTAACATGTTCATCCCACTCTCAGATTCCCCAACGGCAACACCGTTAGCTCTTGCTATCAATGATCACGGACAACACATCGATCGATCTTGTTTCTCTATCAAACTCATGTTCAGATCGCCATACCCTAGCCATCATACGACCCTGTGCGGTCGTGATCCGATACATGACAGACTGCCTGTCACAATGCTAGGCGTCGTTTTATCACGTCGAACATGAAGAGAAACTCGAGATCAGTCGACATCATTCGACAAAAAAAATCTACTCTTCACTCTTTGAGCACTCCCACTGGCTTGGCATTTCCAACTGCTAGTAAGCCAGCTATAGATGTATACATCCAATGTGTGCACCGAATCACCGCAAGATTTTGTTTGGCGAGGGGCAGAGCATGATAGTGGAGTGCGAGCCAGGCCAAGGCCCAGGCAGAGGATTTTGGGGGGTTGGAACTAAATCTTTGGGAATATTTCTTGATAGAGTTGGGGGAACAATGGTGTTAAACTGTAGAGAGATGGATCATAGGGCAAATACTGATAAACCCAGAGCTTCTTTCACTTCGACGTTGAAGGCCAGGTGGATGATGCATTGGCGCGGAATGTGAATGACGATGAACCATAAGTCCTTCTTGCATGCCTCAGTTCTTGGCCACAATTGCAGCTGATATCAGCAATTCGCTGAGAGTTCTCGCTGCAAGGCTTTCTTCATCATAGGCAAGTCCTGAGACCCAAACCCACAATGGTTACGCTGTTATGACAGCGGACATTCACTATGTGATAGGAAGAAACGACGACGAAAGGAAGAAGACGCTTCGACGGATGGTGAAATCCATACGGATATATACTTAGGTAACATAGCTCATTTCAGTGGCAAAGAGTGGGGGATGGCGCTAAGCCTATTATAGATCGGCGATCTGGTTCACTCGATACATTGTTGTAGTGCACAATGGGTCATTGATTCGACATCTTGGGTTAGCGTACTATGCCTTCGTTTTTAATGAAGGAAGAATGACTGACTCTGCTGACTCATTGTGGCTGTGCGACGGTTTCCGCTAGCGATCTCGCTTAGATAAATGAGGTTGGGTATTGCGTCATGGGTGTGGATCCCGGTCCACCCAGCGATGGCTACCTAGCGAAAGGGCACCGTGCGCTAGCCCTAGGCACCAGGTACCGACCCATACAAATAATGGGATAAATACCTCGTACCCGAGTTAGATACCCCAGTTACCTACTAGGTAGTTTTCTTCTATAACCATACTCAATACAGACCTTCAGATCAGACCTAGTGCACTTACGTGACTGGATCTATAGAGGGACCGTATTGGAGGCACATGGGCTCAATCTCCCGCCCAGCCACCTACATCAGCGGTAATGGCTTGTAATGACGTTGGCAGTACCAATCCGGACATCGCGGGGCTGGGGGTATGCAGACTGCCTCTGCGCTTCATGTTTTATGAGAGTGTCAGCTAACAACTCGTGTCCAAACTCTCCTCAACCCCGCCAATGCCAACAACCCGGTAACATTACTGCCCGCTTTGATTTCCAGTCGCTCTTCAAAGCTACAGCCGGATCAGGCTCGCGACCTAAGGCTAACGAGCGATTTGATTGATCGGGTATTAAAGACGATCAGCGATATCCAAACACTTAATGGCAGGTTATGGAGCTCGAAACAGGCGAAAACTTTCTCTAATTATAATTACTTCCAGGGATCTCTTTGTTGATAGGCGCAATTGCGCAGCATAGAACGCTAAGCCTATACCATTACCATATAGTATACGATACGGTTAATTTTACGGGGTAAGATATAGTATTGTATACTATACTATATTGTTAGTTGACTAATCGATACTACTAGTGTATCTACGGCGGCCTAGTTATTGTTTTTAAAAAACCTAACGCTATTGCTTTTAGAGTAGCTTTAGTTTTTGTTTTTTTATCTCTTTACTTTGCGTTTATTATACTTTTTGGCTTAAAGCTACAGTCGTGGGACAATACCGTAACGGGGCACTGCTATAGAACAGGCGGTATATCAGCCCAAAAAGCAGCACACCCCTACGTCGACGAGATTTACCTAGCTATTACAGCTTTATACCTATTTGCGAGCTTGGTGATTTCGTTGGGAGTTGCGGAAGAAGGCTGGCAGAAATTTGTTCAGGACTTGCAAGATCCTGTGCCACCAGGCCATCGTTCGCCTAGTTGGATTCGTGGACTGAACTTCCTAGACCTCCACTTGCGTTTACCTCCGCCTGACCTACTTTATAAGCCTATTTTGTCGTATATGGTGCAGGCCGGAAAAATCTCGCCAGAGTTGTGGGATTCTCTATTCGCTGCTTCAACTCAAGCCCCCGAACCGAGCCAAATGATTCTTGCCGTGGCACTAGCTCAGTATCCGGTTCATGTCTACACGCTTTTCGCCCTTCGAAAATCCAATGAGGCTTACTTGTCTGGCGACTCGGGGAACCAATGGGGGTTTGGACAAGTAGTTGCTCTCGTCTTAGTCGCCTCAGTGCTTCTAGAGTGCTTTCGAGCCATAATCGGTACATTCAAGTGAGACACGCTGCATAGTTACTATTAAGGCTAATTTATAATAAGAGTACGTTTTGATAAAGGGGAAACGACAGCACCTAGGGGCAAGCGGCTATAAAGAGACTTCCCTGTTGCTCTTTCGGACACTCCTACTTGATCAAGAGGGGGAGAAAGGGTCGAGTGCTCCCAAAGAACACCCAACACGTTTGCGGCGACAGCGGTCGCTGCCCGCAAACATGAAGTATCAGTAATTAGAGATCTCTACTGGGCGATTCGCTTAGCACCGAATTTTATTCCAGCACAGCGAGCAAAGAGGCATCAACACTCCCACGATGCAGGACGATATGGCGGGTATTGCCAAACTGGACGCTGCCGCCGACTATCTGGGTAAGGTTGAGGCTCGATATTATATATCGAAACCAATAGGATAACTTACACCTCAACCATAGGTATTCGGTGTCACGGAAAAACGACGCCGTTAGCGCCGTGAAGGTACTAACGGTATATATGGGCCCACATCTACGCGACATTCGGCGATGTTTTTCCATGGCTATAAATGGTATCTTAATCTTGTCCAAGATTATGCTGGATTTTTGGTGTGCCTCCAGATGTGTAATAAGAGCTTATGTGCAAGGGCTTGGAAAATATATTCAACTTAGAAATAGCCTTTTTGGTTTATTTGTCTCTATAGATACAAACAACAATTTTATTGTAAGTATCTACTCTGTAATAAAACAAGGACCATACGGACTAAGATTATGCCGTAGAATCTAAGGCCAAAAGCGATGATTCGTGGGCTTCTAGTCATAATTGCAAACTCAATACATATCTAGAAAATATTAATCGTATATTCTCTACTGTGAGATAACCTCTTCCACTAGGGCCGTTAAGCGGCTACGGAATGCCATCGAACTTGGTCTGCGTATTGATGGGGAATGCGTCCAACGAAATTATGTTATAGCGTCCCTGCTCGTCGCCCCCAATAAGCACTGCTTCTGGTTCGTTTGCAAGGCGGCTAGTAAAGCCACGCGATGGCAATAGACCTAAAGCCCGCGCCAGCTTAATGGAGAGAAGGTGGTTGTCAGATAAGGTACTAACTTCTTGGTGAAATGTTTCCCAAAAAACGTTTTGCAAGGTGTTGTAGTTGTTAAACCGCGACCAGCCATTACATAGATGGAGCTTCCCACTTAGAAATTGGAAGGAATGAAGTTTACGACCAAATGGACACACTTCAGCCTCCGCCCAGTCAATAATACCGATGAGGTGACAGGTAGCTTTGTCGACCATTAGGTTGCAAGTCCCCAAGTCTCGGTAAAGGAGAACCATAGGTAGAGATAGGATATTGTCTATTGAATCAATGAAAGTTTGTATAACAGGCTGAAATCGGGAAGGAAGTGCAGCGTGTAGAAGCCTTAGGTCTTTAATACAGGCATGTTTTAAAGTGGTACGGTACTCTGGGCTGACCGACTGGAGCTTTCTAAGATAGGGCTAGGAAACAATAGATAGTTAGTCGTCGATTAACAAATGTTGGGGGAAATGAACAAACATACGTCGCAATATCGCCAATAAGTGTCTGTTGCCAAGTACAATTTTCTGGAGAGTCTTCCGGAGGCTCATTAGAGAGAATGAATTCTAGATGACCCCACGCACACGGCTCATTAAGTAGACATAGAGAGGCGCCTGTTTCCCATCACCAACTTGCCTTCAGAGGATACCTGGGGAGCAAGTGACTTGTACACCTTAGTCGCGAGGGAAGTAACTTCAGTTCCAAGTGCTAACGATTCAAGGTGGAATTGAACAACGTATTGTAGTTGAGGACCGGCATAAACCGAGTAGCTGCACACGCCTTGGATATGACAGGAACAGTGTTTCTGCCAGCAAGCTCCAATGCTCTAGCGTCGCATGTTTTAGTGAAGAAAGCCTCAATCTCCGAAGCAACATTGTACTTAGCGTATGTTGTTGCCATGGCGCACTTGATTGATTGATTGATTGAATGGCCCGCTGATATCTGACAAGACGTGGATAGTACTCCGTCTAGCCAAGACTGACAAGGGCCAGCCATTTCAACAGAATGCATGTGTCAGATTTACCACTACACCAAAAGGCCAAAAGATTGGCCTGCAGCTGCGTATTATTATTGTTTGTTTTATCCGGTATATATCCGACAGCATGCTGACTGATCAGCAGCCCTGCCATTGACCACAGCCCAGCTGATCCAGCAGGCGTTTTCGCCTTTCGGCTTGAGTTGTCCGTGATGAGTGTTACGATCAACACATGGCTGGCCGATTCGCTAAGCGTTGTCACAGGTCAACAGTATGGACCCATTGTCAGTCATCGCCAGTGTCACAAGCATCCCCGCTCTTAATAAATAGGTGTTTTCTATTGGCGATGTTAGACGTACCCTTTGAAGTTCAATGTGGTGCTCCGTATTAAATTGAATAAGTACGACCGTAACTTGACCGGCTTTCCCGTTTTGCTGTCGCACAATTGAAAGGGTTACGTGATACGAAGTACGAAGGATTCCATTTTTAGATGCCAGAACTTCCAGTCCTAGAGGCTCCTATACCAACTCTCCAACATTCGTGTGCAAAAACCACCAGTAGCACGGGCGTCTCTGCTAACTAACACCCCGATAACCCACAAGTATTGCTACTGCAGTTATTTCCCTAATTAGGATGATGATAGACAGGTGAGTAATGCGACTTTGGTTTACCAGGGGCATCGATGACTGTCAAGGGGTGGTCCGGGTCCCTCTGCTCGATATGCACCATGGTCTACATCAAATGCTTGCTTACCTGCCTGTCCACTGACCTTTGCCGCGGTACGGACAAGTCGAGATTGTATCAAGTTGTCCGAAGGGGGGATGTTTGTGTTGATGGCAATTCTGGCAATGCTGATGCGTCGAGGCCCGCTCACCTGGAGAAGAAGATAGAGACATCTGCGCTGACATTTCAAATTTCACATTCCCGTAGTACTGCCGCGGTTGGTGTTTCTTGTGATTTGTAATCTGACGAGACGACGTCGCGCAGACCACTTTTCGCCTACGCCACAGGCAATGATGAGTATATGTAAGAATTAAAGAGGTTGCCATTGACCCAAAGGAACCGGGGGTGGGTAGCAAGGGCCAAGCACCTGGTCAGAGCATGGGGTTCGCACAACACTGCCGTCCCAACATTCTGCACTTGTAGGTACTGGGTCGCGATATCTCCGGGGTACTGCCACAGACCATGTAGATAGATAGTGCATGTATTACTTTGTAACGTGTGCCTTAGTACACTGCTTACTTGGTACCTAGGGTGCGTATCATCAACTTGGTGTGCAGTGGGTTGGTATGAGCAGTTATGTTGCGTTCTTTGATTGGCTATCTGGATCCGATCCTCTATGAACATGCAAGCCACACACATGAGGGGCAAAGAGCAACCCGGGAGGATTTGCCCCATTTGGTAACGGTCCCACTTTATACTTGTTCACAAAGAACCTGGAGGCCAAGACCGGCTAAGACAGCCAAGACGGGTAATTGCCGTTCAACATCACATAATCACATATTACCATGCCAGCCTTGGTTGACTGAACCGGAGATAAAAGTGTAGTACTTCTACTGCAACATGATAATCCCGCATGTAGTAGAGAAGAATAAGAGCATAGAAAAAGAACAGAAAAAGGAAAAAAAGAAGGGGGAAAGGGTGCCATGTTAGGATGACATTATGGGGCTAGTGGACTCTGTACTTAAGTTAGGAGAAACTAACCCTTTTTGTCCTACTTTCTCTCGTCAGTTGATTCTCTCGAATTGTGTCAAACTTCACATTTGGTTTTCTGCTTTCATTACCCCGTAATGCATAATACTTCTGGCCATAAGTTTACTTCATGGACAATATTTTCTTTCACCTGGAAAATAGTCATAGAAAGGTCGCTGTTATCACCTCGGTCCTAGCCAAGACTTCAGCCGCAGATCTGTGCACTTTTGCATACACTACAACCAATAGATTTGAGAGGATTTCCCGTCCCTGCTTCATCCATGGTTCATTATACAAATTAAGCATTTCTTGTGGAGTCTTGTTTTCTGGTCAAAGCATGTGACAGGTTCAGCTCCCCTTGGGCTAGGCCTTCTTGGTGGGTCTACATTCGGTTGGTCATTGCGCTTTGTTACCAAGGCAAGGCAGGTGTAGGAAAGTCCCTCCAACTGTGATTAAAGTAGGATGCATTGTAAACTAACAATCCTAAGATCTTACCTTTTGTTGTCTGACTGTACCACGGCTTATCAACGAAGTAAAATGATAAAAATATAAAATCAAGGCAAACCCATGAATCTATTACCTAGACATACGCTGCCACCTTTGGGACAGGCATGCAAGGGAGGCTGCAGGCCCCCTTGCGACCTTCCGCCGATAGCCGGCTGCCGTGGCTTAGGTCCGTTTAGTTAGGTCTGCCTAGGTTAGTCTATATGGATAGCTAGGTAGGTGAGCCAAAATAACTCGGCATCTTATCTATAGCCAATTAGAAGTGCTAAGTTTGTAAGGTACAGGATTAGCCGATTTCAGAACAACTAACCTGATTTATCCTGCTATGTATTTTGTATGTATTTTTGTTTTGATTTTCTACTATCATTCCATTTCATCGTATTTATTCCAACCTTAACGTTAGCTGTTCTGCTAATTGTTCCTCATACAGAAAACCCCCGGCTATATTCTTATTGCTGTGAGTTAGCCAAGGCGCTTTAGTTACACTAGACCGCCATGGTAGACATTAAATATCGTTCGTCATGCGACTCATGTCTCAGCACTAAGATCAAGTGTAGCCAAGAAAGGCCATCTTGTTCGAGATGCACAAATCGTGGCCTCAATTGTGTATACAGCCAATACCGCAAGATCGGTCGACCGTCACATAAATTTGCATCATCTAACGGCTATCGGAGAGACGCTCATCCCTTGCAAATCCAACGGCCAGGGGGACAAAGTTCACCACAACAACCACCGCAACTACCACCAACCCAGCAGTACATCTTGCCTGGTAGCAGGGCACCAGGGCAGTTAGCTGCTAATGGCTTTTGTGAAAAAGATTCGGTCCATACGTTGGCCGAGAACAGTCAGTTGTTTTCTGTGCCAGTTAGCCCCCATGAGCCAACGACCATGTCCAATCTGGAAATCTCGGGAGAGCCCGACGCCGACCTAGACACTCAAATGAGGGGCCTCGACTGGGCCATCTTGGACGGCGTTTTTGACATACCAATAGCAACAACCTCGAAGGTAAATATAGGGCAGATTGATCAGAGTCAGACGCATCTTGGCATTCTATTTGGCGATGATAATAGCGCTTCTCCGCATCCAAGGTCCCTGCCAAGGAGCGGCTGGGTTAACCCAACCGATGTACGGATGAGCTCAGGGTCATCTTGGGACAGCCAAGGCTCCTCTCCGGGACGCTTGCTAGCTCAGCCTCTCACGCCTGCAACGGGCGGGGATCGTCTGCTGGGGTTCGTTCCTGGGTACTCCTCGCCGGCAGTTGTCGGTAGCCCGCGTGGGACCAGCAGCTCCGCCAAGTCAACCCCGGACCCATCCCGTTCTAGCGAATCAAACTTCACTTCGTCTGGTGCCCAGTGCACCATGCAGTGTCACCTCCGGCTGACGAACCAGCTCGCTTACATCAACGATTTCCAGGCCGGGATTGATCCGGACCTCGCGCTAGACGTCGTCCTCAATATGGACGATCACGTCCGGAAAACACGAGAGAGGATACTTCGCTGCCCCGTCTGCCTGGCCAGGTCACGTTGCGGACCAACAATACTACTCGCTACCATGGTATTGGATAGTCTCCTCAGCATGTTTGAACGCGGCTGCAGCGCCTTGGGCTCAAGTAAGCCAGTCGGCCATGCTGGCGACCTCACGTCGGTGCCCGTGACTAGGGACTCCGACGGCAGCCGCAGCTCCAACTGGTTTCTTCCCCATACGACACGCCCTCTTGTAGTTGGAGAAACAAGGATCGATGATGCCATCAAGCTAACATTTGAGAAACGACTTTTACGTATGTATTTGGACAGGCAGACAGGAGTCATGGCGGAGCTAGACCGCGCTCTTTCCGGGGTCGGGGGGAAGGGCGACGTAAGTTGCAAAGTCACGCGTGAGCTGTTTGCAGATTTGACGACGAGGTTGGAACGTTTCTCAGGGCTAATCACCCTGAGTGATTGGCTAAACCCGTCAAACTCTGTCTGTCGATTATTAGCACCGCCCTACAACCTATAGAAATCAGACATAAATACGGTATCAGTGGCCAGGGTCTCAGGGGGTTAGAAGCTACCCCTATGGACTTGCACTACAGGACATAGCTATATAAAGGTCTGATTCTCTCTCCCCAAATACTGGGAGAGGACATAAGAATCAATGATAATCGAGCCCTTGTCCATACACTTCAACCTACCAGTGACTTAACTGTGACCTACCTTCACTCCAGGACCACCACTCTTGACGTACGGCGAATAGGTGCACCCGGCTTTAATTACTAGCTGCCACGGAACCTTGGCAAGTCAACGGGCAACAGTTACATACAGTCCCGAACAGAGGTTATTACAATGGTCGAACAATTAACATAACCTATGGAGAGATACATCTAATTCTACAGAACACTTCAAGGCACCTAGTATAATGTAGTAACGCATGTATTGGGGGAGCGTCAGCGTGTTGGACGATTCTACGGACTGTAGCCTAAGCGGAAGCGCTTCGTAGAATAGCCTAATACTGCCCAAACTAAAAACACAAAACAAAAACAACAACAAAACAACTATCTACAACTATCTACAGCTAATTACAAATTATTCAGGAGGGTGGGCGAATTATGCGATGTCTATATATCAACGGTGCCTCGAGAAGTGATCAGTGGGACCTAAGAGAGCCTTTATGATATATGATTGATATAATACTACCACCGCACCACCGACCGAACAGAACCGCATGTTGCCGTACTTAGATATATGTCCCGCCAATCTTTTCAAATCAGTTGGGGTGCGAGTCTTGAGGATTTCAGGGGAGTTGATCCAAGCTTCAACAGGGTTAGCAAACGATGACTGAAAAAGCACACGGCTCACTGGTATGTGTAAATACTTCATATATGGCGATACTTGCCCCAGTGCTGGTTTGGGCAATCTGGCCGACCGCAACCACACTATTGAGCCATTCGTACGCCGTGAAACCGGTTTCGAAGCTCGCGTACACAAACGGTGCGTAGCCCCAGTCTCTGAACGATATGTTCGCGCCGTCCTTGGTTTGCAGGATGAACCTCCCGTCAGGGCTGAAGATTCCATTCGCGTCCGTTATGCTCTGATCTGCGCCTCCTGGCACTACCTTGCCGTTAAGTTTGGGGCCTGCGAAACTTCCGCCCGTGATAGGGATCGTTACTAATGTCCCCGCCAGGATGGTGCCGATGGAGATGCCCGCTGAGGTTGTGATGTTGATTGTGCATAAGTGGGTTAGCGAGGGCTTCTGGATAGCTGTTGCTCTGGCAAAGAAGACTGCTGTAGCGATGAAACGCAAGTGGTTCAAAGACTTCATCTTGACTCTAACGTATTGATACGCCGAAAATGAATTTGGACAAAAGGTTTCCTTTGATCGTGGTGGTCGTATGTTGAAGCGGAATGGAAAGCGGGAAGGGCTCGTTCGCGATAAACCTGCACACCGAGTCCTTCCAACTGGCCTCCGAGCCCCAGCCTTAATAGTATAACAATCGTGTTGAAACGGCCCACCATGGGGCTTTCATCTGGTCTCCATTTAGACGCCTTTCCTTTCGTATAGGTTTACTGTTCTCCATTGAGATGCCGTTCATAGATGTTTACTGTTCGTAAAACGAGATGAGTTCTGAGGGCTGTGCTGAAGTATATGCTAACCCCTTTGGGACGCCACAATCCGCCTTGTTTTTTCAGCTCTTGATCTTCTTAATTCGTAATGCGGAAAACATCCAGCCATAATACAAGGCAATACAAGAGTGTGACTCGTTTAACAATGGGATATGCTGTTGTGCGGCGTAAGCATATTAAGAGTATGGTAAGATATACTATGAGCGCCGCTCAGGCAACACGGCTCCTTTCCACCAATCGTATTCCAATAAACCACCCGATGATACCACCCGGTCCTACTTAGTACACAACTCACATCTCTAGCTCAAAACACTTTGAGAGATTCGTAGTCACGCCTGCATCTCCCGGTTTCCTCTTTCCTCACGCAAATCTCTACAATACGAGTCGCCATGGCAGATGATCAGTCCCCAACAGTGGCCCCAGAGACCTCTGGCAACGAAACCGCCGAGAATGCGGACGAGAAGACTACCCCGACACCTGCTGTTGCTGCCGCCCCAACACTCGAAATCGCGTACCCTAATGCTCTATTAACCGCTCTTCTCAACTTTGCTTTGCTTCTAGCCCTGTTTCTTGTAGCGCTAGACATAGTAAGCCCCGCCGTTTGCCGCCAAATATGCCCCTGATCGATGACTGATGCAGTAGTCTGTTCCTTAGAGTATCATATCCACGGCTATTCCGACTATCACGGCCGAGTTCCAGAGCGTCGACCAAATCGGCTGGTATGGCTCTGCCTTCTTTCTCTGCCTGGCCGCTTTCCAAGCTTTCTGGGGCAAGGCTTACAAGTACTTCCCGCTGAAGATAGTCTTCCTGACATGCATTGCCATCTTTGAGCTTGGCAGCCTGATCGCTGCCCTTTCGCCCAACAGCACCAGCTTGATCGTTGGTCGCGCTATCCAGGGAGCGGGCGGCGCAGGCGTGACTGGCGGCTGCTATACTCTCCTATTCTTCACCACCAGGCCTCAGCATTTGCCTATCCTGGTAGGACTGTCCAGCTCGGTCTGGAGCGTTTCGTCCGTCCTAGGTCCTGTTCTGGGCGGCTTCTTCACCCAATATGTGACTTGGAGGTGGTGCTTCTGGGTGAATCTGCCGATCGGCGGCACCACCTTCTTCCTTATTCTGGTACTCTTCAAGACACCTCCACACTCACGAGTTGCCCACACGAATCCTAAGGAAGCTCTCTTTTTATTCGATCTACCGGGGATGGTAATATTAATTGGGGCCTTGGTGGCTCTTCTACTGGTGCTTGAAGAGGGCGGAGTCACTGTCCCTTGGAACAGCAGTCTGATCATAGGGCTGCTTGTGGGATTCGGTGTTCTCGTCATCATATTAGTCGGAGTGGAGTGGTATCAAGGTGAAAGGGCTATGGTTGTCCCACGAATCATGAAGCGCAGAAGCATTCTGGCCCTTGCCCTCTTCAATCTGACGGCTCAGGGGGCTGGATTCGCACGAACTTACAACTTGCCCATTTATTTCCAAGCAGCCCAGGGTGTGTCGGCATCAGAATCTGGAATTCGTACGCTGCCAACCGTGTTAACGACATGTGAGTATTTGCTCGCAACCATTGGGGCAGCACATTTTTCGCTCATCTCCATCTCATAGCTATCTTCAGCTTCCTTAGCGCCGTAGCACTTGGTCGACTTGGATACTATCAAGCGTTCCTATTCGTAGGTGGAGTGTTTCTAACCGTTGGGTCCGGATTGATTTACACGCTGGAGCCCAATTCTTCGATCGGCGAATACGTAGGCTACCAAGTAGTTGCAGCCGCCGGGTCTGGTTTGGTCATTCAAATCAATGTCATGGTCGCGCAGGCATTCGCGGCGCGCGTTGATGTGTCTGTCACGGTCGCCATTGTTCTGTGTAAGTGGGCTGTTTCTATTGTCTAACATGTTCTTGGAATCAACAACAGCGTGCTAATCAAATATTACCCTAACCTCCAGTCTGGCAATTCATCGGTGGTACAATCGGCGTATCTGCGGCGCAAAACATTATGAATAACATCATAATATCTTCGCTTCCTACCGACAATCCCAATGTTACTCCTGCCAAAGTCTTGGGTGTCGGTGCCAACGATCTGCGTCGAGCATTTCCCAACCCTGACGACCTCAACGCCGTTGTCAACGCATACGTGCGCGGCCTGAAGGCGGCGTGGATATGGGGTATCGCGCTCTCAGGCCTGGCAGTTATAGTGTCCCTCGGCGCCGAGTGGAAGAGTGTACGAGCTGAAGATGTTAAGAAACGAGCAGAGCGCAAAGCCGCGGCCCTGGTCGCCGATGCTTGAACAAAATTAAAGGAAATAGAAATTATCCATAACTATTATCTGGGACTCGCGCAATATGTAAGGGAATATCTAGCTTGGGGCAGCGCTGCTTTTGCGGCACTGTTGGGAACTTGAAGGCGGTAATGCCATAATACTATGTAGACGTTCAATTCTCTATTTAGACTTAGATCAACTGATTAGACCCGAATTTTGCCAAGAATCTTTTTTTCTCAAACTATCCGATCTTATTTTAGGTGCAATTTCGTGAAGCCAGTGTGAATGCTAGGGGTTTCAAGGCATAGTAATGTAGTAAAGTTCGATTTAGATGTCGATACAGTATTCTAGCATGGGTTAAATGTCGCCCTGTTGTGTATCTCTGAACTAAATGTAATTTCTTATATTTTTTTTTCTTGAAGATGCGGCTGATTGTACTCACTTCCCCCAGTCCCTTGGATCCGATAGGGTATGGGTGGTTGTCGGGATCACATTACTGGGGTCAGGGTATATGTGCATTATGAATATGTGTTGTTGTGCCAGAATTCTGCAATGGGTGTGATCTCTACTAAAAATATATAAAACACATTCTTTGCTCTGAAGGAAACCATCACATGACAGTATCTCTTCTCCATGTAGTTAAGGGCTGACTGCGGCGTCTTCCCAGTACGTGATGATGTGTTCGGATGTATATAGTAGTGGGTAGGAGGTACGTACCTTATACATTCGTTCCGAAAAAAGAAAGACCCTATTGGCGGACGGGCCATATACATAAGTACATATACTCAAATTTATATGTAAAGTCCCCGAGTCCGGCATCGCACCGTATCCAGATCTTGAAGTTGAAGACTAGGTGGGTATTTAATTAGAAAATGAATGGGATGTAGACTACTCATCGAATTTCAGTGATCTTATACGATTTCCTCTCACGGCGAAGTGCCATACATCGGTTAAGATGGCCAGTTCACCCCTTACAAGCCTCGCTGAGAAGCTACTGGAAAAAGCGAAAGCTCTCGATGCATACAACGAAAGGAATAGTCTTTCTCCTGCATCCTTCGAGTCCGAGTCCTTTGTGGATCCCCCCCTGGACATTGAGGAGATTCGCAGGGCAGCCATCGATCTTGCACAGGACGTCAAACGACTCGCACAGGGCCCGCGGGATCTTATCCTTGAAACTCTGAACCTTGTAAGGTGCCTGTCGCTTTGATTATCTTGAATTCTGTACTGATCCGAGGCCTTCAGTTTAATGACCTCGCTAACTTTCATTTTATTTATCATCACAACATTCCTCAGTATGTGCCCCTAGAGGGCGCTATCTCGTATACAGAGCTTGCTGTAGCCTCTAGTATAGACGAGGTACTACTACGTCGCATGCTTCGGGTTGCCATGATGAATCGCATATTTATCGAGACAAGCGATTGTCGAGTAAAGCACTCCGCCGCATCGAGAATCTTGCGTGAAGAGCCCGATGCCATGGACACATGCGGGTTTCTGCTTGAAGAGATGTTTGTGAGTTAGATGCCAAATCTACTAGTGTTTCTGGACCCTTCCGCCTACCTACTGACACTGTGAAGCCATCCGCTGCTAAGATGGTAGCAGCGATGCAGAAATACCCATCCTCGGGAGAGCCCAGCGAAACAGCGTTTAATATGGCCTTCAACACCAGTCGACCGTTCTATCTGGAGCTGGACGTGGAGCAGGAACGGTCTCGTCGCTTTGGTGCCGCCATGGTTTGGATGTCTCGCAGCGGCCGCTTCTCCCACGACCATCTTGCCCGAGGCTTCAACTGGGCGCGCTTCGACCACGACCAAGGTACAGTAGTAGATGTAGGAGGGGGCCACGGCGCCGTATCAATATACATAGCCAAGGCTACCAGCAAGTTGCGCTTCGTTGTCCAGGATCTGCCCATCACGGTGTCGGACGGCGCCCGACTCCTCCCCCCCGAGCTGAAAGAACGTGTCTCGTTCATGGCTCACGATTTCTTCTCCGAGCAACCAGTCAAGGGTGCCGATGTGTACTTCTTTCGCTACATTTTGCATAACTGGTCGGACAAGTACGCGCGGCGCATCCTGAAGGCTCTTATCCCGGCACTGAAAGATGGCTCCACCATCATGTGTTGCGAATTCCTTCCCAGTGACATTTCAGCCACAACATGGAGTGACAAGCAGCCATAGTGAGTCTCTAATTTTTCTCTTTAAGCCCTCATTTCGTTGCCATTTACAGCGTTTCACTGATATCTGATCGTGCTGCTCTAGTAACATGGATATGATCCAAGCAATTGGCTGGAACTCAGTGGAACGAACGTCTTCCCACTGGAAGAAACTTTTCGAGTCCGTCGACAGCCGCCTGCAATATTTAGGAACACGGACACCTCCAGGATGCTCTGTGTCTTTTATCGAAGCGAGATTCTGTGATAGTTTGACGAACTCTAGCTCATTATGATTAATGGGCTGGTGGCTGGCGAGGAATATTCGTGTTTACATACAACTATTCTCGTCCACACTTATGCAGTATTTATATTAGTCTCTGAAGAGTTCTTGATAAGGCCTAGTGACAGGGTCCAAAATCTTTTTTTTTTTGGACGTGACTGACAGACATGAACTTTACTCTGAGACACAGATCGATATCAGGGCTGCGAAACATTGTTGTCTGCAGTGTCGCGGGAGCAAGGGTTAAAAGTTGACGTTTACGAGGCCGGCGGGCGGAGAAAAGTGCTGCGTGACTACTCTTTATCGTAAAGAAAAGAATTACAAGAGATAACGAGCGAAGAGGAAAGAAGTCGAATCAACAATTAATAATAATAATTGAGGTCTAATAGCTACATGTCTCGGCGAGCACTTTTCATTATAGCTGTGCATCTTCTTACTGTCGATTCTAAGATGATCGATCAGACCGATAGCCCTTTCAAGTCTGTCGAGCATACATCTCCCTTTCAAATAGTTGAGTCATCTCCACGGACTTCTCATCGCCGAGGGGCATCAGTTGACCTGCGTAGAGTCCGCACAGCCCTGCCTCGCGATCGATCCACTACATATTTAACGCCGGTAAGAAATGGCTTGCGCGGAATGCGATGAAGGTGGTGAAATGTGATAGAACGGAAGAAAGGCGAGAAAATATGGCTTTGGACTTACCCAGGTAAGGTTTGGTGTGCCACCCCAAGTCAGAGTCCCTCTCCGACGCCATGATGGCAGATCATCCATCACTAACAAACCACCTAGTCCCCAGTCCTTCCGTGTCGTTGTCGGCATGCCGCCCATCATAAGATTAAGCCTTGGGATTTCCGAGACAGCTTGTAAGGCCTTGCGCGCCGGCTCGTTCAGCTGGGGTGTAAACATAGCGTCAACCGTTGAGCGACGCAGCAGTTGTGTTGGTGGCACGGGGGACGCATCGGACGCCGAGGCATCGGACGCGAGGAGAAGTGCGCGAAGGACTTTAAGGTAGTCGGCAGGGGAGGCAAATATGCCACCACCGCCTAGACAGTCCTCTATGTCGGGGTTGAGGATTGGCTGTAATTTCGCATGAACGACGGGTGGAGGGGGCTCAGAGGGATTGTCGTTAGGCTTCCGCCAGGTCATATGTGCTACACGTGACTGCATATCTGGCCTGGTGGAAAGGAAAAATGTCATGGAGGTAATGCCAAGAGGTTTCCAGATATTTTGGCTCATGTAGTCTTGTAAGTTAAAACCACTCAGCCGCTCGACCAGGACCCCTGCCCAGTCGGTGGAAGGGCCATATGACCAACTGCTGCCTGAATGAATGAGAATAGAAAGAGGATTAGCGACTGGCATCAAGAATGCTTGATCAAGCGAGTGAACGTGGAAACGGTGCGAAGCCTGACTTACCAGGCTCAAAAACAAGTGGGTGCAGAAAGCGGCCGCGAAGGCTTGTTGGTGAACGTCGTAGGCTCTCTGGCTGTTGTCGACGCCAACTTTGAATGATGGGCTCGTTGAATTCGTACGAGAAACCAGACGTGTGCGTCAATAATTGCCTACAACGGGACACGACAGAACTAAGTTTAGTGCTATGATTCTGTGTCGAAACAATATTGAAGCGGGCGGTAGCTTAGACATACCTTAATGTGATAGGCGAGACATTCTTGGATGTCAAGAGCTTGTCTTTGTGGCCGCCGTCCTTCTTGATAATATCAATGTCCTGAAGCTCGTGTAAAACGGGCCGGACATCTTCATCAAGAGTGACTAAGCCGTGTTCGACACATTGCATAGCGGCAATTGAAGTCATCAGCTTCGTACACGAAGCAATGTACATGGTAGAGTCAACATCCAGGCGCTTCTGGTCAAGAGGTTCCTGAAGGGAGCCAACGCCGAAGGCTTTGCTGTAGCTTAGATTGTCTGGTGATGGCAGTGAGACCTTTTACTCAACAAGCGAGTTTGATAGTGCGCACCTTTTTTGTTGAACGCCAAAAGTGCCACTCCAGGAATTTCCCTGGCTGAGCAGGCGGCATCGAAGGCATCCTCCAAGCGTTGAGGCCGGACGGTCGAGAACCGCATACTAAACTGACGGCCAGTACAACAACGCCAAGATAGGGCTGGTCGCGGTAGCATAGCGAAAAGGCAATGTATTCAGAATTGTTGACGGCTGGGGAGAAAGGTAAGGCAAAGTGCTCTTGGCTACAGATTTGAAAAAAAAAAGGTATTGATAGACATATCGAATACGCGCATGGCATGCATGGACACTAGATACGCAGTAGAAAGAACTGAACACTCTCATTGGCTGGAGGTACTGCTTCCGGTGAACATGCATGAAGCTGACGGTGGCTGAAAGGTATCACGCACATGAGATAAATGTACCTCCCTAAATATCAACGATCGAATGAGTACTCTACATACATTGTCGTTTTCAGGAATTTTAATCCCTTGCAGCATCATGTACCAGGCACTGCAAGCATCAATGCCAATGAGATTGATCAGTGGTAAATGATAATCGAGTACTTGGGCATGCAGTAAAGGTAGGTAGGTAAGTATATATGGTGGCAACATGCGGATTTATCTAACGATGCAGTTTGGAATCAAGTTTCCCAAATAAGTAGGCACTTAACTGTGACGCCCCATATTTACCCGGGAACCAGGGCCCAAATTTAATTAACAAGGGATGATGCTCCACATCATGTAGGGTGGGTGTGGCATGTGGGCTACGCCAATCAACTTGCAGGCCAAAAGGAAGCTTCCGAGTGGCTAGATCTTACTCACTATGTAGCAACTAACACATACCTGCACTCCATGTAGGTACCCGGCGTACACTACCGGTACATACTAACTAGAGCAATGGGTGGTGCCGATCTTGGCAATTTTGCCCTTGTTTTTAAAGGAGGAACATTGGAATGAAAGCGAGGGTCCTTTTGTGTTGCACCTTTTTGCAGTAAATGCCGTGTCCCAATTAGGAAATCAAGCTTTCCCATTTGGGCATTGGGCGAATGATCCCTGTTGTGGTTATGTAAGCGTGTTATGTAAGCAGACTTATATTTAAGGTTGGTGGGTCAGGGCCAGTGTAAGTACCTACTTAGGTAAGTACCTAGGTGCTTATGCCTACCTGTCAGTAGCTTATGGCTCTTGAAAACAAGGGCTGTTCTATTGCCCCGCAGGTCGCTGCATGGGTACATGTCCTGTTAGTGTCCAACCTACCACGCTAACAAAAGAACTGTGCTGTTGCACATGGGAGCTTTTCTAGTATACATACAAAGTGGACGGAACTAAGCTATGTAAATGCCGGGTTTGTCTGTATAAGTAGGTACATATCGTCTCGAGAGGTCAGCATGCATCGGGTAGCTGTTTGGTTCAGGTGACACTACTGCTGGAGTTTGTATTGGGTGACACTAGACACGACGTCACCGTCCCAAGCTATGAAAACAGATACGGGAGGTAACCATCTTCTCGTGTATTAATTCGTGGGTTTGTTGTAGTTGAGATCGAGGCCTCGCACTATGACCATGCTGTACTGCACAGAATGTTAGCAATCCACTAGTGGCTATGGTGGGTCAATACCCTTGGGTTAGGTGATAAGAAGCCCACACAGGCCGAGTCCCATTAAAAAGGTGGTTGCTGACGCCATGGAAGTCTGACTTACAGTTTCGGTCCATAGTTTCTAGTATAGTCCCGTTATTGTCCTCTGTCCGTAGAACCTTGCAAGAACAGCAACGGGTCATATGATTATGACAAAGAATAGATGGCTACAGACGTAGTATCCATATCCCTCCTCGCTCGGGAGAGCAGTGCCAACAGCCTGGAGTCTGTCTGGCTGATATCCTGGACACCCCCACGTGCCATCTGTTGCAGGATGCATGTCAGATTCTCCACCATCTTATGGACAAGATCCAGTCCTAAATGTCTGCTTTCCCTTTCATCCAACTCGTATTGGCCAAGAGACATTTTCGATGGTAGGCATACGACACTGCGAGCCGCTATTTCTTTGGATTGGCGGCCAGACTTCGTAACTGTGAAGGCCTCAGACGGATGGGCCAAAGGGAGTTGAATATCTTGAGCTATGTGCTGGCGGGCTGCGGCATTTGGCGTTGTTTGGTACGTGGCCATGGCCGCTTCGAGTAGGGAGAGAAGCTTCGTGCATATTTGCAGCATGCTGTCTTGGACACCCGACGTAGAGGAGCAGTCGTGCCGAGGGCAATCCTTCCACTGCTGCCAAGAGTTGGCGGTGTCCTCACAAGCAACCATAATCCCTTCTAGACTGACTTGAATCATGCTTTCCACATTATTCTGGGCTCTTGTCATGTCTTCAACACAGAAACATTGAGGCCTTGAGGTAGCCATGTTCTCTCATATGATGGACTAAACCCAGAGCCGCAAACGAATACTTTCCCTGATATCAGTTGAGTTGATTCGGAAGCGGCTTTGGCTCTAGGCAGCGCCGCAGGACACAAATGAGGGCTACGAGAGCTCCGTGGTAACGATGTACATGAGTGCAATGTATGGTGTATTAGAGACAAAGCTACTACTATATATCCGGGCGAGAGAACATGAGACGTAACGGTTCTAATTGACGGCTGACATGGTGGCTGATTTGAGGCGTAATTCTCTAACATGCACATATCTCACTGCCACTTCAAGCAACCCGAAACGAACTGGTGGCGCATCCAACTTTCCCTATAATCATGTATGTGAACGTCCTTCGACGGTCGGCGGTGACCGCTTTTCGGCCAATCCGCCAGTCAATTGAGCATATGTGCGTTTATGTAATTTGCTTTTTTTAACATCTTATATCGTCACTAATACCTACCAAGACCGCTGTATTTATAGGGCATATACTTCATACTATATACTACATAATAGACCTTCAAGCCGAACGTAACCATACAACTGCTATATAGACGTAACTAAGTAGGTATATAGACTTACACATACAAACCTATATATACAGACCTGAGCGTACAGGCCTAGATATATAGGCTGCTATACAGACTTATACATACATACTAGCTTAGGAGGTCTGTATGTCTAGGTCTATATGTCTAGGTCCGTATATGTGAGTCTATATGATGGCAGCCTTGTCAACTGTTGATGTTGTTGCCAAGAGTAGAAATCTAGGTGCGCTAGAAAGTTTAGCGGCTAGGCGCACTAAGTATGCTATAATATAGTGGATTTAGTGGATTCTACTGCTCTATTTATAGTGGCCCATTGCCAAGAATACCAAGATTGTTGATTGCGGAGTGCAGGAGTCAATTTGCAAATCTTTGAGTCTGGGAGTCTTTCAGCCAAAGTGTGTAAAGCAAGGTAGAATAGCTCTACTCTATCCTGATGTCGAAAAGATTTGGCAGACGAACCACTAATCGACTGATAATAGATCGCTCCATCCCCACTATCTTACTATAGACAGCAGTCTAGTCGAGAGCGAGACTCACAGGGGTTCCCGAAAACCACCCGACCAGCAAAGCCACAAGAAAGTGGCCGAAAGGATTCAACAGCCTGCGATAACCACTTGATGGATGCTGCATATCGCTCTCCCGCAGGGGGGCAAATTCAGTAAGAACTAAATTTACTTCCACAATATAATGTGTGCATGCTCCCGGACGAGCTACTCGGCTTCGCAAGTTGTTTCCTTTCGTCGTCATGTATCCTATAAAGCCGATCTACCCCAACAACAAGTGCTGCATGCATATGCCGCTCAGATGGAATACGACCTGTAATACGACCTGCGTATGCATGCACCTGAGTCTTAACATCACAGCCCACAATGGAGAAGGTCTTCGCTATTCCCTGCCCCCCATTCGACGTGCAGCTGTCCCACTGGGACAGACTCTTCCCACCGACGCACTCGAAGAGAATCTTATGCTTCGAGCTCCCCCCAGCAGCTGATAAAACCCGCATTACGGGCTATCTTCATGCCGCCTTTCATCACACTGTCCAACGCGTTCCCTTCCTTGCCGGCTCCATCGTTCCCTTCTCGCCAGACCAGGGCGGCCGGCCATGGCTTCGGAACATGGTCCCCCAAGGGGCCGCTCGGCTTGTTGTCAAAGACCTTTCCAATGAGCTTAGCTTCTCGGAGCTTGCCAAAGCAAACTTTGCTCAACATCTCCTCGACACCGAGAAGTTGTGCCCGCTCCCGAAGACTGCCTACGTCCAAGAAGAACCGGTCGACGTATGCCAGTTCCAAGCCAATTTCGTCGACGGGGGTCTGCTTCTCGTCGTATCCATCATACACATAGCCGCAGATGGCAGAGGGGTGACTGAGATCATCAAGATCTTCGCAGAGCAACTTCGCACGGCTCAGTCGACGCCCGATGTCACTGAACCGCTGGTGACAAGGGACACAGTGTATCGCTCAGATAGAACTGCGTTGGTTTCCGGGAATGGCGTTCCGGGTGCGATTGAGAACCATGAGGCATGGACCTCCTCGCCCATCAATTCGCATGGGCAAATCGCCGGTGTCAAGAATTCCTGTCAGATGCTTCGCATTACCGCCAAAGGCCTTGCTAGACTGAAGCGGATCACCGCTGAGCCATCGCATGGTCCTGATGACTGGGTATCGACAAATGACGCCATTTCTGCGCTCATCTGGCGTAGCATCATGGTAGCCCGTAGTAGAGCTGGCATCCTTCCCGCCGACGCAACGGCCTATGTCTCACAGCCTTTGGACTGCCGTGCTCATCTCGGTCTTCCCCAGCCGTACTTCGGAAACGTTTTGTACATGACAAAGTCCTCAATGCCTCTCGATGTACTATCCAACACAGAAACTGGCCTTGCAGCTGCAGCTCGCATTTTGCGGGCTCAGATAAAAGGCATGACGGCGGAGAAGTTCAGAGACCTGGTAGGCTTTGCGGAGAGGACGGCGTTAGACTCACACACACGCATGAACATTATCGAGGACTTACCGACTGGGGGTATTATCTTGACTAGCCACTTCAAATTTGCACTTCACGAACTCGACTTCGGTCCGTCCTTTGCTAATAGTGGCGATGGCCACATGAGCGCTCTCCGTCTGCCTGCCGGCGGCACCATGGCGGGGGCGGTAATCGTGATGCCAAGGCTTCCAGATGGCAGCTGCGAGTTCATGGTCACTGAGAAAGACGCAACGATCGCGGCTCTACTAGAGGATGAGTTTTTCAAGCAGTTCACCCAAGATGAGGACGCCGTGGCTGTCCAGGTGAAGCAAGATAGTCCCCTTCCCCTGGAGGCTGTTCCCCTCCACCACGAAAAGGAACCTTTCGTTACCGAGATTAGGCCAGTCTCTCCTGAGAGTGACGGTAATACCGATGACGTGAAAGTTGGTCAGACGATTGTCGTAAACAATGTCAAAGCAGCCCATACCGGGACAATCAGGGTTATCCACTTACAACGCCCTAAAGCCAAAAATGCTATATCGCGGCAGATGTTACAGGAACTGAGCTGGGAGATCGAGGATATACACAGCGAGAAAGGTGGAACCAGAGCATTGATCATTGCCAGTGCGGTAGACGACGTTTTCTGCGCAGGCGCAGATCTGAAAGAGCGAAAGACTATGAGCCCCTCGGAGACGCAGGGCTTCTTGACCGCGATGCGAGTCATATTCTCCAGATTGGAGGCACTGCCGATCCCCACGATTGCCTGTGTCTCTGGCGTGGCGCTTGGTGGCGGCCTTGAACTTGCACTCTGCTGCCATCTGCGGGTATTCTCTAGCAATGCGGTCGTGGGCCTGCCTGAGACACGACTCGGCATCATCCCTGGCGCCGGCGGGACTTATCGACTACCCAAGGTTGTGGGGCTGTCGTTCGCCCATGACCTCATCCTCACCGGCCGTAGGGTTCAGGCAAATGAGGCCTATACCAGGGGCCTTTGCACCCGTCTCATCGCAGCAGACGAGAGCGGGGCCTCTCTGAGCCCGGCGCAGAAGCGCATATTGGCTCTCGATGCTAGCATTGCGTTGGCTCAAGAGATAGCAAGTGGCGGACCTGTCGCCATCAGAGCCGCAGTCAGTTCTCTTTCTTATTCCTGCGAAACGATCGAGAATGCCTCCTACGAGGTGGTACTTCGGACGAAAGATCGCAATGAAGCTCTTCTGGCTTTTGAAGAAAAGCGCAAGCCAGTCTTTATTGGCCAATAATACTAAGATGTAACTAGAGGCGTTTAGTTGGATTATTTATTATCTTTTGAGACCCGTCATATAGGGAGTTTTTCAGACTACCAATTCCTAGACTAATTACTACAATTCGTACTACTGGTGATACCTGAAATGACTATCGTTATTGCGCGAAGGGTGAGGTTTTATCCGTGTTAGCAGAATCTGCACTGCGAACTTATCTAGGTCGCCCGTGTGGTGTTTGGTGTCTTAATATCGGTCAAGCCGGTTCTTATGCGAGAACTATAACACTACGATTGAAGGCATAAATACGTATAATACTTGTTTCGGCGGCACAGGTGCTCTGTTCAACTTTATTAATTGGCATGAATGAGACGGCTGCGTTACCATCATAGGAGCTGGCGCGATATCGCCGCCAACAACACCGCAAGAGCCAAACCTTGTAAGGGTGCAGGTTGCGTTTCCATGCTCATCGGCCTGAATGCTTCCTTGGTCTTCGAACCTGGACTTGGGAAGGGATGGCGAGAGCCCGCCTGCTGACCAGTCCGACTACATGTGGGAGAGTGAAAACACATGCAAGACGACCATGAAATCCTATGCTAGCCGTTGCATTGACGACTTCTCCTCTGGCCCGAAATCCCCGCTCATCAATGATGCACTGGTCGAGTTAAAATTAATAGACAACAATGTGAGAACGGGCCCATATCTCGTCAGCTTGATAAAGGATCGACTCGCTCACCGTCTCCAGCCTCCTTCTGGATTATCTTCTCACGCCATGCGAGAATATGTAGTGTACACTGCAAGCCTCTGCCTAGTCATATGCAGCTTACTATGATGGCAAGGCGATGCAAGGGAGGCGTGTCGGGCTTTTTAGTGTAGTGGCAGAACCAACATCACATTAGCTAAGAGGAACCGACATTGCATTTAACTGAGAGGGTCGTTCGATTGGTTGAAAGCTGCCGATTATTGCCGATGAAGGCGTCTTTACCAAACCTCCTACAAGCATGTCGGATCTACGAAAACTCTACCGTAAGGCTTACCCTACCTAATCAGGAAGTACCACCGGGTCGTTTCTGTTTTTTTGGGTAGTTTCAGTAATCTCTTCAGACTAGAGTTGATAGAGTGGATAGCCGGCTACATATGCCAAAATCCCTATCCCCTATCATTATACTTGCGAGAATAGGTACCCAAGGTACTTTCTTTCCTCAGCAACCATTAAACCTTTTTTACTTTTGAAACTGGCCGAGCGTCAGGAATACGCTGGAAAATGGCCGATGTTGATTCTACTATTATTTTGGTTAAGATAAGCCACGCCTGACTGGCGATGATACACGAAATCCTGAGTCTACTGATGGAGTCAATTTGAGTGGTAATTACTCCTAGATTAGTGTTAGTGAGAAAATCTTGAGGAAAACGCGCCATTTGCCGCTTCTTAGACACAAAATCACATCATCATGTCCCCGTCAATGGAGGAAAGTACTTTTCAAGTGCCTACAATCGACATCCTTCCTTTCCTGAGGAACCCGAAATCGCCAGAATCTCAGAAAGTCATCGCCGCCACCCGCGAGGCATGTAGGAGCACGGGGTTTTTTCAGGTGGTCGGACACGGACTATCGCCGAGCCTAAAAAGCAGATTCTTCGAGGCATCACAGCGATTTTTCGCGCTAAGCCCCGGAGAAAAAATGAAGCTCGATGCCAGGACCACAGTAGGTCGTCGGGGCTACGATGTACTTGAATCGCAGTCCTACCATGCAGGCACTCCGCCAGATCTAAAGGAAGGCTTCTATGTAGGTCACGATCTGCCCATGGACGCCGATCGAATCAAGGCAGCCAGATTCTTTGAGGGTGTTAACGTCTGGCCGGACTCAGAAGTACTCGCGCATCACGATTTCCGTGATCATGTCGAGGAATACTTCGAGGTCATCCACGCTCTCGCCCTCAAGATGCTCGACTTGATCCAGTGTACGCTGCCCTACGGTCCAGATATTTTCCGACAGTTCACGGCTGGGAGCACAGTCTCCGTCCTACGGTTGCTGCACTATCCACGGGCGCCACCCGAAGAGCCTTCGGGCGGTGACAAACAACAGCTGGGAGCAGGCGCTCATACCGATTTTGGCGCAATCACACTGTTGATTCAGGACGAGAACGCGGGGCTCGAGGTTTTAAATTCGGGGACGAACGAGTTCGTTGCTATCGATCCGACGCCAAATGCTTTGGTCTTCAATGTTGGAGACATGCTTTCCTTCTGGACTGGCGGGGAGTACAAGAGTAGTGTGCATCGAGTAATCAACAAGGCATCGAGGGATCGGTACTCCGCTGCATTCTTCTACGACGGTAATCTAGACTGTCCTCTGACGCCGTGGAATCAAAAAGATAGGCCCGCCGAGGGAAGTGGTGCGCTTACTGTTGAGAAACACATGAAAAAGCGCATTGCAGCGAGCTATGGCTGATTGAACCAGTTCAGAATATGCGACTCGGGGAGGTTAAACTTATCGAGCATATGATGAGAGTCTTTAGTAGACGGCGGGTTGCCGTGCGTCATGATGAAAATTGAAGATTTTACCTCGGAATCCATTTTGTGTCTGTGCTTAACTACCTCTATTTTATTAATAATTCTTTTAGTTATAAAATAATTAATAAGTATTATAACAAAATACGACCGAGTCGCCTATGCCTGGCAGTGTTTACTATACGAGATATTGAAGGGATCTCGTGACGCTCATATAAGACACGACGTCATAGCACCCATTGCATAGATAGTTGACCCTCATTCTACACATTCACGCCCGAGAGAAAAGAATATCACATTAGTCACCACAAAAAATAACGGACGACTAGTGAGGTGGTTTGATAGTTCTAAGTCTTCTTCAGGACAGCCAGTTGCTTTAGCCTTTACAGTTGAGTAGCAGACATAATCATTTCGGTCGTAGAGCACGGAAGAACGGCAAACTTCATTCTCAGATTTGGAAGCTACCGATAGTGTAGGCATCAACACAATCATTCTCAAATTGTTTATTTCTTTACACCACCTTTCCATCGACAATATGGTCTTCAACCCATCCTACGGACATACTATTCGAGTCAGTTGAGTTTTTATTTCGAGCACCTCAATGACTTACTAGACTCTCGTTGGATCAGTGAACACATCGTGGTCTTGCATCACTTTTTCCTTATAGTAAGGATCGTTTCTGAAGTTAATGAAGCATTGTATGTCGGGAAATTGAATTTGTGTGATAATGTCATAGCCAGCGCCCTGGATAAATTGCGTGTCCATAACCTGCGCCATCGCTGCTCTTGTTTCAGACGTGAAATGTGTCTAATCTTATTATTAGCTCTTTCTTGGTCCCGTAGTCTAATGACGCTTTACCATTGTATATCGAGTAATACCATGCCGAACTAAGGCATCTCGAACCAGAGGTGCATGCTTCTCACTCATGTAATGGTGGAAGCTCTCCTCGCTCATGGATGGCTTTTTGAAAGCACAGACTGTCCATACTAACATCTTGACAAAGATATGGTGTTGTTGGTAAAGTGTCACTGGTGAGACATAAAAGCCAAGCGAGAAGATTTTTGCTGAAATACCGTTTTAGTGTCAAGAGGCGCTAGAGCTGTAGATTTTGTTTTCATCAATTTTGAACAAAGATTCACACGTCACTATACACCCGTGGGGTCCTTGGATAGCGAACCGCAAGTTTCCCTCAACAACCTAGGGATTTGAGCACTATGCTTACCTAAATCAAATGATAATACGGGCCTATACTAATTCCACATAGTCAACCCTTCCTCGAATAAACCCGCCGACCTCACAACTGGGACTTTATCTTGAGACCCACTTGAAAAAGGGACCGAGCTTACCCCTGATGACCCGAGTGAGTACCAGTCATCATGTTGATACACATTCACTAATTCTAACTTCCTAGGCGATCCAATTCACCAATAGTTCCGCGTGCAATTGCCCGGGACGAGGCACCAGAACGGTGCATGAAGACAATGACAAGGCAAATTGCAGTAGTCCGTCCTCCTAATGTCGCCGTACAACCCACGGGAATTACCAAATGAAGCGGTGCCCATCGTGGTATAGACCGGCTGCCCATTAACCACTGTCCCAAGATCATGACTTCGCGGCGCATACAGTATCAAAATTACCCGTTGTAGGTTTTAGGGTGGAGCTACAACATGGGCTAGAAAAGCCCGCTTTCCAAACAGAATTGGGATTCTAATATACAGCGTCTGTAGCATGAATTGACTCGACATTGCAAAATCGGCCTTTCAATCTCGTGAGCTCTCGCAAAGGCCGTTTCAACAAGGGATACCGGGACCAAGGACTATAGTCTGCCAAGGGAGACTGATAACTCTCAATGATGGCGACACTACCTTCGCTGATCACGTTCGGGTCTTTAACACCATGGCCGTCTCAAGATCAGATTCTGCAGCTCCAGAGAGAGTTTCACCGAAAAGCTTCTCTTTTCGGACCCCTTATCGAGGCAGTCCGCGATCTCGATTCACTATGGAGGAAGATGCTAAGTCAAGACCCCGCCCTTGATGTCGTTGATGGTAGGGCTGCTGCCAGGAAACTGGAAGGGTTGCTGTCTGGAACAGTCAACGAGTACACTCGCGATGAAAAGCGCAACGCCTTAATTATGCCTATCACAATCTTAGCTCAGATTGCGCAATATTTGAGTTTTCTTGAACACTCTGAAGTTGCACATCACCATTCTGTGCTGGAAAGCATCACCGCTGGAGGGGGTGTCCAAGGCTTGTGCGCCGGTCTCCTCAGCGCCCACGCCGTAGCAAGCGCAGCAACTACAGAAGATGTTGTAGCTGTCTCTTGCACCTCACTCAGGTTAGCCTTTTGCGTAGGCGCCTATGTTGACGCAGACCAAGTCAGTAACGATGGCAATGCCGAAACCACGAGTCTTGCTGTCCGCTGGAAAGAGCCCACAAAGCTTGAAGACATTCAGGAAGTCTTGCTAAATCACCAAAATGTTTGTCTCCTCATGTCTTCCTATCGTAGCTATTCGTCTGATGCTGACTATGCTTAAAGACCTACATAGCCGTCACTAGAGATGAACGAGATGTAACGATCACCACACCAACAGTGACAGCCGCAATGCTGCAGCAAAATCTCTCGCGACTCGGTGTCTCTTTTCTCGATATTGGCCTGAGCGGGAGATATCATACGAGCATCCATGCAGACGTACCACTCAAGATTATAGAAGCGTGTCAGGGTCGTCTCGATCCGCGCTTTGGCAGCAAGGAACTCGTTAGGTCGAACTTCGATGGCCAACTAATTCCCAGTCATGGTGCCGTTCGCAATGTGCTGGAATCGATTCTGGTACATCATGCGAACTGGTACCTGACCATTTCCACGTCGGCACAATCACTTAGCAAGACCCCAGGCCATTCGTTCGTACTTTCGATTGGCGGAGATACTAGCACGCAGTCAATCACGAAAGCACACCAGATCGTCAGGATCAAGACAATCATATCAGCAGACAGTTTCCGTGACCTACCGTTTAAGGCGGCGTCTTGTACTTCAAAATCTGTCAATGAGATATATCCGGCGGACGCCGTCGCGGTTATCGGCATGGCATGCAAGTTCCCCGGTGCAGACTCCATCGATGAGTTTTGGGGGGTATTAAGTGAGGGGAGAAGCATGCTAGAGGAGATACCTACGGAAAGGTTCGACAGGAAAAACCTCCCAAGGTCTCCTCGGGGTCTGCGCTTTTGGGGAAACTTCGTGAACGACATCGAGTCGTTTGACCACAAA
The DNA here is from genome assembly GCA_023159155.1 of Ustulina deusta. Taxonomy (NCBI): domain Eukaryota; kingdom Fungi; phylum Ascomycota; class Sordariomycetes; order Xylariales; family Xylariaceae; genus Ustulina; species Ustulina deusta. The sequence continues at coordinate 803,096 of JAJNNX010000011.1, read as the reverse complement.
TTTTTCAAAAAGTCGGCAAGGGAAGCGGCTTCGATGGATCCACAGCAACGTCTATTGCTGCAAGTCGCTTATCAAGCATTAGAGTCATCGGGTTACTTTTCTGATCTGTCCAAGCCACGGGACATTGGCTGTTATATTGGCTCTTGCTCAACGGACTACGATGGAAATGTTGCAAGCCACCCTCCCACAGCTTACTCAACGACCGGCACACTCAGGGCGTTTCTGAGTGGAAGACTCTCGCATTACTTCGGCTGGTCTGGGCCGTCTCTTGTCTTTGATACCGCATGTTCGTCATCAGCGGTTGCTATCCATACTGCTTGTCGAGCACTGCAAGCAGGAGAGATTTCTCAGGCCGTTGCAGGGGGAGTAACTCTAATAACAAGCCCCTATCTTTACGAGAATCTCTCAACGGCACATTTTCTTAGCCCGAGCGGAGCTACAAAGCCCTTCGACGCAGAAGCTGATGGTTATTGCCGGGGTGAAGGGGTCGGCCTGGTTGTGTTGAAAAGACTCTCCGAGGCACTAAAAGACGGCGATAACGTGTTGGGTGTTATAGCGGGCTCCGCTGTCAACCAGAACTCCAACTGTGTTTCCATCACTGTTCCTCATTCACCATCTCAGAGTAATCTATATCAGCGTGTCGTATCACAAGCTGGGATCAACCCGCAGGAAATCACCTTCGTCGAGGCCCACGGCACAGGTACTCCAGTGGGAGACCCCATTGAGATGGAGAGTATACGGGAGGTTTTTGGCGGCCCAGGGAGAAGTGCTGAGCTATTCGTGTCATCAGTCAAGGGCAACATTGGACATCTCGAGGCCGCTTCTGGTGTGGCAGCTCTGATCAAGGCAATACTGCAAATGGAGTATCGCACCGCGTGCGTTCAAGCATCGTTCAAGAAACTTAATCCAAGGATCCCCTCTCTCGAAGCGGACCGCATGCGCATACCAACTGCAAATTCTGCATTACCTCTCCATCCATTAAGCGCTTGTGTTAACAATTACGGTGCTGCGGGCAGTAATGCCACTCTCATTCTCCTTGAGTCGCCTAAAAAGCGATTTCAGCAAAGGAAATCCTCGTGGCAAAACAAGCCGGCTTCGCTTGCCAAATTACCGATCCAGATTGCAGCCGCTTCAGCAGCTAGCCTAGTTCAGTATTGCGAATTACTAGACGACTTCTGCCAGAAGTCATCATCCTCTCTCAATGATATCCAGAGAGCGGAGTTTCTTAGAGGCGTTGCTTTTAGCTTAGCAAGACAGCAGAACCAAGAGCTCGCCCATATGCTAACCATGACTACACCCATAGACATAGATCAATTCAGGATGAACCTAAAACAAACCTATTTAGCAACCGATGGGATTAAGCAACGTCCGCAGGAACTTCCGGTGATCTTGTGCTTCGGAGGCCAGATTCGTCAGCATGTAGGCCTCAGCAAACGTGTATGGGAGCAATGTTCATTGTTCCGACTTCACTTGGATAGCTGCGATGAAGCGCTTCGATCTATGGGCTACCCTGGACTGTACCCGGATATTTTTGAGACAAGTCCCATAGATGATGTCGTTGTTCTTCAGTCGGCCGTCTTTGCGACTCAATATGCCTGCGCCCAGACGTGGCTAGACTCAGGACTGCGAGTTGATGCGCTTGTTGGGCACAGTCTTGGTCAGCTAGCTGCTCTCTGTGTTTCTGGGATTCTATCGCTCCGAGACGGGTTAAAGCTCGTTGCAGGAAGGGCTTCATTGATGAAAAATCATTGGGGCTCAGAGCCTGGTACAATGATCAGTGTTGAAGCGGAGGCAAAAGTTATCAAAGATCTGACGAGTAACCTGACGGCAACAGACTCTAATTACACGTACGAAGTTGCGTGCTATAATGGACCCTCTTCCCACGTTATTGTGAGCGACAAAGCCTCTGCTGACCAGCTTGAGGCAGAGCTCCTGAGACATTCTATACGACACAAGAGATTGGCCGTGACTCACGGGTTCCATTCTCGCTTTACGGAGCCCATGATGTCACCGTTGAGAACCTTGGCATCATCGCTGACGCTCAACAAGGCAAAAATTCGAGTCGAAACCTGTACAGATGGTACGAGCTGGGATGGAAACCCTACGCCCGAACTTATTGCGGCTCACACGCGCGATCCCGTTTACTTTGGCCAGGCAATACAACGACTGCAAGACAATCTTGGGCCTTGCACCTTCTTAGAAGCCGGGTCTGACTCGAGCGTAGTTTCTATGGCCCGACGGGCCTCGACTCAGTCTTTAAGCATGTCCAGCAACTTTGTCTCGATCGATCTCAGTAAGGAGGCATCCTTTGAGAACCTAGCTGACACGACGGCCAAACTGTGGGACTGTGGTCATCAGGTACAATTCTGGGGCTTCAATCGATTGCAAGCGCATGAATATGAAGTACTGCGCTTACCCCCTTATCGTTTTGAGAAACCACAGCATTGGCTAGAGCTGAAAACGCATCCTAAAACGACAGAACTTCCACAGCAGGATCGTGCGGCTTCTCTTCCACCTCCTCCCCCAGTCCTCATCCAATTTAGCGGTACTACGTCAGGTATGCACAGTTTTTCTGTTGACCCACGGAGTGAGGAATTTCGAGCATTAGTCCAGGGGCACACCGTGCTTGGCAACGCCGAATTTCCACCATCTCTCTACGTCGAGCTAGTGTCCAGAGCGGTCAAACAACTGGGACAGACCCAGGCTGGAGGGCTTATTTCAATTCGGGATCTGTGTCTTGGCACACCACTTGGTCTTGCTGTTGATCGCAAGATTGATTTAAAGGTCCAGCGCCTAGATGATTTGTGGAACTTCCACGTCACAAGCATACAGACTTCTTCGAGCGGAGGAAATGACACGTCTGGTATAGTTGTCCATGCTACTGGCTCTGCTGCTCTTCGACCATCAGATAATAGCCTGCTGAACGAGTTTGCAAGATTCCAGAGACTTACAAACTCAGAGACATTCGCCACTGTTGTCGATGATCCCGATGGCACTTCTATCAAAGGTGCGATGGTATACAATATTGTCTCTCAAACCGTAGACTATGCCGACTTTTACCGCAACGTCAAGAGCGTCGCATCAAGTGGAATGAAAGTTACTGGCACAGTCCTACCCCAAACTAATATCCCAAGCCAGTTGAAGGACTCGAGTGTCCAACCACACATACTCGAAAGCTTTTTCCAAGTTACTGACTTGCACGCCAATTACATGAATGGATTGCTGGGTGACCATACATTCTGCCTTTCTGGCGTCGAGCGTATTCAATATGGGCCTGATTACCAAATCGATGGCATCAAAACTGCAGACAAGCTTGGTTGGAACGTCGTTTGTCTTGGGTCTAATACAAATAATGGAGATTTGTCTTATGACATCTACGTGTATGACAGGGCATTTGGAAGCCTCGTACTTCTACTACTAGGGTGTCGATACTCGCAAGTTCGGCGCACCTCTCAGCGCGAGATGTTCATGCCTGCCGGCCACGATCTTGTTGAACCCCAACCTGCTGTTTCGATAATTCCACAGCCTATTCAGAGTATCTCACCAATCGATAGTATGCAACGAACGAGTGGCAACACTTCTACTTCAATAGCACCGTGTACGACAGCTCAGCCTACTAAACCAGAAAAGAGCCGCAAGGCGATAATCTACGACGACATGTGCACAATTTTAGAAAATATCGCAGAACTTAAGAAGGGGGATATTAAAGGCAACATGGTCTTGGAAGATTTGGGTGTGGACTCGTTGATGATGATTGAAGTTATTAGCGAGATTTCGAGTTTTTATGATGTTGAGCTGCCAATTGAGGATTTGGAGCAATTGACTGACTTCAACTCTCTGGTTGAGTACTTACATGGGCTAGGCTGTGGAGGTGGCGATATCGATACAGGAGAGACTAGCTCGGACAACTCATCGCCATCGAATGGTGTTTCTACAAGCTCGTCGTTGTCGACAGTAGATACGAGCCCTATTTTAACCCCTTCAGGGGGTCCGTCGGCTAATCATGTTGTGGAAAAGTTGTCAAGACTCACAGCTAAGGTCCTTGAGCTTGAGCCGGGTGACCTGTCACTAACGTCAGTTCTGAACGAGATTGGGCTTACCCCTCAGCTTCGCACCAAGCTTGCCCGAGAGATTCAGAGCCAATTGTACGTAGACTTTGACGAGGGGAAACTAGGCCACGCTGCCACATTTGGTACTCTGCTCGACATCGTTCTTCAGAGCGGAAGCTCAAGTATTCCGGCAGAAGCAGCGACATCCCTCTACGAACATTCCACAGGATACGGCTTAGATGAGGATAATGGAAGAACAAGACGTGAACCACAACAGATATTTGAGGCACTGCGCTTCGATTTCGATAAGTACGCAGAGAAAACCGGTTTCAAGAATTTCTGGAAGTCGGTATACCCCGATCAGGCGAGGCTGGTTGAGGCATATATCATTGATGCGTTTCGCGAACTGGATTGTGATATAACTAAACTCTCCTGCGGCCAAACGCTGCCTCCCATGAATATCCTACCGAGACACAGCCTCTTGATGAGCCAACTTCGCAAAATATTAGCAGAAGGTGGCATCATAACATTACGAACCGATGGCATCTACGAGAGGACAGCAAAGCGCATTGACGCAACGTCGTCTGCAATTCTTTTCAAGCAGATGTTGGCAAAATATCCTAAGCATGCGTCTGAAACCAGCCTTCTGAATGTGACGGGCTCTTGTTTATCCCAATGCTTGACAGGGAAGAAAGATCCGTTGCAGCTGCTATTTGCCAACAAGGCCAACAGGGCCATCATGGCGGATGTATATGATAAGGCGCCAATGTGTCAAGCCACGACGCAACTCCTCGCGGAGTTTCTAACGCAGTCCTCTTCCGGCCGAGCCATTAAGATACTCGAGGTCGGCGCAGGCACCGGAGGGACGGCGAAGTATCTTGTCGAGTTCCTCACAAGACAAGGAATCGAATTTGAGTATACATTTACAGACATCTCGGCAGCGCTAGTCAACCAAGCGAAGAAGCTGTTTGCTGGGTATAAAACGATGAAATTCATGGCACTTGATTGTGACGCAGCTCCTCCTCCGGAATTGTATAAGAGAATGGATGTTGTCATTGCCACGAACTGCATTCACGCGACAAAAAATGCGACTTCAGCGGCGACCAATGTGGCTTCTCTTCTACGAGACGATGGAGTCTTCTGTCTCGTGGAGTTTACTAGAGGCTTGTATTGGTTTGACCTCGTCTATGGCTTGTTGGACGGCTGGTGGGCATTTAGCGACGGACGGCAGCACGCTCTCGCCGACGAGCGATTTTGGGACCAGAGTTTGAGAAGTGCCGGGTTCAAACATGTCTCTTGGTCAGGTCCAGATGGCAGCAGCGAGGAAGCTAACACGATGCGCTTGATCTGCGCCTTTGTAGCAGCCCCTCAAAATAGCTCAGAGGAGGTTCTACCTCCTACTATGGCCAAGAGGGCCGGTTTCTCCTTTGAAACACTTGTGTGGAAGCGGGTTGGCTCACTCGAGCTGAAAGCTGATGTCTACTATCCGAAGACTCCCGACGAACCTGGAAAGAAGAGACCAGTTGGTATAGCTAACCCTCCCTTTCTCCCCCATACGAGGAAAAATACAGATTGCTAATATGCTTGCTCCGTAGCTTTGATGATTCACGGTGGAGGACACTTGCTCTTCGGCAGACAAGATATTCCCATGAAACATGTCAGAGTACTACTACAACGTGGTTTCCTGCCCGTCAGTACCGATTATCGGCTTTGTCCAGAGCTTACATTGTTTGACGGTCCAGTGACTGACTGCCGAGAATCTCTGCGATGGGCAAGAGAGACTCTACCATTCATACGTCTATCAGAGCCAAGCGTCACTGTTGACACAAGCAGGCTATTGGCTCTTGGATGGTCTAGCGGCGGCCATTTAGCCATGACATTGGGCCACACAGCGAAGCCCGAGGGCATTAAGCCTCCAGATGTTATTTTGCCGTTCTACTCTCCAACCGATCTGGAAGATGAATGTGAGCCCCCCCATAACACATTTGGTGACCACATAACAGCGTGCATATTGTTTCTAACCGTTTTAAAGTCTGGTACAAGCCCAATTACGTGGATGCAGCAGAAGAAGAACCTACGGAGATTTGGGGAGAGCTCGATGCCGTGCTAGAAGAACCTGTAAGTGGAAATAGGGGAAACCGAAACGCAATCGCTCCATCTCGGCATCTGATAGTTATTGTGTCTAACTTTTCTGCGTTGCTTTTAGATTGTCGACTACACACCGCTTAGTGACAAGCGAACAACGGCGCTTTCTTTGACCTTGAAGGACGACAGAGCAAGACTGATACTACATATGAACTGGAAAGCACAAGGCATACCATTACTAATTCGAGGTTTGCCACACAAAAGCAAAGTTCCGGCGGGTGACAAGACGGATTGGAAGAACCTTCCCCTACCGCCAGTAGAGAAGATCAGAGAATGCAGTCCTTACTGGCAGATCCTGCAGGGCAATTATTGTACCCCCACGTTTATGGTCCACGGCAACAACGATGACTGGCTCCCTCACCGGATGACAGAGAAGACGATCGCTGAACTTAAGAAACGAGGCATCCCTTGTGGCATCATCATCCCAGATCAGTGTGGTCACGCATTCGACTTATTCCCTCGAGGGCCAAGGGGCGATCCGCTTGGTCTCGGCTGGGCAGCTATTGAGAATGCCTACAACTTCGCATGTGACCAGCTGCGCATGATGTCTTAAAGAATTAAGCTCTGAGCCAGGGTAAGTTTCTATACTAAAATTCTTTCACGGACCCATTCAGTTCGAAGGGATTATGGGATCGTCATTCTTGGCAAAAAGGGGGGGGACACGGCACAAAGACAACGTCGAATTCGGTCTAATGGCCCTTTCCTCGCTCATGGAGATGAAGTGTTTATGGATAATTTAGCGAATAATTTCAGTCCTATGTCCTGCCGTTAATGTAGGTTTTGTTGTTCGGGTTTCTGAATGTATTTAATTCAAGTACTTGAACTTCTTCCCAATAGTGGAGATCCTGTCCCCTGTGCTAGCAACCTAGTACTACCGGACACCCACCATGGGCTTGCTTATTGATAACTCGGTCATAATCTAGTGTAAACATTTCTATATACATATCTGCCCTAAGAATAGAATAAAAGAAGGACAGAAACTTTGTCGAGTAGAAGTGATGAGCGAGAACTGAGAAGTCAAGAACATAGAGAAAATATCCTTTGTTTCCTCAACATTCTATCCGATGATAAAGGTTTTGAAGTCCTTCTCGGGGCTCACATTGTCGAAACTACACCGTGTTTTCAGGGCAAATTCATGGCACGGATCTGGTACATTTGTGTAACCATAGGAATAGTCGGCTCCGGCTTTGGTATTCCTCTAGCAGCCCAAAACTGCTGTAATTCCATCTTCTCTTGTATGGATAAAAGTTAAAATACGCTTTATCTGTGCATTCGGCTCTCTAGGGCATCCTCGTTCGTTTTCATTTACCCTCGTCTCATGGCGTTAAACACAATCAATCAATCTCCTTTACCCCTTTTATTTTTGACCTAACTAACCCGGTCTAATTAGACCTTTGCTCCATGATACTTCGGGAAATAGATATACATATAAAATATTATTCAACTTCAGTCTATCGTCTAATAGATAGCTAATTCGGGTTAACGTACTTGAGCGAAGTTTTCAAGCCCTTCGTCTTTCTGCAAACCACCTTGATACTCAAGGCTAGTCAGAAAGGCTTCAGGGAATCGATCAAAATCATAAGAGTCTAAGATTTCCAAAAAGCCTTTCATAATTAGTATCAGCTAACGAGGGTAGTGATATTGAATTTCACACATCTCAGAGAGGAATGTTTCTAGTTCCTCAAGCGCACAGTTATGTTTACTGTAATTGCGGCCCACAGCGCGCACTGATCGGATGGTGGATGAATCTGCTTTCCACCTCAAGCCATCAGTTGGAATGCCTCAAAAATAATTAGCGATATAATTAGAACCATCTCAGAAGGAAATTTATTGCTGAGAGATAGTTTTCCACAAGATTGCTCCAAGGCAAAGGATATGGAAAGCCGGTCAAAAACGCCGGGTATTACTTCCAATCATCAGCAGGCCAAGGTTGCTCCGATATCAAGCCCTCAGCTAAGGTGCAAGAACTGAAAACAGCGTATTTTCACTTCAAATTCCGAGCCATATTATGCACATAGTACGGGAATAAGATGAGGGTCTACAACAATAAGTGCGGGATCTAACCACTTCGTCAAGTCTGCAGCTCATCCAAACAATGCTAGATGTAGCAATAATCTTCCAGAGTGCCAAAAGTCCGTTGCCCTTCAAAGATTTAGAATAAGAAGAAACTACTAAGGCTGTATCTACACCAAGTCACCTAACCTAGCCCAGCCAAAGCTGGCTATTCTTTCTCCCTTTGTAAAAATGTCTTATTCCCGTCTAGCGAGGGCTGCGCGTCTCTCAAGCCACTTAGGTCATCACCACAAAGAACCCGGGCGAACCCTACGGTTCCATGGAAGATTCATTATTTATGATTGGATATTGCTATCTTGTGCAATCAGATTGACCATATTACACCTAACCTGTAGTAGGCTCAGTGCACACAGACAAGGGTATCACACGCATGCAACTGCAAATGGGTGCAAAACTAGGCTGAATAAGCGATGACGAATCCGACTGAGTATATTCTTCGTGGTCACGTGACGCTACATAACCATTGTTCTTACGAAATGGCGGACTCGTGAACTACCCGGGCCACCGATTTTCTTCAGTTCCAGCTCAACATGGCGCAGCTCATAGAATTCGAAAAGACCTCATGTTATTCCATGAGCCAAGATGAGGCAAAGTTCATCTATAAAGAAATCTTTGAAGACGGCTGCTACGATGTTTCGAACCTCTCAGAAGCCCCTTTTGTCATCGATGTCGGGGCAAACATCGGCATGTTTTCGTTATATCTGAAACAGAAGTTCCCGTCATCAAAGATTCTCGCCTTCGAACCCGCCCCGGAAACTTATAACATCTTACGTCGCAACCTTGAACTGCACAACATTTCCGATGTCGAAGCCTTGCCCTGGGGCTTGGCGTCAGAGGAGGGCATCCAGCAACTGACGTACTTTCCGAATCTTCCTGGTAATTCGACGTTGAAGCCGGAGGAAAAGCAGAAGCTCTGCTAGTTGATTGCGGAAGAGCATGGCCGGGAAGTCGCGAAACAAGGGTTTGGAGGTGCTCAACAAGTGGACGTCAAGATAGAACGGCTATCGAATATCTTGAACAGTCACCCCGAGTTCACTCGGATTGACTTTCTCAAGATCGACGTCGAGGGCGCCGAACTTGAGGTGTTGCGTGGTTTGGACGATGCCCACTGGAGCCTAGTACACAACGTTGCGCTGGAAACATGGGACGCTTCTGGCGTCCGAGATGAGATAGAGAATTTATTGAAGTCGAAAGGTTTTACTCTTAAGTGCGTGGAAGCTGTCTGGGTCAAAGGGTTTTTCATGATCAGCGGTTCTCGAGAGAACTAGTGGGGTGTAATAGGGTATGAAACCATTGTATTCAAGCGTAATTACTGTCAAGTCGAAATGAAAGCTCTTATGAAATTAAACCAGTATAATGTCAAAACCAGGAGGCTAGGATACTTACGATCTACATGCTATATATAAGACTCCTATATTTGCCACCTACTTATATTATAACTTAGACTTCTAAATAATTAATAGGATTACTATATACTTTTTTTAACAAGTTATAAGCCCGGACGCTTATTCTAACGCACTTTATTTATTAAAAATTAAATCTTTTAAAACTAATAACTTATTAATTTTTAATTTTATATATAATATATATTAAAATTTTAATTTTTTATTAAATAATAAAATATTTTTTCTAAAATCTAAAAACTAAAAATAAAAATTGTTCTATTAAATTAAAAGATTAAACTTATAAATTTTTTAATTAAAACAAAAACTAAAAAACTTTTTATAACTAACTACTAAAAATTTTTTAATACTAATTTTTTTTTTTTAAATATTACTAAATTTAAAACTAAAAAACTAATTAGTATTAAAAATTAAAATATTTATAAATATTTAATATAACCTTTATAAAAAAAACTAAATTTTTTTTTTTTATATATATTGTTTTTTTAGTATTAGAATTTTTTTATGTTTTACTACCAAACTATTAAGCTTATTTGATTATTTTTTGTTACGATCAGTCAAGTAAAGCTTCTATAGCTAGTTTATTAATACTATAGACAAAGACTTTAAGCTAAAAAAAAAAGAAAGAAAGGAAGGAAGTTAGAGTTTATAGAGTAGGTAAATATGGACTTTATATATATAGCTGCAGAGTTAGGTTGGTCCGTGTGTAGACTTTTTATTTTATTACTATATAGGTCTGGAGTTCTTACAGGTTTTGCTAAAACTATAGGTCTAGAGTTCTTGCAGGTTTTGCTAAGACTATACTAACTATTACACTATTTCTTTTTAAAACTAAAAGTTTAAATATAGTTTTAACTTAAAATTATTAATAATGTTAAGTTTGTATAGTTTTTTTATATTATATTGCTTTATTATTATTTTTGTGATTGTTTGCAAACTTATTAATTATTGCTATGTATATTTATTTTTGTAATTTTACGGGGGGTGCGGGGGCTTTTTTGTAAGTTTTATAAAATTAGTTAAGTTTAATTAGCGCGTTTTTAAAATTTTAGGCTATATACTAAGTATTATTAAAATTATAGCTTTTTTAAACAACTTAGTATTATAACTTTTTGCTTTTTTTATATATTTTTAATTGTTTGATTTGTTTGATTTTAAATTTTATTTTGCTATTAATATTTTTAGCTAAAAGTAATAATTAGATTTATTAAAATAAAAGATTATTACTTATTTTTTGTAATTAGTTAGTATAAAATAGGTTTTTTATTTTATAAAAGTTAAGCAAATCAAAAATATAGCTAAATTTTTGTTTTTTTAGGATTTCGAAAAGTTTAACTAATTAAAAATCTAATTTAATAGTTAGTACTTATGTTATAAAACTTTTTTTTTTTAAAAAAACTTTATTTTTTATTTTAAAATCTATTAAACATTTTTTTTTGTTAGTTTGTAGCTTATATTATTTTTATACAAAAATTGCTATATTATATATTATTTTTTAAACGTTTTAGGTTTAATAAACTAGTTTAAGTATTTATTGTTTAGTATTAAAATTTATAATAGTTTTATTAATATTTATTATTAAAAAGTTTTATATTTTAACTTTTATTATTACTTTTAATAATAATATATTAATTAATAAATATTATAAAAAATTATATATAAAGTCTAAAGCAAAAAAATAAATATTTTAATTGTTTTAATATTTATTAATATAAAAATAAAATTATTAGTTTAGTTTTTAATTAGTTAATTTTATTATTTTTTAGGTCTAAAGATAGTAAGCGCTACTAAAATAATATTTAGTATTTATAAAACTATTAATTATTACTATAAATTTAAAAATAAATAGTCCTATATTATTTAATATTTATATATCTAGTATACTAAAAAATTTATATAAACTTTTATAATATTATATAACTAGCAATTTTATAATATTTATTTTTTTGCTAAGTAAAGTTATAATTAAATAGCTAAACTTGTTTATAAATACTTATATATAATTATAACTTTATTAATTAAGTAGTATATTTTTATTATTTATTATTATATATTGCTATACTATAGCTAATATAAATAATAAATAAAAAAAGCTAAAAGTTTTATTTTATAATATTTTTGTTGGATTAATCGTACGCAATTATGGACCCCTTCGTACGAAGGGGTCTAGCCAAGGGGGGTCTAGGCCAAGGGGTCCGGCTAGGACCCACCTACAGACCCTTCCGTACGGAAGGGTATATAGGGGGCTCCCACCTGCCCATTTCCTTCCTTTCTTTCCCTTCTTTCGAGTGTGGCATATAGTGAATAGACTGTATTCCACCAACCTTGCAGGCATGTACTGCTGCCTTGGAAATATGCAGTACACTCCATTCAAACAATTTTATTTTTTTTATAGTTATAATAATTATATATATATTATTTATAATTATATTTTAAATAAAACTAATAATATTTTTGTTTTAATATTTTAATTGTTTTATATTAATTTTAGTATATAATAATTAAAAATATATAAATTTTTTAAATTAAAGTTATATAAAAAAAAATAATCTTATTTAAAATAACTTTAAATATGTATAGTTTTTTATTTTTATTTTTTAGCTCTTATAGCTAGTTTTTTTGTTTAATTAGGTTTACTAAATTAGCTTTTTAAAAAATATTAAATAAAAAGTCTATAGTTAATATAAAACTTAATATTTTATTAAATAGAACTAATATTATTATTTGTTTTTTAGCTTTTTTAGTTTTAATTATAAAAAGCTTAGCTATTTTTTTAATAAAGCATTAGCTACTATATTTTTTTGTTTTAATTAATATTAAAAAATAATATTAAAGTTTAATAAAAAGTTAGCCTAATATATTTATTATATTAATAAAATTTATTTATTTAAAAAATATAATAAAGCTTAATAATTAATTATTATAAAAAATTTAGTTTTAAAAAGCTTTAAACAATAATATTTTAAAGTTTATATTATTACTAAAAATTTATAGTTTTAAATTAAATAAACTTGCTTAGTTAGTATTATTATTTTAAAAAAATACTTTATAAGTTTTTAAGTTATATTTTTTTATTGCTACTAAATAACTTTTTTTATTATATTACGTAAAATATTTGTTTTTATTTATATTAATTAGCTAGGCCTAAAAAAAGCTAAAACAAATATTTTATAAGCTAGTAGTTTTATATATTTAAAAACTTATTTTTGTTTTAGTTTTATTATAAATAGCTTGTTTTTTTTTAATAGTTAATTTAAAAAAGTAATAATTTTACTAGCGTAGTAAATAAATATATAAACATAATTATAAAACTTAAAAAATAACCGGATTAATTTAGTATTTTTAAAATTATTAAAGTTTTAATTTAAAATTATTTAAATTTTAGCAAAATTAATTTTAATTTTTACTTTAGCTTTTATAACTATTTTTAAATAATTAATAATAAATATATTAAAATAAAACTTTTTAATATTTTTTTAATATTTAGTTTAATATAAATAATAAATTATTTTTTTATAATAAGTTTAGTACTATTTTTTAGTTTTAAAATAAATTAAAATATTATTTATATAAATATTTGAAAACTTGTTTAAAAGTTTTTAAATTTATATATTAATAAAAGCTTACTACTAAATAGGTTTTATTTTTAACCTAAAAAATAAAACTTTTTATTAAAATATTTTTTTATAAGTTTAAAAAAAAATAATAATATAATTTTATAATTAATAATAATTAATAAAAAACTTTAATAATATTTAGTTTAATAAATTAAATAATATTATAATAATTAAATATAGTACTACTAATATTTAAAACTAGTATAAATTAATTTTTTAAATATATATTTTTTATTAATAATTAATTATAAATTTATGTTTAATTAATTTAAGTTTAAATATAAACAAAACAAAAATAATATTTAGGTTTATATTTTATTTAATAAAATCTATAGCTAATAGTTTATTTATAAAAAATTTTTTAAAAAAAAATAAATTATATAAATATATAATATTAATAAGAACTAAAAGTACGTTTTTTACTATTAGGTTCTAGTACTATATTAAACTTTAGTTATAATAGTAATAAAGTTTTAGATTTTTTTTTTAAAAAGAACTTTTTTAAATATAATAACTAAAAAAGCAAAAAGTTTTATATTAGCTTTATATATTAAAGATTTTTTTTTTTTTAAATAAAATTAGTTTATTATTAAAAGTTTTTTATAATATTACTTAATTAATTTAAGTTTATTTTTTTTATAAAATATTAATTACTTTTAAGTTTTTTTTAAGTAGTTTAGTATAATTATTTTTAGTTATTATAAATTTAATTGTAATAAGCTCTTTTAAAGTTTTTTTAGCTAGTTGTTTTTATTTATTTTAATAAAAATAATTTTAAAAGTTTTATATAATTTTTTTAATAATAGTTTAGTTTTTTTTTTTTAAAAAGTTATTATATAAACTTTTTTTGTTTTAAGTTTAAAAGTTCTAAGTTTTTTTTTTGTTTTTTTAGTTTTAGTTATTTCTAAAATAATTGTTTTGTTTTTAAAAAGTTGTTTTAATATTTAATAATATTTTTTAACGCTTAATTATATTAATTTATATTTTTTTATATTTTAAGGTTTATATTTTATTGTTTATAATTAAAAAGCTTAATTATAATTATTAGTAAAAATTAAATTAATAAAAATAAATTATTTAGCTAAATTAATTATTATTTTTAAGTTTTTATTAGAACATTTTATTTTATTAACTATTTAATACTAATAATAATATTATAGCTAAAATTAATAACTTAAAACGTTTAGTTTTTAAATTATTAATTATTAATTTTTATAGTATATATTAAATATTTATAAATTTTATTAATTATTTTACTTTAATAGTTATAAAGCTTTTAAAGTTTAACTAATTAAACTATTTTTATTTTTAATTATTGCTTAATTTATTATATAAACTTATAGCTAATTATTAAAAAAGTATAAGTTCTAATATTATATAAAACTAAAATTTCTATTTTAATATTATTAATTTAGAATTAAGTAAATATTTTAAAAATAATTAATTTGTTTTAGTTATATATTTTAGTTAAAATAAATAAAAAAATTAATAAAAAATTTTTTATTAGTTTTATTTATTTTTTAAGTTAAATAAACTACTAAAATTATTTTTATTGGAGCTTTTTTTTGCTAATTAAACAACTAAAATTTTAAGCTTTTAATTAAAGCAATTAATTAATATATATTCTTTTTTATTATAAATAAAGCAAGTTTTATTATTTTAATAAGCTTTTTTTTTTTTTAATTAATATTTGTTTTAACTATTTTAAAATAAATATTTTAAAACTTTTAAAGTTAGCTAAAAGTTAGTAAGCTAGTTTATTAAAAGTTTAATTATTTAAATTAGATTTTTATTTAGTTAAGCTAATAAGTTTAGTTTATTAATAGTTTTTATAAGCTTGCTTAATATTATATATTGTTGGATTAATCGTACGCAATTATGGACCCCTTCGTACGAAGGGGTCTAGCCAAGGGGGGTCTAGGCCAAGGGGTCCGGCTAGGACCCACTTACAGACCTTTCTGTACGGAAGGGTATATAGGGGGCTCCCACCTACCTATTTCCTTTCTTTCTTTTCCTTCTTTTGAGTGTGGCATATAGTGAATAGACTGTATTCCACTAACCTTGCAGGCATGTACTGCTGCTTTGGAAATATGCAGTACACTCTATTCAAACATATATTAATTTAATAACTTTATTAATAAATAATTTATAAAAAATATTTAAATTTATAAAAACTTTATATAAGTTTTTTTTTAAGTCTATATAAAAATAGTTTTATAATTTATATTTTTATTATAACTTAGCTAATTAATATTTTTAAGCTAAACTATTAAATATAAAAATAAACTTATTAATATTTTTATTAGTTATATATATATAAACTTAAAATATTTTATAAACTATAACTATTTAATTAAAATTATAATAAATTATTAATAAAACTTAAATTATTTTAATAATATTACTAAATAATTTTTTAATTAAATAAAAATATATTTTTATTAATTTTTTAGTATATTTTTTTAATTAGCTTATAATATACTAAAATTAATTATTTTTATTTTAGAATATAGTAATATTTTTATTTAGTTTTTTTATTAATTTATAAACTTAGTTATTAAATAAAGCTTTATTTTTTACAAACTTACTAAAATTAATTTTTTATACTTTAGCTTTTTTAATATAAGTAAAGTTTAAAATATTAAAAAATAAATTAATAAAATAAAAAACAAATAAAGCAGTAAAACTAAAAAATTTAAAATTAATACTTTTAAATATATTTTTTATTATTAAATTATAGTTATTTTTTAAAAGTACTAAAATAAATATATTAAAAAATTAATGCTTTATTTTTTTTATTTATTAAAAAAGTTCTACTAGAACTAATACAAAATTGTGAGCTTATATAATTATAATATTTAGTACTATATTTTTAAATATATTACTTATTTTAAATAGTTTTAGTTCTAGTTTAAATTTTATTTTTTTAAATTTTAACTTTTTGTTTTTTTTAAATATTAGTTTATTTAAAACATTTATAAAAAAATTTAGTACTTAAGTTTTTTTTTTTTTTATAAAATTTTTTTTTTTAAAATTATTTAATAATAAAAAGCTAGCTATACTTAAAAATTAGAATTATTTTAATTATTTAAAAACTAAAAATAAAATAAAAATATTTAAAGTTAAGTTTTTTATAAATTATTAATTTTTAAATAGTATAAAAATTAAAAGTTTTATTAAAGTTATATTAAAGTTAGATTTATATTATAAAATATATAATTTTTTATATTAAATATATAATTAAAAAAAAAAGTTTATTTATATTTTATTAATTATAGCAAAATAAAAAATATATATTTATTAAATATTTATTAATAAATAATTAGTAAGTTTAAAATAGTATTATAATTAGTTAAGTAAAATTTTTATAGCTAGTTTATTAATACTATAAATAAAGACTTTAAGCTAAAAAAAAAAAAAAAAAAAAAAAAAAAGTTAGAGTTTATAAAGTAAATAGATATAGACTTTATATATATAGCTGTAGAATTAGGTTGGTCTATGCGCAAACTTTCTATTTTATTACTATATAGGTCTAGAGTTTTTGCAGGTTTTACTAAAACTATAGGTTTGAAGTTCTTATAGGTTTTGCCAAGATTATACTAACTATTATAATTTTTTATTTTAAAAAAATTTAAACAACTTTAATAATAATTTAAATAGTAATTATATTAATAATCTGTTATTACTTAGCTCTAAATTTTTTACGCTATTTAAAATATTTATTTATTTATTAATATTAAATAACTAAAAACTATTTAGCTTTAAAATAAATATACTGCTTTTATAGCTAAACATATTTCTATTTATTTTATATTTATGTTTTAATAATATTTAATCAAATAATAATAGTTTATTAAACTTAATCTTTTTATTATAAACTTAAATAACCTAGTTTATTATTATTTTTAATTAAACAACTAAAAAACAATTTAATTATTATTTTAATAATTTATTATTATATTATTTATTAATTTAAAAAATATTTTAATATTTTTACTAATAATAATAACAAAAATATAAACGTTTCTAAAATAAAATTAATATTTTTTAGTTTTTTTAAAACAAAATTAATTTTTTTTTAGCTTTTTAGACTTATTACCGAACTTTTTAAAAAATATTGTTTAATAACGCTTTAAAAAAACTTAAAAAAATATATTTTTTAAATACTTTAAAACAATAGCTAAAATAAAATTAAAACATAAAAAAAAAACTTATAATAAATAAATTGAAATAACTTTTATTTAATAGCTTTTAAATAATAATACTAATATAACAAAATAAAAAAAATAAAAAAAACTTTATAACTTAAAAAAATAAATAGTTTAATAAATATAATATAATATATATTATAATCTATAGTAAACTTTTAATAAATATTTATTATTAAATATAATCTATTACTAAAAATCCCTTTAATATATTAGTACTTATTTAAATAAAACTTTTTATTATTTATAAACTTAAAAATAAAGCCTAATTTGCTTAATATTTTTAATAATAAAAAAACTACTTTAAAAACTATAAAAAAAGTTATATAATTTATAGTAATACTTTAATAAACTTAAATAAACATAATAAAACTTAATCCTATTTTAGTATAGCTATATTTATATATTATTTAAAAATTTATTGATAAACTTAGCTTTAAATTTAACTTTTTTATTATTATTTAAAAACTAAATATAACTAAAATACTAGTTTATAATACTACTAATCCTTTTTAAATAATATAAATAGCTATTACTTTAAAAAAAACAACTAATACTATTATATAATTTAAACAAAACTAAAAAAAATAAACATTATAAACTATATTTTTAGCTACTAAAACTAACTTACTTTTTTTTTTAAATAATAAATAAAAACTCTATAAGTTTTACTACAAACTATATCTTAAAATTTATTATAAAAAGTACCTAGAACTAAAGCCCGCCAGTTAAAATAAAAAAAAATATTACAAACATGCCAAATAATATAAAAAAAAACTAAAAAAACTAAAATTAAAAAACAACTTAACTACAAAAAAAAAACAACAAACTTTGCAATACTTTTAATAGCTATACTATAATCTAATTTTTTTTAGCTTTTTTTTAAATATATTATTTTTAGCTTTTTTTTAAATATATTATTTTTATAGCTTATATACTTATAACTTTTAAACAACTTTTTGCTATTTTAATTTAACCTAGATTATTATTTTTTATATTTTAAGAATTTAGTTAAACTATATTTTAAAAAAACAAAATATAAAATAACTAGATCTAAAAAAATAATAATCTAAAAGTAGCAAAAAAACTACTTAATAATATTCCTAAAAAAAATTACTTTATAAATATTATTAAAATATTATTTATAATTATAATATAAAATAAAACTATAAACTTAATAAAAATCCTAAAAAAAGCACTAGTTATTAATAATAATATAAATATTCTAATAATTTTAAATCAAAATAGTTTTACTAACTTTTATAATATATTTTATTTAGCAATAATAACAATTAGTAAATTAATAATATAACCTATTTAATAAAAAACTATATTTTTACTAATATAATTAATAAAAAAAAATTACTATATTTAAAAATATTATATACTATTTATTAATTAAAACAAACCTTATTTTTATTTTTTATTTAGTTAGACTTAGTACTAAATTTTTTTTTTAAAATAATAAAACATATGCTTTAAAAAAAAACCAAATATAATAGCCTATATTTAATCAATTAACCTAACTTAAATATAAAAGCTACTACTACTACTTTTATAACTTACTTACTTTATAACCTTAAACTAGCTCTATAGCATAAATAATTCAAATATATTAATAAATCCTTTATTAAAAAACTAATAAAAATAAAATATATTAAGCTTTAAAAACCCAGTTATATTTATAAATATTAGATTTAAACAAAAATAAAAAAAATACTATACCTAAAAAATTTCTAATAAAGCACTTATCTATTCGAATTACTATATATAAATATAGCAAAAATACTTAAAAACGCTCCTAAAAAATATAAAAAATCTATTTATTTTGTTATTATTTATTATAACTTTTTTAAAATAACCTAAATATTACTATTTAAAAACAAAGCAAAATTTACTAAAACTTTTAAAGCGTTCTTAAAATATTACAAATACTTTAAATATAAATATTATATATTTACTCTAAATAAAACTAAAAAAAATACTAGCAAAGAACTAAAGTATTTCTATTAAAGCTAAAAAATCGAAATATTATTTATTGCTACAAAGCAATATTAATAAAATAATATTTATAAAAAAATAATTAGTATTTATAACCCTATTATAATATTAATAATAAAACAAGCTATAAATAATAAAATATTTTAAAAATACTAGTTTATTATTACTTAAATAACCTATTATATTATAATTTATTAGTTTAGTAACTAACTTAAAATATTACTATATAAAAAATAGTTTAGCTAAACATTAGCATATAACTATATAGTACTTATTAGAACTAATAAATAATATTTTTAACCAAATAAAAAAAGGTTAGCATTTATAAAAAGAACTCTACTTTATAAAATGCTTAAATATTAAAATTAGAATTTATATAACTTTATAATCTTTTTTAAAAACAAAAAAATAATAAATACTAATAATATAAGCTTTTTTTAAAAGATTCCCTATTAGCTGCTAGATCAAGTATAACTAAAGATCAATAATAAAAAACAGGTTTAATAGAACCTATATAACAAAATTATTAAAAATACTTTAAAAAGCCCTACCTAAAAAAAGACTTTAAAAAAAACAACTAAATTTTTTTACGCTATTACTAATAATAATAAACCTACTCTATAAAAAAAAAAAAGCCTTTTATACTATTAGGATTATTTACTATAGATAATATACTAAATAATACCTTTAGTATTACACCTAGCACTATACCTAATAATACCCCAAGCGTTACTTTATTTATAATAAATAGTAGCTAAAAACCTAATAACTTTAATATATTTTTAAACAACAAAAATAACCTTAATTATTTTAGCTAACTTTTTAATAATAATAATAATAATTCTAATTATATTTTTAATACGTTTTTCTCTAATATATTAAAAAGAAATAATAATAATAATTATAATAAAAAAAATAATGCTTAATCTAAAATTTATGTCTTAGAACAACTAGAAAAGCCCATACTACAATTTAGGCATAATAGAATTTGTTTTTAGAACTATAAATACTAACTAGTTACTTTTTACTTTATTACTACTGCATTAAAAACTATAAAAACAACTAAAATTATTAAACTAATAAGCTATAAAGCTATAAAACACAATCTTTATTAAATAAAATAACGCAAAGCTATAAGCAATAAATATAGCTTATTAATTAATAATCTAACTTAGGAAATAGTTACTAAACTGCTTAATACTAAAGTACTATTTAATAAATAAGTATATAAACTTAAATATAATAAAATAAGCAAAATTATTTAATATAAAGCTAAATAAATAATTAAAAACTTTAAATAATAAAATAAAATAAATTATTATAAGACTTTTGCTTTAGTAATTAAACTTATAAACTATAAAATTTTATTTGCTATAGCTACTACTTTAGACCTTAAAATCTATTAAATAAATATCAAAATAGCATTTTTATATAAAAAAGTTATAAAAAATATTTATATAGAATAGCTACCTAAATTTGTTTAAAACCTAACTAAAGTTTATAAGCTAAACAAAACACTTTATAAGCTTAAGCAAGCATTTAAAATATAGTACAAAATATTAGCAATATTTTTAAAAAGTTTAAAATTTAGTAGTTTAAACTTAAATACTAATATTTTCGCTTAAGACAACTATTATATTACTATTTATATTAATAATCTTTTAATTATTAGCCCAAAAACTTTAAAAATTAATAATATTAAATAAGTAACTTAAAACTAGCTAAATTCTATTTAAGCATAGCTATTAAACAAGACTAATTATGCTATACCCTAAAGTTATTATAATAAGCTTATTTAAAAAAAGTTTTTATAAAATTTAACTTTTAGGACCTAAATAAACCTAAATATAAAAAAGCAAAACTAACTTATACTCCAATTTTTATAAACATTAAAGTACTTAAAAAAGATTTTATTGCAATAATAACAAATCAAAAATAGTATTAAAAAACTATTAGCTCTTTTATATATATAATACTAAAAACTAGACCAGATATTACTTTTGTTGTTTCTAAATATAGCAAATATATAACAAAGCTAAATATTTTTTATATTAAAGCAATAAAACAAATATTTAAATATTTAATAATTATAATTAATCTAAAGTTAGTATATAAAAAAAAGATTTAATTTATAAAGCTATACTAATTTAGACTAAAAAACTTATAAAAAAACTTACCGCTCAACTTTAAAATATATTTTTAACTTAAAAAGCAGAGCAATAAATTAAAATTCAAAATATTAACTAATAGTCTTACTATTATCTTTTAAAATAAAATTCAAAAGTTAAATATAGGCTTTAAAAAAAATATATATAAATAAAAAGACTTTTAACTAAACTAAATATTAAAGTTAATAATATATTAATTGATAGGCATAACTATAGATATATTAGCTATAGCTATAAACATGTTTATTATATCTATAAATAGGTAGATGTCCTTATAATTTTATATTTAAAAAAAAAGATTATTTATTTATACTTTATATAATAATTATTATTTTTAATAAGTAATTGAATTGCTATAACAAGTAGTGCTTACTTGCTAACTTAAACCTTTAATTTCTATGTTGCAAGGAGCACATATATTTAGGCTTATTAAACTATTTATTACTAATAAGATTTTAATAAAATTGCGCTTTAAAAAAGTTTAAGCAGTAATATTAAAGTTAGACTTAGCTATTATATTTTTATATTTAGCTTAATATAAATAAAATTAATAAGTTATTATATTTTAGTTATTAACTTAAGTTTAAGTAGCTATTATAGCTAAGCTTAATAACTAAAAAGTTATGCTTTAACTTTTAACTTTTTATTAGTTTAAGCTTTAGCAATTATATAGCAATATAAAACAAAAAAAAAGTATAAAATATTCTAGCTTTGCTTTAAAAATAATAACTATTATTTGTTACGCTATAAAAAAAACAAAATATGTTAACTCTATAATTAAATGCTAGAACTAATACAAAAAACAATACTTTAAATAAATCATAATATAATAATATAATTATAAAAATAAAAATAAAAACAAATCAAACATTAAAATAAAATTAATATATATAATATTGCCTATTTTAATTTAAATTAAATAAATTTATAATTTTTTTTTTAATAACTTTAACTATTAAAATATTAAACATAAAAGTAATACATATAAATATATTTTTATTAAAATTATTTAACTAGATTAGGACTAAAAAACTTTTAATATTTTTAATTGCTTTTTTAATAAAAATAAAAAACCAAATTTTATAAAAAAGCTAGTACTTAAAAAGTAATAGTTAGATAATATTTTTAATAATATTTATACTAAAATTAAAAAAACTTTTTATAAAGCTATAGTTAGCAAAAAATTAAACAATTATTTTTATAAACAAAAATTCTAAACTTTAAAAAGCTATATTTATTAATAATTAAAAACTAAAAAAAAGCTAGCTTATTTAAAAAAACTAATAATTATATTAATAAAAAAATCTAGATCTATTTAATAGCAAAAAAAACTGCTATTATAAGTTAGAACTTAATAAATATAATTAATATTAATTTATAAATAGCTAAAATATTTTATAATATAATCTAGCTTATTACTATTATTTAATAACGCTTAAATATAACTTAAAAATAAAATCTTATTATAATAAAATAGCTATTTATAATAATTTATATAAGCTTTTTAATAATAAAACTATTAAAAATTAGATATTTTTAGCCTAATATACTAAAAAAATCTAATAAAAATTATGCAATTTTTTATAAAAATAAAAATACTAATTATATAAATATTTATTTTTAGGTTTAATATTTTAAAAAATAAAGCAATATAAAAAACAAGTTTATTATAGTAGCTATAAAAAAATAAACTTTTTTATAAAAAAATGTATTATAATAATAATTTTAATAATTATTTAAAAAAAATATAATAAAATATAAAATAATTTTATTAGTATTTATAAAAGCTCTAATTAAAAAATAAAATATTTAACTAAACATAATAAATATTTAGCTTTTTACTTATAAATATATAATAAAAAATATTATATAAAAAAAGCTTATTAAAACTTATATTATAAAAGCTTTTAAATATAATAAAACTTAAAAAAATACTAAAAGTTTATAACTATTAATATAATTATAAAACTTATTATTACTTAAGCTATAAAAGTTTATGCTAAAACTAGTAATAAAATAAATTATTAATAAATATTTAAAAAAACTAAAAAAAGAATAGCTAGCGTTAACTAAAAAAATAATAATAATTATATTTAAAACTAGATACTATGTTTAAAATAGCAAAAAAAAAAAGCAAAAAGTAGTTAATATTAACTAGTTCTAGCAAAACTAGCCGAACTAAAAAAATAATAATATTTTATAATAATAAAACTTTAGTTAAAAATATTAAAATTTTAGAACACTTTACTATAAATAGGGTTAACTATAGTAAATTAGATTACTATTGCTAAGTTATAAAAAATAAAATAATTAAAATAATTAAAAATAAAACAATAGTTATTTTAGAACATATTAATAAAATAACTAGTATAATATTAGGTTTAATAATTAATATATTATTAAGTTTAATAACTAAAATAAAAAAGATTAATAAAAACAATAAATATATTATTAATGTTTTAAATAATAAAAACTAAATATAAATAGATTATAAAGTTACTATAGCAAAAGAATTGTTTAAAATACAAATCTTAACAATAGTAACAAAACTAAAAACCTAATTATAAAAAAATATATTTATTTTAATAAAAAAAAAGCAAAAATAACTAATAAAATATATATAGTTATTAAATATAATAAAACAAATAGTTACTAAACATATAATTAAAACGCTATATTAAAAAATAAAAATATACTAATAAACCTAAGCATAATATTAAGAACTTACATAAAGTATAAAATTATATTTTATTTAATAAAAATAGCAAAAAACTATACTAAAAATATTTATATAAAATAAGCTAAACTAAATAAAAAAAATATTAAATAAATAAACTTTATACTAATAATACTAACTATACTAAAACTAATTAAATAAAAAATTAATATTTAACTAGAACAAATTATTAAAGTAAACCTAAAACTATTACTTGGAAAAAAAATCAAAAAAAAACTATATATTTTTAAATTTTTATTTAAAACAATATTAAAAGCTCTAAAATCAAAGTTTGCTTAGATATAAAATACTTTAGTATATTAATAAATAAAAATTTTATTAAAAATTTTATAAAAAACCTAAAATTTTAATATATTAATTTTATATTTATTAATAAAGTAAAAGTATAATTAGTAATTATTTAAACTATAGATTTTAATATATATATTAAAAAATATATTAAAAAAAATATAATATTTGAATATTTTATAGTAATAGCAAATATAATTAATAATTTAAAACTAAAAATATTAATTAGAACAAAATTTATATTAAAACATAAAATTAAAATTAACTTTATAAAAAAAACATATGTTTTTAGGTTAGCACTAGGACTAAAGGTATAAAATAAAACAAAAACTAAACTATTTTTAATAGTACTAATCTAAAAAATATTAATAATGTATATAATAGTTATACCTGCTATAATAATAGTATTTATAAATATAAAGTTTATTAATTTGCTAGTTTTTATTAATAAAAAAAACAGAACAGTAAAGCTATACTATTTTAAAAAAAAAATATAGCTTATAGTATTAAATGGGCTGTGTATGATATTGTATATAAAAGCAAATAAACATGCGTTAATAGAATGTACTATATTGTATTATATTTAAATCCTGTACTAAAAAAAAAAAAAAAAAGAATGCTTCATATAAAATAGAATTCCTTTTAAAGAAAAAATTCTACTAGCATACAAGCTAAAACAATAAAAAAAAATAAGGTTTTTATAGCTAATAGTCTCTATATAAAAATATCTATTTATTTATATAATACGCAAGTATATAATATGGTTATAATTAATGCTAGTTATTCTAATACTAGCTATTTTTTTTTTTAGTTATAACTATTTATTATACAAAAAAAAAAAAAAAAGTAACTATATATTATATAACTAACTAAAATATTTATGTAATACTTTATTTAATAAACGTATTAATTAAATTAGCAATCTAGCTTTATATATAATAGTTAAATTATTTAATTGTTTGTTCTAAATATAATTACAAAAAGCAGAATTATAAAGCTAATGTTTTAGCTATACAATTAGCCAAAAATATAAGCTAAAGGTTACTTAGTAGCTATCCGGGTTAAAGCTAAACCGGGTGCTTTTAATCCATACGCTAATAAAATTTATAATTAGCTAGCTTGTCTAATTAGTAAGCTTTATATAGGCAATTATTAATTAAAACTTTTAGTATAATATATATATAACTAAATTAATAAATATTTTTTATATAAAAAAAACATAAAAATAAGCAAATATATATTATTTTATATAAAAAAAATATAAAAGTAATAAATAAATATATATTGTTTTATATAAAAAAAACACAAAAGTAAGCAAGTATATATTAGTTTATACGTAAAAAAGCCCGAGTATAAAAAGCACTTAAGTTTTTTACTATTTTTTATTCTTTATTACTTTTATAATCTACTACTTTATATATTGGTCCGTTCTTATATATATATATATATATATATACTTGTATAATAGATACTATCTAGCTATTTAGCAATAATAATTGCATGCCTACTATTATTAGATAAAAGCCCGGATATAACGTTATATTACTACTAATAAACAATCCAAACAATTATTACTTTTTTGCTACATTATACATTAATATAAATACTTATTTTTGTTTTATATAATATATTTATATATATTACTAATATATTAGCTTTTTATACGTAAGCTAATAAAGCTTAGGTTACTGCTCTGCTTTCGGTTAATATTTAGATTTAAGTATTATTAACTAAGCTGCTTACGCTTATAATTATATAAATTTTTTGTTACAAAAGTTACTTTTGTATAGTTTTTATCTAGTTGCATAGTACTATTATTACTGCTTATATATAAAATACCTATATAGCCCGCAGTAGCTTTCTGTTTTATAGCTATTGCTAAATTATTAAATTTTAGTATAACGTTTGTGCTACATATATATAACAATTATATAGTGCTTAATATAGTTATTATATATAAAAAAAAAAAAAGTTTTATAAGAGAGGAGGGAAAGATTTTTAATTATATAATAAAAAAATAAATATTTAAAAAAAAATAAAATAAAATTTATATTATTTTTATTTAGAATTAATATATTATATATTGCTTTTATTATTTTAAATTTTTTTTTTTTTATAAATACTATATTTATATAATAACTTTTTATATTTGTTTAATAAATGCTTTAATTTATACGGTTAGTTTGTTTATTAAAACAAGGGTTTTTAGTATTTAGTTTAATATTTGTTTTATAAACACGTTAGCTAGGTTATTTTTCCTATTAATTTATTATATTTTAAAAATTTTCTTTTTTTTATATAATTTATAAAAAAATATAATATTGATTATTAATTGTTTTTTTTATATTATATTTAGCTTTACTAAGCAATTATATAACAACTTTAAATTTAAATATAAAATAGCTAGGATTAAAAATAATTCTAGCAAAGCTATAATTTTTTAAAATATTATATAAAAAATAATAGTACTATTAAATCTATTAATTATATTATACAACTTATTTATAAGTATATTTTTAGTTATTTGTTTATATTTATTTAAGTTTTAATATATAATATTACTTTTGATTTTAAAGCTTAAATTTTTTTTTGTATAGTGTTTTATACCTAATATAATAATAAATCTAAGCTAAGAAATTATATTTATATTATTTACAAACAATCTGTTTGTAAAAATAAATAGTTTTATATAGTATAAATTAAGTAATATAAACGTTAAACTATAGTTATAGTTATTTATTTACTATTAAATTTTTTTGTTTAAATTTTTAATATTATATAATATAAGGTTTATTATTTAAGTAGTAATATATAAGTTGTACGCTGCTTTTGGCTAGCAGATACTATTAATATATGCTTTTTTTGCCTATTATAAAATGTATTACTAAGCAAAGTTAGCTATATAAGGGTTAACTAGGTCTAGTTGGTTTGTTTAGCTTTTTTAGGTTAAAATAATCTTTTTTTTAAACAATAATATAATTTGTTTATTATTAAACTTTATAAAATAGTTTTACTAAAGTACTTTTTTTAGCTTTATATAAAACTTAGCTTATTAGAATTTATGTTTTTTTTTTTTTAAAAAGCCTAAGGTTACAAAGCTAAATATATTGTTTATTTATAAGCTAGTAATACTAAAGTTATACAATAGATTTTTTATAAACAAAAAATATAAATTATATATAAAAATAATTATTTTTAGTTTTTTATAGTAATACTAGTAATATATTTTGAACTAATATAGCTCTAATTTTGCAAGTCTATATAGTAGTTATATAATCTAAAAAATTGTTTTATTAAAATATTTTAACTTTAGTTCGGACAATAGTTATACAATAATTTTTTTAGTTAGCTTATTTTTTAATTATATATATGCTTATATAATATTTTAAAGCTTGCTTAAAGTATTAAAGTTATAGATTAAAAAAAAGCCTAATATAAAAAATAATTGCTAGTTTATTTGTTAGATTATAAGCAACTAAATAAAAACTATTTTTTTGTTTTTATTATTGTAGTTTTATATAATAAGTTAGAACTTTTTATATAACTTAGTTATTTTTTTTTTAATCTTTTGTATAAGCTAGAACTTAAAAATCTAAGTATTGTTATGTTTAGCTAGGTTATATTTTATAAACTAAAATATGTTTTATATAATAAAGTTATTAATTTTTATAGCGTTTAATTTTTTGAATGGTTTGCTAGATATATTAATTATGTTATTTTTATACAATTTAATAGCTAAGGCATAGTTCTGTTTTTTTTTAAAGGTTAAAAATAGTTAGTTAATCTATTATATAAAAGTTATAAAAAATTGTACAGCTTTCTGGAGGCATTTTTGTTTTTTTTGTATATTAAGCTTTTAGAAAAGTTGTATATTTTTTGCTTTTTTGTTCTAATTGTTCAAAAGTGTTTTTTTAGTTATATAGTAGTAAAGTTTAACTTAGGTTTATTTAAACTATATTAGGCTATTTATTAAATTAATAATTATATTTAACTTTTTAATAGATTTTATTTTATATAGTCTGTTTTAGCTTTTTTTTTTTTGCTATACTAGGATTTTATTTTAAAAAAAAAGCAATAGTATATTATATAAAACTAGTCTGTTACGCTAGTTAATCGTATAGTTAATTTTAACTTTTGTTTTTTTTATATATAATATTTTTATAGCTTTTTTTATAGCTTTTGTTTTTTATATAATATTAAGCAAAAAAAATAAATCTTAGTTAATTTTAAAGTATACTTTAAAAACTAAAAAGGTTAATATAAAGCTATTTAGTTTAATAATATTATTTAAAGCTTTAATTATTATTTATAGGATTAATTTGTTTTTTGTATAATAATTAATTTTAGTTTTTAATATATTATATATATAGCAGAATAGGCTATATACTTTTTTAATTTTGCTTATTGCTTAGTATGCTTTAATAAGCATTATATAATATTAAAAGTTTATAATTTTAGCTTAGTTCTAAAACTCTTTAAATAAAAAGTTTATATTTAGGTTATATATAATATTATTAAAAGGTTTTTAGTATATATTAATCCAATATTTATATAGCGTTTCTTAAGTATTTTATATAAATATTAATTTAAAAAATATTACTGCTTAAAATAATATAATAGTATTAATTATATAAAAGATTTGTTTATTATTTATTTGTATAATATTAATTATTATTTTATAGTTAAAATTATAATTATTTTTAATTAAAAATTTAAAACGTTAGAATGCTTGTTTATATAACTAGTAATAATAGCAGAACTTCTAGATTTTTTCTAGAATTAAATAATTAATATTATATTTTGTATAACTAAGCATTTTATATAGTCTTTTTATATAAAAGTATTTAAATTAGCAGTAAAACTATTATAGTTCTATTTTTATAAAGAATATACTAGCTTTATATAGTTTAATATTAAAAAATAAATATTTTTATTTATATATAATAAAAATAGTTTTATTGTTTTTTTATATAATAATATTTTTTATATTATTAAAGTATGTTTATAAATAATTAATATCTTTTAAAAAAAACAAAAATAGTATTGGGCTATTTAGAATATAATATATTGTTATATTAAAAGTATTTTTTATTTGTATAGTACTTATAGCTAAGATTGTATTATTACTACTAAACCTAATATGTATAGTTCTTAGTATTTAGTTAATTTTTATATAAAAATATAATTTAATATAGGCTTTTAGTTGTGCTTTTTTTATTATTAAGTAGTTTAAAGCGCTTATATTTTATAGTTTGCTTTGGTATTTTATATAATATTGGTTACTTAAGGTAAACTGGTTGGATAGGACGTCTGTTTTGTAGTTCTAAATATTTTTTTTAGTTATATAATATATAAACATATTATTTATTAAGAATTAAATAAACTAGCTTTTAAATTTCTTGTTTATATTTTTATTGCTTTTGTCTAACTTTAGGTGCTTTTTATACTTTATTAGGTATTATTACGCGTTGGGCAATCACAGAAGGCAAGGCTTCATTCCGAAAGCGAACTTTGCATTAGAATCTAAGTATGAAGAAAAAGGAAAGCTAATTTTACAAGGGTGCGTTGCAGGTTCTTTATGGGTGGATTGGTGGGAGGCGTGGGCAGCTGTCAGGTAATTGCCAGGTGCCGGCCAGGTGTAAGTCATGTGACCTGGGAATTGAAGATTGCGGTTTGTGTGGCTTTGTGGGTTGCAGTCACGCTGCCGGCCACCAGCCACCATACCGTAACTGGTATATTAAGAATTTTTTAAGTATAGGTTTAATGTTATGCATTATTTTATATAAGTTAAAATATTAGCTTTTTATATAAGCTTATTTTTAGGAGGTATATTTTATTAATTAATATTTTTTTTTTTGGTATATAAAGTATTTCTTATTTGTATAGTTATTTTTAAAATTCTAGTTTTTTAAGTAATCTTGTTATATGTTTAGCTTGCTTAATAATCTAGGAAATCTAAATTGGTAGCTTTTTATATAATAACTTTAGTTATATTTTTTGTTAGTAAAATAGGCATTATTATCTTTTTATATAAAATGTTTTAGTATATTATTTATTGCTACTTAAATATATGCTTGGAAGTTAAAAAAGAAACTTTTATATATTAGTTTTTAGAGTATAAGTGCTATAGCTAGTTCAAGTACTTTTTAATACGCTTATATAATAGTTATGCCTAGTTAGATTTTTTTTTAGTAGTTTGTACTGAGTGCTTGTTATGCTTTTATAAATTTGTTAATTATAAGTTCTAGTACTTTGTGTGGTACTAATTCTAGGTTTTTCTTTTTTATTTATATAAATATAATCAAAGTCTAATTAGCCTAGTACTAATTATAGTTTATATTATTATTAAAATGATTATTTATTATATAATAAATCTTGTATTATATTTTTTCTGGTTTGATATAGTATATATAATACTTTTTTGCAAAGTTTTTTAAAATGCTTAGGAATATAGTATAGTATTAGTTTTTTGTTATTTTGAATTATTAATAAGCGTTTATAAATAAGCGTGCTTTATTATAAAATAAATTGTATAGATAGCTTATATAGTTTTTTTTTTTTTTTTATATTTTTAGAAAAATAGTATATTTTTCGGACAAAAATAGTCTGTTTTATATATTTTTTATAAAAAATAAATCTAAAAAAGGGTTATTTAATATAGGTTCTAGTATTATATAAAGGTATATTTATAATATAAGGGTTTAAAAAAGGTTATAAACTATAGGGTACTTATATATTAGTTAGAAGTTTAGTTTATAGTTTACTTTTAGTATATAATTATATATTATTTCTAGCATATGCTAGGCTTTTATAATTAGTTATATATGCTTAAGGTTTTAGTTTTTATAGGATTAGAATTATATATTCTGAATAAGTATTAGTTTAGGCTATATAAGTTCTAGTTGTTTGATTTTTAGTTTTAGTTCTGTTTATATAATAGGTTAAAAGGTTAAAGTAAGCTAAAAGGTTTTTTAAAAAATAGCTTAGAGTTATTAACTAAGTATAAAAAAAACTAATAGTTATTATATAATAAATATTTGGGCTATTTAGATTAGAAATCCTAGAAATTTAATAATTTTAAATTTGCTTTATATAATTATAGCAAATTGTTTATAAGCCGCGTTTTTTTTAATTAGCTCTTATATACTTTTTTTTTTAATTATTATTATAAACTTTGCATATATATTTCGGTAGATCGTATAGAAATAATTTGCTGTTTATTTTTTAAAATTTTCTTTGAACGCTTTTTAGAATAGCTATCCGGACCCTTTTATGTTTTAATATTTAATAAATTAGTAAATAAACTATATATTTATTATAATTTTATTTGTATAAAATTTATTAAAGTTTTTATTTTAAAAATTAAAGTTAATATAATTTTATATAGTTTTTATATTAATACTAATATTTTTAGCAAGTTTTTTATATATAAAGTTTAAATATAACTTAGCAAATTTTGCTAAAATGTTTAGTGCTTTTTGCGCTATAGTAAAGTAAAGAGAAAAAAAAGAAAAAAATTAAAAAGTTTGTTTAGCTATTATATAATAATATAGTTAAAAGTAGCATAATTACATACTATTTTTTTTTTTTTTATATAATATTTTATTAGTCCGAAAAAAAAGGTTATATTGTGCGATAAAAAAATAGATCTTTTTATTTTTTATATAACAAGCAAATATTTTATTAGTTTAAAAAAAAAAGTTATATTTGCTTTATTTTTAAACAATATATATTAATTAGTTAGAAAAAATAATTGTTATATAATAAAAAAATAAAATACAATATAAAATCTTTTTTGTTTATAAAAAGCTTAGCTTTATTTTTACTTTTACTAATCTGTAGTGCTTTCGTAGTTAGGTTAGAAGTATTTTAATAACTACTAATTAGTATTAAATAAGCTATATATAATATTATATATAAAAACAAATAAATATATATTAATAAAATATATTATATTATATTATATTTAAATCTTGTACTAAAAAAAAAAAAAAAAAGAATGCTTTATATAAAACAGAATTCTTTTTAAAAAGAGAATTCTGCTAGCGTACGAGCTAAAACAATAAAAGGAAATAAAGTCCTTATAGCTGATAGTCTCTATATAAAGACATCTGTTCACCCGCGTAATACGCAGGTGCACGATATAGTTGTAACTAATACTAGTTATTCCAACATATAGTATAATACTAAATAAATATTTATTAAAAAAAGTTATAGTTTATAACTTATATATTTAGCTAATTATAATATAAAAAAATAAAAAACTAAAAACTATTTTTAAATATTAAAAAAATAAGATTACTTAAATTATTAATTAAATAAATGTTATAAATTACTGGAAAAATAATATAAGTTAAAAAAACTAAACCAAAATAGTAAAGTATTTAAATAAAAAAAAAGCTTAAAAAATATATGTATTTTTTATAAAAAAACAAATAAATAATTTAACTATACTAGTTATAACAATAAACATATTATTTTACAAAATAATAAAACTAATAAATATATTTATAATTAGATTAATAACTAAAATAGTTATAATAATAAATAATATATTATAAACAAAAAGAATTTACGAACTGCTTAATAAATATAATATCTTTTGTAATAAAAACATTATACTTATATTAAAGAATTAAAAAATATAAATAAACCTAGTAAATAAATAATAAAATTAGCTTAAAACTATTAAAGCATACCTATTAAATATTAAAGATTACAAATTTTTTAATGCTAAATATAACAAAATATATATTTAAAAAAAACTTATATTTATAAATAAACTTATTTTAGTTGCCTACTTTATTTTTATTATTTAAAAAATAATTAATAGTACTAAAAAAAATTAATTAATAGTAGATCTATAACTATTAAACAAAATTATAGTACTAAATATATATTTACTACTTAACTAAAATAATATAATTAAAAATATAGTTAGCAAACTCTAATTTATATTATTTAATATATTAAGCTTTTTTTTTAATTATTAGTATATTTTAAATATTACAATAGAATAATTATTATTAACCTTTAAAGCTTTACAAGATCAAACGTAATATTAATAAGATTTAAGAACTTATTAATATTTATACAAAAGTTTATAAACTGCCTGTTTTTTATATATTATATTTTTAGTAATAATTTTAATACTTATATAAAATATATAAAAATAATAATAAATATTTTTAATAAAATAAAAGTTTATATTAATGCTTTAAAATCTTTTGCTGCTTTTTTATTAGTATAGCTACTAAAATATAATATTAATAATAAAAATATTACTAAAATAAATAACAAAATTAAAAGATTTAAAAAACTAAAAATATATATTAAAATAGCTAGCTAGCTATACCGCAGAATAGCTTAGTTTAACTACAAAATTAAAGCATTATAATAATAATAAAACTAACTTATTAGCTCAAACAAAAAAAAAAAAAACTTACTTATTAAAAAGTTTAAACTAATAAAATAAAGCTTTATTTCTAAAGTTATTTTTAAACTAACAAAAAAAAAAAAAAAAAACTAAAAAGCGTTATAAAAATATTTATATATATAATATATTACTTATTACTACAAACTAAATAAAAAAAATTTTTAGAATAAATATTTATAAAAAAGCCTATAAATTAATAGTTTTTTAATTAAAAAACAAATAAAATAATATATTAATACTAAGCTAAAATATTTTAGTAATAAAAGTTAAGCTAATTATATTTTTATTTAAGCTTACTAGCAATATTAAAAAAAAATATAAATTAATAAAAAAAAAATAGCAGCAGTAATTTAAGCATATAAAAAGCTATAAAAAATAATCTAATCAAATATATAACTAATAAATATATTAATAAACTATATACTAATTAAAAAAATAGTAATATATATTTTATTATATACTATAAATTTAAACAAAACTAACCTAAAACTTATTAATATAACTAATTATTTTTTTTAATTTTAGTTTAAAATTTAGTATATACTAAAAATGCTAAATATAATACTAGACATACTTTCTAAATTACTACAAAAGCTAAAAAAAACAAAAAAAAGCTAAAAAAAATAAATTAAGTACGCTAAATAATATCTAAAAAAATAACGTTTGTTAAGCATACTTTGCTAAAAAAAACAAAGTTGTAACAAACCTTTCTATATTAACCCTAATAATTAGTAATAAGTTTAAAAAAAAATAACCTAAAAATATAATACCAATACTAAATATAACTAAATAAAAAATATTTTACTTCAAAAAAAACAAAAAAAAAAAAAAAGCAAAAAAAAATAAAAAGCTAAATAGCCTTGCTATTGAACCAACTAAATACCAAAAAAGTATAGTAGCCTTTTTTTTGTTTAATAATAATCTTTTTTTTTATATTAGCTATAACAAAAAATAATCTTTATATATTTTTAAACTTATATATAATAAATATTACTATTTTAATATAAAACATATATTATATAACTTATAAAGTATATATTTTTTTAATAAATATTAGAATATATGCTAGTTTATAATTTATTATATAATATATATAAAAAACTAAATTAATACTAATTAAAACATTAGCTATTTTTTATTATACTATTGCTATAGATTTTATTATAAACATGCCGCTAGTAAAATCTAAAAATTCTTTTTAAAATATAAAAAAATATAACTATTTTAATATATTAACAATTATATTATATAAAACTAACAAAAAATCGCTTTTAATATTAGAACATAAAAAATATATAGCAAAAAACTAAACAAAAATACTATTATAAATATTATATCTATATAATTAAAAATTGCTAATAGTTATTATTAGTAATAAAAACTTAAAATTTACTAATAAAGTTTAAAAAAAAATCTATAACATATTAAACGTTAAACTTTTCTTTTTAATAATTTATTATTTTTAAACAAATAAGCTTTTAAAAAAAAAACCAAATTATTAAAATAGCTATTAAGTTTTATATAGCTATTAATCCAAATATTTTTTAAACCAAATTACTACTAGTACTATAACACTACTTAAATAATATATTATTAGTAATAGTTAAAAAATTACTAAACTAACTAGTGCTAGAATTTTAGCTACAATCTATTATAAATATTTTAAACTAAAAAAAAAGTATTAAAGCTAATAATAAAACAATAAAAATATTAAAAACAAAACATACTTAAAAAGCTAAATATTTAATTAATATAACTAATATAATTACTAAAAAAAAATATAACAATAAATATATTTTAATAACTTTTAATAAAAATAATATAGTTTATTTTAAACTATATAAAAATTATTACTTACTTAGCAAACTTAAACAAAAATAATTACTAATAAAAATAAAACTTTTTAAAATTATTAAAAAAAATAAAGCTATTAATATATAAACTTAATTTTTTTAGTAGTTAGTTAGTATATTTATTTTATAATCTTAGTTATATAGCTTTATAAACTTAAATAAAAAAAAGATCTTTTTAATAAAGAAATCTTTTTATTAGGCCTAGTTATTATTAAAAGGACTAAAAATTACTAAAAAATTAAAAAAATTACTTAAAAAAAATCTGATTTTTAAATAGTAAATCTTTAGTTAAATATACTATTAAATAAAAAAATTTAAAATAATAAATATAACTAAAACTTTAATAAAAAAAAACTAAAACTATTAGTACTTAATTTGGTTAATAAATATAAAACTAATAATACTATCGATTAAGCAAAAAAATATAAAAAGTATAATATTGCTTATATAAAAAAAGACAAC
Organism: Ustulina deusta; assembly: GCA_023159155.1. Classification (NCBI taxonomy): domain Eukaryota; kingdom Fungi; phylum Ascomycota; class Sordariomycetes; order Xylariales; family Xylariaceae; genus Ustulina; species Ustulina deusta. The sequence continues at coordinate 766,656 of JAJNNX010000011.1, read as the reverse complement.
TTATTAAAATAACTATACTAAAAAATAAAACAAAAAAAACATATATAAAGCAATAAATATATTATATTTATTTTAAAAAACTTTTATTTTTTAAAAATTATAAACTAACCGTATATATTAATAAAAAACATATTATATTTGTTACAACTATTTTATTCCTTAAAAAACTATATTAAAAACAACAAATATATAGCTACAAATAAAACATATATTACTAAGCTTAGCTACTGCAATAATAACAAAAAAACTACTACAAAAATAATATATAAATAGCTAAAAAGAAAATATATATTACTACGGCTACCTATCACAAAATAAATAATAATATTTTTTTTATATATTTAGGAGCATTTTCCTAAACAATAAAGCATACCTGCTATTAAATATATCTATTATAAACTAATATAGCTATAATAAAAAGAACAAAATATAAAGTTATATACTAGTCTGTTTATATAAATAGGCCTTACTCTTTTTACTTTTTTTACTGCTTTTTTCTTTTTATAAAATTTAAAAAAAATCTATTTTATTATATTTAGTATTAGATCTATAAAAGTATTAACTATTATAGCAACTATATTAAACTTAATAGATTAGCTGTTAGCTTAAAATTAGCTCTAGTATAATAATAATACTACTTTTTTATTTAATAGCTATAACAAAAAAAATATTATGTTTAGCAAAACAATATAAATGTTATAGTTACTAATAGATATAATATTTTTACTAACTAAAGACCTAATATTTCTATTATTTAAAGCGCTAATATAAACTTAAATAATAATAATAATAATAATAATAATAAACAAATTATATTTACTATAGTATATAATAATACTAAAAATAAATATATAGTTATAAGTTTTAGTTAAAATAATAGCAAAAATAACAAAAATATTAAAAAAACTGCCAAACCTATTAATATAGCATAAGTAACCAAAAAAAAAAATTCGAAGTTTCTGGATCGGGCTACAAAAAAGAAAAGAAATTGCTGCGGCTAAAAAAGCTACTAAATATAATACTACTCCTATTAAAGATAATACTTAAAAAAAAAATATTATATTAAAAAAAATCTATTAGAATAATAAAAATAATAAAAATACTAAAAGTAATAAATTAAGCATTAAAAATAAAAAATAGTTAATTATTACTATTAGATTGTTTAAAAATAGCAATAATAATAATAATAATAAAAGCAATAATAATATTTTTAATTACTTGTTTAATTTTAATAAAAGCAAGTTTTATATAATATTATATAGCTATAAAAAATAAGCATTATATAATAGTAATAATTAAAAAAGCAATATTTATAGTAAAAAAAAAGCTAAAAATAATAATTAATAAAACATTTGTAATAAGTCTAATAGTAGCTTAGCAATATTTAAAAAACTATATAGTAAAACAAATAATTTTAATAAAGCTATTGTTTGTTTTAATAATAAAATAAACAAATTTAACTTTTTTTATAACTTAGTTATTAAAAAGTTTATTAAACTATTTAGCAAAAATAATAAAAAACTTTTTATAGCTAATAGTTTTATATAAAACTTTAAAACTAAATATATAAATGCTACAAAAGCTAAAAATAAAAATAAAAATATAAAAGTTTTTACTTTTTAATAGGGCTAATATTTTAGCTTTTAGGTTTATATTTTTAAATAGTAGCTTTAACCTAATAATTATAAAATAACTAACAAAACTTAATTAAATAAACTTAATATAAATTAAATCTAACTATAAAAAAGCTATAAATAACTTTAATAAATTTATTACTTAGCTTTATATTTATTTAAAAAAGTGTATTAATAATTTTAAAAAAAAATATTACAAAGAAATTAATTTAAATACTATATAAAACAAGCTTAATAACCTAAAAGCTTAACTTATTAGCTATAAAATCAAATTTAAGCAATAAAATAAAACTATTGCTAAGCTAACTACTTAAATTAATAAGCTTAACTTTAATAATAATAAAATAACTAAAAAAGTTAATATTATTAAACTTTAACTATAAAAAGCTATATGTACTACTAAAACATATAAAAAAAATATTAAAAATGTTTTTAAGCAAGTAATAAAAATGCTTAATAACTATAAAAATATTTTTAATAAAATAAAGCAAAGCTTTATTAAGTTAGATAAAATTACAGAAATAATAAAAGAGTATAAAAACTAGAAAAATTAGAAAAAACAAGTACTACATATTATATAACAAAAAAAGTTAAAAATATTAAATTATAGAAAATATTTATAACCTAGGATAAGTAACTTTATTTAAAAGAAAAAGCACTTAATAAGTATAACTATAAATATATTAGCTATAGCTATAAATATATTTATTATATTTATAAGTAAGTAGATGTTTTTATAATTTTATACTTAAAAAAAAAAGATTATTTATTTATATTTTATATAATAATTATTATCTTTAACAAGTGACTGAATCGCTATAACATTAATAATTATTTATAGTAATAACTAAAAAGCTATTTTAGTAGCCTATAACTTACTACTATATAAAAAAAATATATATATATAAATATCTAAAATAAATAGTATTAAAAATAAATTATTATAAGTTAAATTAACTTTAAATATATGTTTATTTTAAACTAAGTAGTAAATAAACTTATAAAACTACTATTTAAACTAGCTTTCGAAAAATTTAAAAAATCTTTAGAACTTAAATAATAGTTTGGCTAAAATTAACTAATAGTCTATATATAAAACTAATAAAAACCCTTTTTAATTTAATATAAGATTATTTTTTACTGCTATAATACTTAAAACTTATAATTTAATAAAAAATTATTTTTATAACTTTAAACAATATTTATTAAAACTATTATAAACTAAAAAAAAAAAAAATATATTTAACTTAGCAAAAATAAATAATAATAATATAAAAAATATTAAAACAAAGATTATAAAATATTTAAAAACTATATTTTACTAAAAATAATAATAAATACTAGTATTAGATCCTAATTAAATTTTTTATATATTTATTTATTTAAATATAATAAGTCTAACTTATAAAAAATATCTAAACTAATATAATATTAGCAAAATATTTAAAATAATCTTTTAAAGCTATTTAAAACTTATTAAATATAATAATTAGCTATATATTTATTTATACTATATAATATTTATTAAAATATTATAATAATTATATTATTTTTATTAATATAAAAATACCTAGTACAAAAATATAATAATATAAGCAATATTAAATAAATTTTAGCTAGTACTAAAGCTTAGAAAATATATTACTATAAAGCTTTTTAAAATATTTATAAAAAAATTTTATACTAAATAAAAAATAAACAAAAAATCTAGTATATTTTTAGTATAGCTATTATAAAAAAAAACAATTAAATAAAAAAATATATAATATTTTAGAATTACAACTTATATAACTAACTAAAAAAAAGTATAAAAATATAAAAAATATTTTAAAACTTTTAAAAACAAACTTATAATTATTTTAAAAAAAAATTAAAAAGTTTAACTATTTAATATAATACTAATTAAAAATAAAATAATTAAAAAAATATATATATAATATTTTATAAAAAAAGTTTATATATAATATAAATTAAAAAACAAACTTTATTTAAAACTAATAAATTTATAACTTTAAAAATACTTTTAATTAAAGCTTTAATTTAAAATATTAATTATTAAAAAAAGTTTATTATAATTAATATATAGCAAAAAAAAATTCAAATAAAATAAATTAATAAGTTTTTTATAAAATTATGCTGCTTTTTATACCTAAAATAAAAAATTATAAATATAACAATTTTAATAAAGCTTTTATTTTTTAAAGCGTTCTATTTTAAAAAACTTAAAATATTATATATTATAATATTATTTTTTGTTTAAAAATATAATAAAGTACTAATTTTTAAAAAAAATCAAATATTTTTAAAGATCTAAACTTTAGAAACTTTAAAAGGAGTTAAATTTTTTTAAAGATCTAACTCTAAAAATACAATAATATAAAAATCAAAAAAAAGTATTAAAACTAAAAAGCTAGAATACTTACGATTTATATGCTATATATAAAACTTCTATATCTACTACCTACTTATATTATAACTTAGACTTCTAAATAATCAACGGGATTACTATATACCTCTTCTGACATATAATTCATTCGCTGATATGTGCATTATCACCAAATACTCCAGAAACTGTTATTTCAGCAATATCCCAAATTTTCCACCGTATAATTTCAGAACTTATTTCGACAGTACTCACAGCAATTATAGCTAATTATATTTCCATTACTTCTTATTCCATACCCTTCTAAAAACCCGAACAGTAAGGGCATTCACATCATCCCCTTTATCTCGCGTGTGCCATCGAGTCCAAGCTAATCAAATTCATATCAGAATTGCTATGTCGCAAGGGCGGTGATGTTACCAGAGAGAAGCATTCTCAGAATCTTTTCACAACAGCAAAATCACTCCCCGGGCCTATGGTGCGCCATGTAACAAGGGCCTGCCAATACAAGCGATCAGCCCAGCGGCTTATGTGCCCAGCCAATAAAATGAATAGCCGAAGGAGCTACGGCCGACTGATAGAGCAACAATATGGGAATGTATTAATAACAGTTTGTTGAATCAATCTATAACTAAAATACAAATTGGCTGAGACAAAACACTCCTCGGTTACATGACACTATAAATATGACCTCGTGCTAGTAATGCCAGACGTACACTGCATATCAGAAACAAAAACATTCTGGATATGGTTGAAGAAGGGTTACCAAGGGAGTTCAGAGCTGCTTACGCAACAACAAGATCCATACCCCCTACCTACAGCTGACCGCTTCCTAACACTGTAATTGCCGCAGGAATAATCAGATAGATCGAAAACTTGCCTGGACTAGCTCTATTGTCAGACGCAATTAATAGTCGGTAAGGGGTCATCAGTCTTGTTGTTGCCACTTGGCAACTATCCCTTAACTATATACAGGATTGGTCCGTCGCCCCAAGCGTAGTATGATAACTCCCATGACTACCGACGGGTAGTTTTTGTTTGGACTCTGAAGTTTGATAGTAAATAGATACTCGTCCTCGAGCAAACTGTTCTTCTCCACCTTAGTCTCACCGAGAAGCTCCAATTCCCCAAAACATCCATGTCACGATGAATTGATTGGCTGGGAAATGGCGGGGTTAGGGAACCGGCATACTCACGCCAAGCCGCAATAGGAAATCAATAAACAAGTGGAGCAGACGATGGCAACCAGGGATGCGATTGTTTACTTTGCAGGATACAGCCGACGCGACTTTCCATAGTGACAGACGGCAAGAAGACCGTGTCGGTGGAACAAGCTAAGAAGCAAGCAGCAATACAAAATGCTCGGTCTTGACATGACCATTTTTGCTTCCAATTGAAACCATCCTCTATTTTTTTTTTCTTTCCTGGCAATTGGATGTGTACTGTACTGTAACTGGTAACGTATTACCTATTCGGGATCGCCTGCATGCTGATGGGACTAATAATTGTGTCAAAGCGTCACGACGGGATGACCAATCCACACGACTTAGACCTCCCCATTGCGCTGCGGCGCACGCCTCGCAGCTGTGCCAGCACTACCGCTGCCGCTGCACCATTGCCTCGGCCACGAGTCGTCTCTGCGCCGTTGCCGGCAATACTGAAAACGCCAAACAAGCCGCGCCCGAAGAAGCGGGTGCGCTTCTCGGATCCGGGACCGGAGCTCTCTCGCGATGACGTCGCTGACGAAACATGCTCCACGGGGCTGACGCCGATGGTCAAGCGCTCGTCGCTGGGCGAGCCGTCTGCGAAACGCCGCCGGGCGTCCACGGGTGAGAAGGAGACGACCCCGAGACGAACCACCCAGGCGCGAGCGCGCAAAGGGAACACCGCGGCAGCCGCCAAGGTTGCGGCCGAGGTGCAGCGTCTGCGCGCCGAGCTAGCGAACCGCGATGCCGAGATCGAGCGCCTGCACAACGAGGCCCTAGCGCAGGACGCGGAGCGGATGGTAGAGTTGGAGCGCCAAGTCGAGACGTTGCGGACGGAGCTAGCGGCGCAGCAGCAGCTTCCGGCGCTCGGCGAAGACGAGGACGACGATCTCGACAACGGCTACGACCTGCCGTCCTCGAGTTTCTACGACTGGACGCTGGCGCCGCGCGACCCCTTCTCGGACAGCGTGGTAGAGGGGGACAGCAGCAACTTCACGGCGATGGAGATAGTGTGCAGCACGCCGTCGCGGCGGCGGAAGAGCGGCGCGGCCGCGCCCTCGCCCTCTAGGGCTGCTTCCGCGCCCTTCCTGACACCCCCATGCACGAGCCCGACGCTGCCGGCAACGCCGTTCTCCACTCGCAAGGTGACGATGCCGCCCGCGACGCCACCGTCGCACGTCGGGGTGCAGGCGGCGCTTCCCGATCCCGAGAAGGAGGCGCTCGAAGCTGAGCTCGTGTCTCTGCGGCTCGAGCTGACGAAACTAAGCGAGACGCTCGACGGGCACGCGGCGCAGCAAGCGCGTCTCGCGGAACAGCTCTCAACCGCACCCTTAGCCTCAGCCTCCCCCTCCCCCTCCCCCACGGCGCGCCATGACCAGGAGCTCGAAGACCGTATGGACGCGGTGCTGCAGGCGCTCTCGGAGCGCACGGCCGCGCTGTCGGAGGTGTCGTCGTCGCTGGACGCGCTCGGGTTCGGCGGGTCGACGCCGAGCGAGGTGATCGCGTCGATCGCCTCGGGGTTCCGCACGGCGCGGCTCGAGCTGGAGTACATCACGCCGGGAGAGATCACGCTGCCGCTGACGTCGCGGGCGGCGGAGGTGCTGGACCTGGTGGTGTCGCGGCTGCGGGAGCTGGGGCGCAAGGGGCGCGAGGACGACGAGGCCATCGACGAGTACCACGCGATCGAGCTGTCGCTGCGGCAGCAGCTGGGGGCGCGGGTGGACGCCATGGCGGGGCAGCGGGAGGTGCTGCGGGAGCGGGACGCGCGGATCGCGGAGCTCGAGGTCGGGCTCGACCGCCTCAAGGGCGCGGCCGAGGGGTACCGGCGGGACATGGGCGAGCTGGAGGCGCTGGTGGAGCGGGTGGAGGGGGACGGGGAGGCGACGGCGGCGGCGCTGCGGGGGGCGTTGGAGGACGCCGAGGCGCAGCTCGCGGAGCGCGGGGCCGTCATCGGCGAGCTGGAGACCAAGCTCGGCGACGCCCTGGCCGAGGCCGAGGAGCTGCAGACGAAGATGCGGGAGCTGCAGATGCGCAAGGAGGTGGAGACCAAGGTGCGGAACCGGTCGTACGGGGCGGCGCTTGCGCTGCGGGACGCGCGGGTGCTGGAGCTGCGGCGCGAGATCCACGGCATCAACGAGGGCTTGCGGAACGCTCATGAAGTTATCGCGAAGCTGCGGCTGGAGAACGCCGCGCTGGAGCGCAGGGCCGAGGAGGCCGAGGAGGGCACGAGGTTGGCCCGGGAGGCGGTCGAGGCGATGAAGGCCGAGCTCGAGAAAGTCGCTGCGGCCGCGGCGCCGCCGAGGAGGACGACGAGATCCAGCTCGGCGGCGGCGAGAGGGCTGGCGACGCCGGAGCCGCAGCCGGGGGAGTTTCTCTCGGGGGATCTCGCTCGCTCGGGCTCGGGGAAGCGGGGGAGGAGGAGGAAGTACGACAGTGGTTTGGGCCTCTTGGATGAGGATGGAGTTGAGCTTGGCTTGTGACGGGGTTCTTCTATTTGTTGTACTAAAACCTGGTGTACGTTCCTATTACGCTCTCTACATGCGGATTTCCTTTGTTGGGTGTATCATTAGAGTTGGCGTTGGCTTGAATTACTCTGGTGCTAGGGTTTGCAGCAGCTGTTCTGTTTAGATGGACTATATCTCGAGTCATCTAGCTGAATGCAGAGCAACATAATATGTATGACAATTATCGCTATGCTTCACGGCTCCGAGAGCATCCGATAGCCGCCCTCGTGTTTCCTGACGTGCCACAACAGATCCTTCTCCAAGGTACAAGGCATGGTACAAAATATGCGGTTTGGGTGAGGCAGACGGCGGGAAAGCGAAGTTGCTCACTCAACCGGGAGAAAATGCCTTCCGACCGCGATCCAATAGCTAAATGTAACCTCAATTGCACTGTTCCAGGTACCCAGACGTATCTCACACAACCGGAGCTCAAAGGGCATTCATTTAATTGCGCATCTTAAGAAGCAAACGTGTAACACCGTGATAACAAGATCGGAGAGTCCACGGGTGACGATACACCACAACACCCCGCATGCATCCTTTATTTATATTATTTGCTTTTCCTGCCTGCATTTCACCTCACAGAATATCCTCTTGGCCCTCGATCTGGCCAGTATCTAGACCGGACCAAGAGTTTTCGTCCCTATCTATGCACACCAACCGGTAGCGAGGCGTTGTGGCGCGTGAAACGAAAACTACATCACATGTAGACTGCAGCACTGCATGCAGTCCCCCAGGGTAGGTTGTCGATCCCCAGCTACTTCTTGATTCACCTTGTAGGTCGCCATTCCGGAGACCGGTGCATTAATTAATTGATAGCTGGCAGACCATCAAGAGACTCTTCTCCTCATCCGTGGCCCCATCCCTAATACCCGTCAGTGCAAGCTACTTTTCACCCGACTTGACTTTGGATATGTCGACAATTGCTCAATAGCACGAACCGACTTTCATATCCCGCTCCCTACAATGTCTACACAGCAAAATATCCCCATCGCCATCACCGCCCCGGCGCCCACTGCATCGTTGACTAGTAGTCAAAAGACAGAAGTTGCCGAGTCAGAGTTCTCCACGGATCACAACGATCAAAATGCTTGGGCCGAGTGGAGGCTCAATCAACGAGCGCCGCATTATCACTTATTCCCAGTCGCTTCTCGTTATCCTCACACCACCTACTTCCCCTCTGGAAGTCCAGCCACAGAACCGACAATAACGCACCACCGCCCGGCCTCGGAATCCACGATTCACGAATCTCGGTCTTCCTGCTGTACAATGCCCGGCTGGAATCTGCACGTTCATAGCTCGCCGAGTCGCATGTCGCATATCCAGGGCACCATCTGTGTTGTGCTGGCCGTTGCCCTCATCTTCATCGTTGTGCTTGTCTTAGCGTACGAATCCCTATTATCTCATCATGTCACAAAATACGGAGAACTGACATTCTATAGCCTTGTGTCGAGCAAAGAGAAACCATAGGGATTGGGGGAGGTGGTGTCGACAGTAGCATAGGCAGTGCTGCTTGAGACAATGTAATGATCGATCGGGTTCGGCTGAGTCGAAGTAGCATGCTCATCAGCGCTACTTCAGGGAACGAATGGTGTTCTTTGGTCATATCGGAAAGATGCGGATAATGATAATAGGCGTGCCTACGAAAAACGACGCCTTCTCGATGATTCAAAGATGAACAAGTGATCGGATGATAGTCACAATAGGCGGGACGGATGTAAATAGCACCGTGATTGCACCAAACAGACTCATGGAAAGGCTAGATAACGCCGCAGCTCGAGGGTCAGTGCGCAAGAGTAATGCGGTCGCAATGGCGGAAGAATTCGCTCCTAGCGTGACGCCTCGGGTGACATAGTCATCTATGAAATCACTCAAGTGTGAGTCCAGGTTCCTCTTCACCACAGTATTGGGAAATAGAAGATGGAGGGCCATACCTTCGGGGATCCTAAGTAAAGCTAGCATCCTCCGTCCGATCAAGACCCCGACGATCCCACTCGTGATGGCTAACGCCGCAACCGTGTTGGAGTCGCCTCCGAGGTTAGCTACAGCTGGTATTGCGAGGGCCAAAGTCAAGCTACGTGCCGTGAACGCGAGACTGCGCTCTGCACTAATGCCGATGGCGAAGCATAGATACGGATATACGAACAGCGAGCCAGTGGAGATGAATACGTTTGGGAGGACGATAGCGAAGAAATGCTGTTTCAGCTCGCGTCGGTATTGGTACATGGGCAAGGCGAGGGAGACGATGCTAGCATCTAAGACGCTGGCAAGTATGTCTCCGGCACCTGGAAGTTGATTTGTACCGTCCCAGATTTTCAGATATGTGGCACCCGTACGGAATTCTCTCAACGATGCATCAAGGCTTTGGCCCTTGATCAACCCAAGAACCCAGAGCCCTAGAACTGTGAATAAGGATGACACCAAGACGGGGTGCAAGTATTGCCTCCAATTGGGTGAGAAGGACATCGCAGCGAAGTAGGTCAGAATGCAGAATGTCAATTGTAGCGGCATCGCGTAGCCGACAGCGTAATAGATCGGGATACCGACAAATGTGAAAAGCAGGGCGTAAATGGTAACGTCTAGCCTGCTCGATATGGCCAACGCCCATCTAGTCGCTCGTGAAGGTGGGACTGGAATCTGCGCTGGGAGGTTCACTTGATGCCCATCGGTGTTCTGCGATGATTCACGAGAATCTTGACGCACGGGTAGAGAGTTTCGAGATCTAGGCGGGGGCTGCAGTTCTGCTGCTTCTGCTGCTACCGTTGCTTCCGAGCTATCCGCCGATCTCGATGTCGCAGTCATGGGTATCTCATCATTTCCGGTCCCCAGTTCTTCTGCTCGTTCGGTCATGGCTCGCTTGGAGGATCCGAGCACGAGCTGTAGTCCTCGAGCCATATAGGCGGCCAATGCCATCATCACGAGGAACCCGATCACTATTACGTTAGCGAGATTTATCCCTAGTCGAGCGCATGACGCACCAAATACACCTATGATTTTAAGCACTTCAATGCCGCCAATTGAAGGGCTGAGAGGCAACAATACGAAAGCTGGCGTAAAGAAGACGTTGATCCATTGCAGTGACCACCCGCCCTATCCTAGAGGTTAGTCCCGACTTTGGGTATTCCAGTGCGATGCAGGTGACCAACGAACCGGTATATCAAGTACGGCGACAACCCTCCTCGTGCGGTGCTCCCCGATCAATTTTTCTGACAGCAACAAGCCGAGAAAGAGGATCACGAGGCACGCGACCGAGGCTGGGAAAGAGACAGCGCCCAACTGCAGCAACTTGTTGACGCCAAAGACAGTCGCAAGAATTGCGAAGATGCCGACCGGGACATAGAACCAAGCTCGTATCAGCCGGTTCGCCGACTTCCGGGATACCTGCGAAGGTGCGTGTGGGCGTGAGTGTTGGGGGAGAAGGGGAAGGGTCTTAACTTACCAGCTCGACTGCGACCAAGAGGTCGTTCGCGATGGTACTGTCTTCTTCCGTAGGCATTGTATAGCTAAAGGCGAAATATGAACTGACGCTCTTCGTCCTGTACCAATACTATGTCAGCCCGGCCGTTCCGTCGAGGTCCTGTCAGGACCTGACCTAACATACCGCAAACTCCCATCTCGGTATGAAATAAGCAGGATCTGCACTCACCTATTCGTGTTTTCAGAGACGCACGTTCTTCCTTACCTAGACTTATCAGAAGGCGATTGAAACGGGTGGAAATGTTTAATGTGCGATTTCGTGTTTATGAATTGATCGTCAGCATATATATAGATACTTAGATAGCCGGCCGGGTTTGTGGTTTGCCGGCTTGACGTAATCACATGTGAAAGCCCAAATGGGGATGGTAAGGTAAGCCCGATCTCGGAAGACTTTGTTTGCACCCATCGCAATGCTGAGCAGCATCACCACCACCAACGTCACCAATGAGAGAGCCAATGAGAGAGCAAATTCAATCAATCCACCGCGAGCTAAGTAGAGTGTATATTTTGTTGTGCACCGCTTCAAGATAAGGCGCGTCCGTGCCGCATAGTGTCATAGCCAAGCCCCTACCGATTTTTCTCTCCTCCTTGCAAAGAGATGGAATCTCCTTTAAACCAGTAGTCGGCCTAATCACACACCGCACTACTGCGAAAGACACGCCGACGATGCCGCGAAGAGGCCAAGTCGTAATCTGAAAACGCTCAGATCCTAGTACCACCGTCCGCTGGTTCGTAGCGGCTGTTCTTCCCCACTGACAGTTGCACCTCGCAAGTCGGCCCAAGCAAGAACCTTGAATTGCAGGTCTTCCCGCCCCGGTTGATTTCCCATGATTTCACGCCATTTTGTACGTATCTCGGTAAGCGAGTACCAGACCGGGAGTTTAAAGAGACCAATCGTGTCTTCTCGAAGAACCTCGATGTATATCCCCACGCGATCGTGGAACTCCTTGAGTTCTTTCGATTGTGCGATCTCTACATCACGGTGTATCAGCCAGCTGCATGTGTGCGTATCATCGAGACAGGTCAGAGCTTACCTTGCAGATATCTAAAGACGTTAAGAGCGGCCTGGCTCACCCCGGGCTTGGTGCAGGTCAGCTCCGGTAGCTTGTCCGGGACAGCCTCACGAAGCATGGGTTCATGAATGGAGGTCTTGGTGATCGGGTAGACGATGTAGAACTCTTTAAGGTTCTTGAAAAATCGGAGAAATCGGACCATTTGCACCACGCAATAGGATTTGGGCTGCGTGTCGAGGTCAAGGCAGATGCAGGTAAAGGGTAAGAACTTTTGAGTGCCCTTGAAGCCTCGAAACATGAACTCCGTCTCTACCGCGATTCGAGTGATACCCGTGAAGACCCCGGAAGTCTCGCGGACGCTCAGTAGGGATAGGGAGCTCTGTGACGTTCCGTAGTTGAACCGGAAGAGAATGAGATCGGTCTCGAGATCGACCAGAGCACAGATGCCGTTCTCCTCCACCTTGACGCGACGTCTTTTTTTGGTGTCTCGGTAAAGAGTTGCGGCATGGCTTCGGAGTTTGCGAAAGTGGTCAAAAGAATGCTCATCGACGCGAGCAAAGGCGTGTCGCTCGCGCCAGGCAGACGCGTCCTCTTTCTGGTCCCCGGTCGGCTGCAGAATAAGTCTAGCGGGGTTGGCCGGGTCCACGCGGAGCCGGAAGCGGTGGGCGCCCAAAGACCAGAATTCGAAGACGTACTTCCAGATCCTCAACTTCACCTCGGCTGGGAGTTGTGGGTAATAGTGGAACTCAGTTGCTGCCTTAGTTTTCGACTTGGAAGATGAGGCTGACTCATCGTTCGTCTCAACTACCTTCATGTCTAACAAACGTCAGCATCGAGGTCAACTTGCAACGTCCGAGTTGTACAAACCTGAGTTGTAAGTGACGACAGGAATACGATCTGTGTGCACGACAGTGTCGATGGTGGGAAAAATCCACGTCGATGCGTCTATGCAGGCAGGTGATGAAGTAGCCATTGGGTCAATAGATATTTGGTTGACGGTGCAAGTTGCAAGTTGTTAGTTAGGGCATAAGCTTGCCTTTGGCGGTAATGCCTGGGAATTTGTGGCAGGAGCTTGGGGGTAGAGCTATTTTGTATGGGTGTAAAGGCTAGTAGATATAATCATAGTGGTTAGTTGAACGAGAGAAGGTGACCGAGGAACCGCAAGCCCTTTTTGTAAAACCTGCAGCCTGCTTGCTTCCTCCCGATTTTAGCTATGGGCATCTCGGTTAGCAGACCTTCCGAAGGACGGGCTGCAAAGGCTGGTCCTACCTCTTGAGGGTGGTAGTGAATGCAAAGGCGGGCAAGGAAAAGCACCTCAGATGGTGGTCTAATTTATAAGTAGCTGTAAGAGTAACCACAAGGCACAGATGCGCGATCAGATGGATATATTCGTTGAGGGGGAAACAACGGAGAGGTGAGGTTGTGGGAGAGGAGGCGGTGGCAGCAATGTAAGGAGTGGAAGAAGCGAAAGAATCCGACCAAAGGAATCGCCACCTCGGTCGTAGATAGAAAACCACTGAGTTGTGTCAATAATCCCATCTAGGTAGCGAAGACTTGAACGATGGGAAATACGAGTTTCTGTTCTGGTAGGCTGCTCTTTGGAAAAGCAGGTGCAGTGGTCTTCGTGGGCCGCTTGCAGCAAGAGCAGAGATAATCAAAAGGGGAGCGCAGGCACACCAGTGCTTGTGCTGTCGTAGCTAGGATGGGATTCAAGTTAGTCCTGGGGAGGAAAGCAGTGGTGGCTGGTTTGAGTGGCATACCTAGGTATAATATATCCTAGATCTAGACTTGGTTCGAGTAATGTCCGATAAAACAGCTACTGGGGGCGCCTTGGAAAGGGCACAACCTATCAGATAACATCTATTTTGTTTAGGTGGTTTCATAGTTTTACTTTTTTTTTTCTCTCCTCGAACTCAGCCTACCGCCCGAGAAATGGCCTGATTAGAAAGTCTGATGTACATAGACACCGTGGCGCCAAATATTCTTTTCACCCGTAACAAAACGTGGCGGATGCTCTTTCCGACATTTTAGAACCATAAAATAGTAGATAGATGGCACAACAGTGCACCATGTCCTGACTGCCCAGTTCCCGCAGGTTGACGTGTGATGATGTTGTTCGAAAAGACCTCGGAATTAACATTGCACAGCACCTTATACTGTCGATATTATTGCCATAATAGTAGGGATTGTCATCTGTTCACTATTCATTATTTATATATCATAGAATGTATCTATATGATACCGCCAGATGGCCAAGTGTCCTGACTACATTCCACCTTCGATAGTGTAACCGTACAATGCCGCAGTTGTGTTTCGTCACATTACACGCCATCAACTGTACCTGCTGATAGCTGACGTGTACCGGCGCATCAAAGGAGCGCCATCCAAATTCAGTGAATTGATCAGCACAACCCGAGGTTCAATGGCCACAGATTGAATTAAGAGAAGCCCACTGTTCCTGCGTAGAGGGAGAACAACAAAGTTTAGAGAAGTCCTATTTTCGAAGGGAGACGACGCCGAGGTGCGAAGTGGATTCGAGTTCATGGAGCAGGGTATTTCCCTTTGTTTTAGTATGCTATGTTCAAATTTACTAAGGGGCGATTAGTAGTAATTGCGACACGTAATATACTAAGACGCAAGATTAGATGGAGAAAGTAAGATAAGGTCGACCAACCACTATGAAATTTGAGCCAATCCATGATATCTTCAAGTTCTCTTAGGCTGTGTTACTACCTAGTACATAGTCAGTCGTACACGTAAATACATACAAATACGCCGAACTAGCTTAAGCCCCAGCAACTACCGCCAAATTTTCATATATCGTGCGCTTCACGGCATAAAAGGTACCACCTATCTGGCTAGCCGGACCACCTCCAACAGGGAGGCCGATGCTCTCGACATCGATACGGCCCGTCGCCGTCTTCCGAACCATCACTGAGCCGTCAATCAGTAGGGTGCCCTCTCCCCTAAACTCGGCCGTGTGGCCGGATTGTTGCATCGCTTTCCGCAGATCAGCCAACCGCAGATCGCCGACGTGAAGGGGCTGAGCCACAGAGCGAGTTGCTGACGCCATATTCATGGGCAATATATCCAGAATTGGCTCCGTTGGGGTTTCCACTGGCTCATTCCGCTGCGAATCCTCCGTTTTTATGCGTTTATTTGCCGTGTCTTCGTCACCATTTCGTGCAAGTTGCTTCTGAACGGCGAGGAGCCGGCCGGTTACGGTTGCAATACTCAATCCACGAACACTTTGCCATTTCAACTGTTTTACCAGGCTTGGGGCAAGCTTGACCACCCAAGCGTTCGTATCAACACTTGCGTCGATGGTAGTCCCCATACTGGGCGTATATATGTCGAATGAACCTTCCGCCATAAGCTTCTTACAATCAGAAGCTAACGTCATTGTGTCTTCACTGTTCCCGCCCACGAGAATGAGCTTTCGTGGTTGGATAAGCGGCATCAGCATGTGGAGACTGCGTTTGTCGTGAATACCGGCAAAGTCAACGAAATCAATCTGCAGTTTGACTACAATCTTTTCCGTCGTAAGTACTAACTTTGATGGACCATTCGCCGTATCGTCTAGATCGTCAGGAATCGCGTCCAGCTCATCGTCGAAACCGCTATCTGGGAATGTCACTGGAAGCTCGTCAGTCATGTTTCGTGTCAGTGCTGGCCGCTTGTTTGTATGTAATCCATGGTTCTTGCTCGCAGGAGTGGCGTCATCCCATTTGCGCTTCTTCCCCAGATTGTCGTGGTCATCACCCTTGCCGAGTTGATCAATATCAACGCCATCACCATCGTCTCGTTCCTCTGCTCTGAGGAAATCCTCCGGTCGAATGACTTCACCATATTCGTCGTCACGTTTCCGTCGCACCGGGTGGGGATACATTCTATCTCTTCCTTTCTTATCCCTTATGTCAAAATCATAAACCCCTTTCTTCTTCAGTAGTATGTTGATACCCAAATCTTCGTCAGTTAGTGCAGCTTTCTTCCTGCCCACCTGACCGAGCGTCGTGGCAGCGTTCAGAGCCCGGCCCTGTTGCTCATCCTCGAAGTCTTCTGATTCGGACGACGACTCGGAAACATCATCTCCCACATCCCCAGACGTCTCCAATGTAGCTACTCCTCCGCCCTGTAGAGTCGTCTGTAATTGGCGTTGCTGAGCGAGCCATTGCTGGTATCGCGTGAGATCGTTGCCTTCCAGAGCCTGTTTCCGGGTGTCTGTGAAGTCGAGATCATGTGAAATGCCGCCGCTCGGTTCGCCTCCTGTGGCACTCTCCTGACCATTTTTCCACCAGGTCCATAGAGTTCTCGCCAAGGATGGACGTGATGATGAACCTGAAGACGGATACTCGGTCAAGATGACCATGTTGGTAGGGTCTTGGGCGAGCTGCTTCAACACTAACTTTGAAAACCCCCATTCTAGGCTGGCATCACTAGCAATGATAACTTTGCCAACCGGGGTATCACCATCGCCATCGCGTGAAAGTACCTTATCGATCTGCCCTTTCCTATCCAGTAAGCGTAGATATCTGAAGTCAAAAGGTCCGGCTTCTTTCCCTTGCTTCATCCCGTCTGCCGCCCCATTCGCCCTTCTAGATCCATCTGCAACGGCTTCGAACTCGCGAACGATACTGTCGTCCATCCACTCCAACATACTTCTGGCGTATCTCATGACACTATGAACATTGCGTCCTGCCAAGTATAGTTTGGCAGAGTTGAGGTTGCCATCGCTAGAGGGCGAATCATCTCTCCAGGCATGGTCTAGTAGATAGGCTAGCTCTAGCACACGAGCGCTCGAATCCGTAGGTATGAGGACGGTCCCGCCCTTGGCGACACATGATCTCACTTTATCGAGGAGTTGCTCATCTCGCTTACTTCGGCCGCCGGAGAGAGATGCTTTTTCACCGCCGCGGCTGCTACAAACCAGAGCTGTAGGCTTTCTCAGCTGTTCGATAACCTCGGCACCGCCGCCACCAGCACCGCCCAGCCATGCGGCACCAGAATAAACATTCTCACGCCCTTGGTTCCAATCCACGGCGTATACGACGGACTCGAGGCCGTGCTGGATATGCCAGATAGTGCCACCGAGGGTGTGGCCCGAGTTGTAGGCGGTGATAGTCAGGCCGTTGAGCGGCGGAGAGAAGGGCGAGCCGAGAGGCTGGTGTGGCTGCGAGTATTTCAGCGGATGAATGAGGGAGAAGTAGGTGGCAATCTCGTCGGGGGTTGGGGCTTGCAGCAGAAAGTCGGACGAAGCATCGTCGCCCGAGTAGGATACGCCGTCGAGGGCGCTCAAGGGAATGGTGGTGGCGGCGGCAGGCGTCGACGCGTACAGGTCCTGGAGGAGGGTTCGGCCCAGACCGATGATGGGGCTTGTTGCATAGACGGGGATCCGCGTGAAGAGAGGGAAATGCTTGCAGCAGTGGGCGAAGGCGGCGATGTGCTCGGTTGTCGCATGGGTGAGAAGGATCAGGGACAGCGTCGGCACTTGTCTGCGCAGATGTGGTTGTTCGTGTAAGCTTGGTCATCTTCTTGCGGTCTTTGTTGTGTTGATGGAACAGAGAGAACAGAGGAACGACATACTTCTCCAGCTCCTTGAGCTTGGCAGGATCGAATGATTCATCCCAGCCCACACCGACGAGTATCTTGATGCCTCCATCCAGCTCAAGGATGGACTGCGATGCGGGTGATTCGGAGAGAGCCCCTAGCAAAGGGCTGAAGGTAAACATGGCTGCATGGTATTATTTCGTACCGTCACCCGTGCCTTGCGCCTCGTTGCCGTCAGCCCATCTACAATGGTATTGCCGGCTTTTGGTTGATACAGGATTATCGCGAAACCAGGTAGAGGGCGCCGAGGGACGCGAGCGAATGCCTATGTGAAGGTGTATTGCCCAAATAGTCTAGATCCCGGCCATTCTGATCAGATGTTGGGGAGTAAATGAATAGGTAATGAGGAATGATGTCGCGCGTCAAAGAATTCCGTGTTAGGGATAACTTGGCTCTTCAGGTGCCCAAGTACCTACACCAAGTACCTGAGTATACTTGGTAGTAGAGGTAACCTGTTTGTGCCACAAGTTGTACCTTAGGTACCTTAGGTAAGTATGTAGGTTAAGGAGTTCACAGTAGGTGCACTGCACCAGTGTGAAAAAGACACCTACCGTACATCAGTACATGTATAGTAGTGGAGTGTACTTAGTAGCTATGTACTTGAGCATATAAGTAGCCTATACTTCATTATACTACTGTATTGTGCTTGCAATTTTGTATCTACTACCTGCCTCAGACCTGCCCCCGCCGGCAGATATCCGGAAGTCCAGGGTATCGGCCCCCCCTGTCTCTCGCCCGACCTTATCACTAGTTCGGGAGTGACATCGCTGAGACAAGAATTCGTAACTGTGGCCTCAATGCCTCCTACTTACACTACCCACACGCAATCTTGAGCCTCAACCGGCCCCCCTGCTTGCGATTGGTGTCTGAACTGTTGGCCCCGACCGTCGAGACTCGAAGCCGCCATGACACCCTTCGCCTCATAAATCGTTGTCAAGTCCTCCCAGCTGTGCCCCTCGATATCCACAGCTCGACCGTGCACGCCCGTCCCTCCCTCTCCTCTCGATCGCAGACCGCCGGGGCATGTCTCGAGCCGTCATTCTGGAATAGCAGAGCAAGAGTGCTGTCGCGTCCCATCCCTCCACCGATTCGTGC
The DNA here is from genome assembly GCA_023159155.1 of Ustulina deusta. Taxonomy (NCBI): domain Eukaryota; kingdom Fungi; phylum Ascomycota; class Sordariomycetes; order Xylariales; family Xylariaceae; genus Ustulina; species Ustulina deusta. The sequence goes on along the minus strand of JAJNNX010000011.1, from coordinate 747,738 downwards.
CCCAGACCCTCGAAGCACCAACCATGAGCAACGAATACTCCCTGTATCACGCTCTCGGGCAGGGCGAACAGCTCGACCCCAACGATCCCAACCGCACCACCCAGCCAGCGCCTCCTCGGTTCCAGCCGCCTGTCGCTCAGCAGCCATACCAGCAATACGGGTCGCCCGTGCCTCCGGGCCAGGGCCAGGGCCAGGGTCAGCAGTACTACGGCAGCCCGCAAGTCGGTGGTGCTTCGCCAGCCGGGGCTGCGCCTGGGTTTGCACCTCCCGCTGCCGACGGCGCAGGGCTGGCGTCGCAGATGGCCGGCATGTCGTTGGACGGGCAGCATACCGCACGGAGAAAGAAGAAGGATCGCCATGCATTCCATACCGTCGACGCCCCCGCTGGCTCTTCACAGCCATATAATGGCATCCCGCCGGCAGGCACCCCAGCGACCAGCTTTCTAAATGCCGACCCTTCGGTGACCGCCGGCGGCCAATTCCTTGGCCAGCCTACCTCTCCGAATCTGTTCCCGACTCCGGGCGCCGCATATGGCCCTCCGTCTCCAAACCAGTTCCCGAACCCCGCCAATGCGCCCTACAATCCTGCTTCTCCAGTCACGCCCGCCGAGTTCGCCGCCAGGGCCGGCCAACCCCAAGCGCCAGCCTTTGTATCGACCTCGGGTGGTGGTGGCGTCTCCCCAGACGACATCCCCAGTGTACCCGTGTCCAGAGATATCCCACAGCAATATTACCTGGGCAACGTCTACCCTACCTTCGAGCGCCATGTCCCACCTCCTGCTACCATCTCCTTCGTGGCGTATGATCAGGGGAATTCTTCGCCAAAGTTCGCGCGGTTAACAATGAATAATATACCTGCTAGCGCCGAGAATCTCAACAGTACCGGTCTCCCTCTGGGTCTGGTTCTACAGCCCCTAGCTCCTCTTCAAGCCGGCGAGTTGGAGATCCCTGTTCTTGATTTTGGAGACCAAGGACCTCCGAGGTGCCGTCGGTGTAGAGCCTATATCAACCCTTTTATGATGTTCCGCTCTGGAGGCAGCAAGTTTGTCTGCAACCTCTGTACCTATCCAAATGATACGCCCCCGGAATATTTCTGCGCCACAACGCCACAGGGAGTCCGGGGCGACCGAGACCAGAGACCAGAATTAACCAGAGGCACCGTGGAATTTACAGTACCTAAGGAGTACTGGACGAGGGAGCCGACCGGCCTGAACTGGTTGTTTGTCATCGACGTCACCCAAGAAGCCTTCAACAAGGGCTTCTTGGAGGCTTTCTGCGAGGGGATCCTCTCAGCTCTTTACGCACCTGAAGGAGCTCAAGACACGGAAGACAGCGGGGAACCGAAGCGACAGATACCGCCCGGGGCAAAAGTCGGATTCGTGACCTACGATAAGGATGTCCACTTCTACAATTGCAATGTGAGCACCCGACCCTCTCATGGGCACCATATGGAGCCTTCGAATACACGTACTAATACCTGCTAGCCTGCTCTTGAACAAGCCCAGATGATGATCATGCCTGATATCGAGGATCCATTTGTCCCTCTGAGTGATGGTCTGTTTGTCGATCCGTATGAGTCAGAAGCCATTATCACCTCGCTTCTTACTAGGTTACCGACTCTTTTTGCTGACATTAAAAACCCCGAGCCTGCGTTGTTGCCGACGTTGGGTGCTGCTTTGGCTGCGTTGGAAAAGACGGGAGGAAAAATGGTGTGCTCGTTATCGGCTCTTCCGACATGGGGACCAGGCCGCCTGTTTATGAGAGATGACGGGAAATATCCCGGCGGCGAAATCGACAAGAAACTATTTACGACAGAGCATCCCGGCTGGAAAAAGATCGCGGAGAAGATGGTCGCCGCTGGCGTCGGTATCGATTTTTTCCTTGCGGCTCCCTCTGGTGGTTACTTAGATGTCGCGACAATTGGTAAGTCACATATCTCGTATGTAAGGAGAGGTCGACTTGATACTGACTTTGCGAAGGTTACGTATCTTCTACAACAGGCGGCGAAACATTCTATTATCCTAATTTTGTGGCTGGTCGGGATAATGCCAAGCTCTCACAAGAAATCAAGCATACTGTTACCCGAGAAACTGGCTACCAGGCGTTGATGAAAGTCCGGTGCTCGAACGGACTTCAAATATCCTCATATCATGGCAATTTCATCCAACATACTTTTGGCGCTGACTTGGAAATTGGCGTTATCGATGCGGACAAGGCGATAGGTGTCACCTTCGGGTATGATGGAAAGCTCGATTCTAAACTCGACGCGCACTTCCAATCTGCTCTCCTCTACACGACGGCTTCGGGCCAACGCCGAGTTCGTTGCTGCAACGTGATCGCCAGTGTGAGCGATAATACGAGAGAGTGCATGAAATTTATCGACCAAGATTCCGTGTATACCATCGTCGCAAAGGAGGCCGCGTCAAAACTCTCTTCAAGTTCAAGCACTCTAAAGGACATAAGACAGATCGTAACTGAGAAAACCATCGACATTTTGGCGGGTTATCGTAAGAATTTTTCTTCACAACCCCATCCACCAGGACAACTTGTTATGCCTGAGAAGCTTAAAGAGTTCTCGATGTACATGCTCGGCCTGATCAAAAGTCGAGCGTTTAAAGGAGGCAATGAAACTTCAGATCGCAGAGTACATGAATTGCGCATGATCAGGTCGATGGGTTCTACGGAGCTCAGTTTATATCTTTATCCTCGTATGATTCCGATACATAATTTCAACCCCGATGACGGTTTCCCAGACGAAAAGACGGGGCATCTGAAGCTGCCCCCATCCATCCGAACATCTTTCAGCCGAGTCGAGCCGGGTGGTGTCTACCTAGTTGACAATGGACAACAGTGCCTACTGTGGTTCCATGCGCAGACTTCGCCAAACCTACTGACAGACCTGTTTGGTGAAGGCAAGGACAGTCTCAGCTCGCTTGATCCCTACAGTGCGACCCTACCAGTCTTGCAAACACATTTAAATGCTCAGGTCCGGAATATCATAGAGTTCCTCAAGTCTCTTCGCGGCTCGAAGGCATTGACAATTCAGCTAGCAAGGCAAGGTATCGACGGCGCTGAGTACGAATTCGCTAGGATGTTGATAGAAGATCGGAACAACGAAGCCCAGAGTTATGTAGATTGGCTTGTTCATATCCATAAGGGTGTGCAACTTGAGGTGAGTTATCCCTTCAAATTACTGCATCATGATAATCTAAACTGACACTCAATGATTAGCTCGCCGGTCAGCGACGCAAAGATGGTGATGAGGGAAGTTCCATAGTGTCAAGTTTCTCTGGCCTACGTCCAGGTTACTGGTGAGATTACGATGAAATAAAGTGTTTATAAGTTCACACGCATGGCATTGGGAGGCGCATTAGAACCTGGATTGAGAGTATGCATGGCAAACGTCAGAAGAATTCCCCATCCAAAAGCAAGCACTGTCACCCTATTGTTTTCGATTTATTTGCCAACCACATAGGGTAAATTTCAAATGAAAATTTGTTCAATCTCATTACACGTTCTGTCGACGCTGTCGCAGGGTTTACTGTCTATTCGCTACCGGCACTGGCATCACCGTACATCAATTTTCAGCTGTTCAGATAACACTGCCTCGCTCTTGTGACAAAACAATGAAACGCGAATCACACCCCAATCAACCACCGCTACAGGAATAACCTTCCCCTTGCAAGCCTCCAACGGAGCGATCATGCCATCTAGCTGCTCCGTCCCTCCAATACCTAGACAACACAAATTCGAGCGATGCCCTCGCATCCCTTAGTAACGCACGCATATCCGCATTCTCGCTAGAGAAATCCAGCACTACAAGAGCTACTTCCGGTCCCGTCACGCTCTTCTTCCTCCAGTATTATACCTCCGCTCGTTCTCCCGGTCAATCAATCAATCAATCAATTACCTGATACTCGCCGTGAACGAAGACATCCGCCTGCATCCTGTGACTCGAAACAGTCATCCGTCTTCCAGGACGCAAACACGCTGCGACGAGCGCGCTTGTTCTGCGGTGTTGATACTCTTGTCGTCCGGATTCCGCCGTTGCGTGCCCTCGATGCTGAACCCGTGCGGTGTGCGCATCGGATCCGCGGCCCAGTCGTCCGTCGCGTCGGCTAGAGTGGCGGCGCCGCAATATCCCCTGAGACCGATCGCGGAGATCCTTGACTTCCCACGCGCGAGTCAGCGCCTTCTTCAGCTCCATATCTCGGCCGGACAGGGTGTGACGAGGGAGAAGCGCAGGAGCTTCGCGGTGCGGTGTCGTAGGCCCTAACGTGTAGCCGAGGCCATCGACGCCGCACGCTATAGCGCCCTGAGGCTCCGGCAGCGTATTGTCGGTGCATCTCGCGGGACTTGGACGTCCGGCTCGAGGTTCCGGCCGCGGACACCGACCGACGAATTAATGGCGCCGTCCAAACTCACGCACCCGAGCTGCTGCCGACTAGGCTTTGTCTAAGCTGTATCATCTATAGCCTCGAGGCGCTGTTGCAGCTCCACACCCGACGCGGGAATTCCCCTCGCGCGAGGGTGCGGAGATGGGCGCGTCGGGAAACGCCCAGTTCTTCGCGTATGCGTTGGCGAGGTCTTGCGACGGCTAGAACTCGAACGCGCTGCCGCGGACGGCGCTGCGCACCAATCTTTCTTTCTTTCTTCCCGTTCATGGCCAGCTGGCTCGGGGAAACACAAGGAGAAGTCATCCTGGTCGCGCTAGGGAACGTAAGTCCACGCGCTCCTAGTTGCGAGGCGGTTTGCGGACGTCTGTCTTCGGGTGGGTTTTCGGGTCCTGCCAGATATACCAGTCGCTATGCTGATTCTGCTACAATGTCCGCTCAACTTGAACCACGCGGCTTGTGTCGTTGAAGATGAGGCCCATGAGCACGCGCAGGCGGCGGCGCTTCGCCTCGGCCAGCAGCGGGTTCAGGCTCACCACGCTGTCGTATATAGCGGGTATGGCCTCGTGGATGCCATACCCCATGCCGTGGTCTGGCGATTCGTACCTGGGGGAGATCCAGGTGAAGTCTATGCCCGATGCTACGAGATATTCGGGCTATGGGGTGATCCCGTTGATGTCTTCCCAGCGGTCGCTACTGAGTCTTTGAAGAATATTGGATATATCTGGTATCCCGTTGGTTCCTTCTACTACTTGTCGGCGGACGCGCGAGGTAGCGCGGTAACTGGGGGTATGTGTATGTTAAATTCACTAGTATGACAAGGCTTTCACAGAGTTCTTGAATCATATATGCTAAAATGTAGGAAGTGAATTTGAGAAAGTTCTATTTTGTAAGCTAGACGAGTACATATTCATGTGAACTACAACCACCGCCTGTTTTGAAGATCATCCAAATAAGTCGAGGCGTCCTCATACAGCTCTGCTCATTGAAATAAACACCAGCTTGACAGGTTCAGGCGTACAAGTTCGGAACTGCCCAAAAACTAGATACTTCATCTTGTCCAGAGTCGTGAGAGTTCCACACAGGGTAGACACGATCACTATCCGCAGCACACACTGGGAAATACGCCATGAACCTTCGGGTCCGATTTGACATAGGGGCTCTTGAGGCGAAAAAACATAAAGGAAGAGTACGTACTGATTATGGCGTCGTTCAGAAGGAATTGCCCAAGCGAACAGACAACGGTGAAGCCGGACACAACTTCGGGTCACCTTCGGGTCACCTTTCAATAGGTAACACCGCGACAGACTTGCTTCCTCCCCCGCCGGAACTTTCAGGGACGGCACCGCGTGAAAGTACCGTGCAGTTCTTCGATATACACTACACCAACGTACATATTCATTATGCTGAGCATGAAGAGAAATACTTACACGATAACCTAACGTGCGCGACGATATGTCGTACGGCTCGAGGGCTAGGGTGCTGCTACGTGGTTCTGAATATGGCGGATCCCTGTTTCGTAACAAGCTGGCGCGAAATTTCTCATATCACGTTGCTTTCATCTATTGTTAATTCCCGTCTCTATGATTTGTCAAGACCTCGCGCTGTCCTGTTTCGCGGCATCCCTGATGGTAGGAGTACAGCGCTTATTCCAGGAAACTATAGAATGAGAATACCTATCGCTGCCGGATGAGACGAGATCATTGCGTAGGCATGCTAACGTTAAGGATTAACCTACTATATCCAGTCCAAACAGGAGCTTATTGATGACGAACGTTGAAATGTCATGATCCATGCCTCCACTTAATTGCCGTGTTCGGTGGCCACTTTTGCGCCTCATCGCTCTTCTGGGGGGTACCATGCTATACTTCAATGCGAATATTACCCTAACAACCCTTGTTCCCCGAAAGCCTAGCCGTTTGAGGAGATCATGTCAGTGCACATCGGGAACATGTACCGTCGCATAAGAGTTCCTTTTAGGAAACTGAAGCCCGGATATCCCAAATCTATCTAGTCCAGCGCCAAATGGATGCCACTCGCTAGTTGAGACATAGATGTAGGACCACCGGTCCGGTCTGCAGCCATGTAAGAAACCGTATCCACCAGACGTTCCTCTCGTATCACTCAAAATCATCATCTGTGCGCTCTCCTGGTTGACGAGATATACTTCTGGACCAGGCGTAGCGAGTCTCGGGACTGGTTCCTATTAGCCCGATATAAGACGTTGTAAGTAGCATGGTTGCGAGGCTCTTCCGTGTACTGGAAACCTCACGAAGCAGTGCGCCGAACCAAGTAACAGACGAATTCTCCATGGCATTAGCGAGAGTCCGTCACATCAGTCCAAGCGTCGCAAGCTTTTTCGGTAGTAGAAAAGGGAGTATGGTTATCTTTCACACTCTGCAGACCTGCATGCTGGTAGCCAGGTCGTCACCGAGTTGAGCGCCATAGCGGAAGGCTTGGTGCCTCACCGTAGGGTAACTACTCACGCAGAACTAGCCTGTTAGTGCAGTATGTAAACGAAGGAAGTACTCGTTGGCATGATCTCTACACCGTGAGACAAGAACCCACGGCGGCTGTCGCGGGCCGCTGCCACGGGCCGCGCCGTGGGTATACGCTGGACGATACACCTGCTATTCGGACGACAATATTTGTGATAGATCACGCACATATCATGATCGAATAAGGGAACGAAACTTCTTTGTCCCGCTTGCGCGTGCAGTGGATGTCAATGTGGCGCGTGTGGCATACTGCGTCAGTAAATCCACCGACGAAGCGAAGGATGTTACCTGTCAGAAAAAAATAATTGCTTCTTCGCGGTGACGGCGGCTCTAGGTCTCATGTCTCAGGTCGGACGGTCCCGGCAGAAAGAAGCGGCGCCACTCGAAACCATCTTTCGGTGTGCCCGGACGCCCGCGGGATTCAAGGTCACACGTCCACTAGGATCTATCCACCGCCGTAAGCTGCCGCATCGTACCGCGCTCAAGTCATTTGTGGTGATCTTCTCGTGAATAAGATTAATGGGGATGGTTACCAAGATGTATTTCGGCGCGACCACCATATCTTCGCTTGGGTGACTGACGCTGCCACTTCGAAACCTTTTGTGAGTACGGGTCCTAACTAACTCTGTAAAGTGTCCAAGTCCTGGTGCAGTATAGTAACCACCAAGATAGAGATCAGATAATCAATATATCTTAGGCCGTCTGCGCCTTTTGATCATACCATTCATCTCAAATGATCATCTGAGCAGACTCTACCCATTCTTGGAGATAATCCCGAGTCAAGGGGAAGACATGGAAGATATAGTTACATGATGTCTAATAAGAGGAACTTCTCGGGATGGTGATAGAAGAGGAGCGTATTACAAATTGGCAAGGTCTCTAGGTGCTCGAGATAATCGGTGTGGTTCTTACGCGCGTAAGTCGATAGTGGCTCTCAAATAGCGCATAGAGGGGTCGGAGCTTTGCAGCCGATTAAGAAATGGTGACAACTGATTTGTTTCGTTTCCTCTCTGAGGTAGGTGATGTGCTTGGTGCTTACATACCTGCTTGCCGAATCTGGACTCTCGATTGTCTCATCCTTGCATACTCCGCTGGCACAGGTGAGAGTCGTTGAGCTTATTGCGGTCTTGGTAGCTTAGTAAAAGGTGTAGGTCGACATCGGTTGCCTAGAACATCAGACAAACATTGCCATATCTTCACCGCCCTTGTGACGTTGGGAGATAAGCTCATCGCCTGTAAATACAAGCTTCCAGATTGGGCTTCACTCGCCGTCAGCGACGTTAAAGCTAGATATAACCATGAAGATTTGGGCACCTGAAAGCTGCTAGATAGTACGACTCCTAGTGCATGTGAAGCCATATTAGATTCAAAGACAAGGATGGGATCGAAAGATGTAGATACAGTGTCCCCTAATCAGTTTAAGTTGTTGAATGCAATTAAGACAACTGCACACGTTACCAAGGCTTCGAGCAACACGGAATCGCTCCATGCCAAGATAGACACCAACCTTTTGTTCAACCCAAATTGATTGCAAGATGTCCTCAGTACTTCGGTGGTGACGTATTTCCTCTTCAACGTTTCCCAACAAACTATCATACGTTGTCGGAACACCGACGAAATAGCAACAGCAGACTGTGAGTCGAAATTATGAATAAGGCAGCGTGTCCACCAACCCAAACTCCATGAGTAATCACCGCTCCAGGTAAAAGTATAAACGCCAAGACTTTCCGAAGCAAAGATAAAAGTAGTACTAGGGTTATCTGGTTATCTTAGGTTCCTCGACCAGATAAGTGGTGTTCGGATAGATCCGATTCAGGTTGCATTGTCCACTATCCCAATGCCGTGTAATGGTGTACAACCGTTTGATTACGACTATTGTTAAAGTGTAAGCATTGAGATGTCATACCGAGGGTCTGGACGACTCATGACCTGGTGTATTTCGCCTGCACTAAAAACGTGCTGGAAAATCTCAAAATCGGTCGGAGTCGCCAGGTCTCCAGTTGAGGGCGAGCTTGAGCTAGCCGATGACTTTGATTTTCCCTTAGAGCTGCTTGAGTGGCCGTTCTTGTTCTTTTTAGCGAAATCCTCAAGAATAAGCGTCGTTGTACTTTGATAGACGTCCTCAAAGACAAACGCTACGTGATCGAAGCGTCCACGGATATCTGGATCATACAAAAACACCTCTCTCCAGAGCTCTGCCAGCTCCTCAGGTGGGTTGCGATGCCCGTTTCCCAGACCGAAGTCTCCGATGACCACAGATCGATGGCCGTAGTATGCGCAAATTCGAAGAGCTGACCGGATCTTGTTCTTGACCAAGTTTCGTTCGATCGGAAACGCGTATTTCAGATTCGTTTGGCTTAATTTCGGCCATCGTACTGCCGGCATGGAAATGACGGGTAGATCATACCATTGATCTAGTTTCTTGTACTGATCATGGGGTCCGCGAAAGACTACGACAAATTCCGAGTAAATACCACCCTCGGATGGGATGGGATAGTTGCAGTCGACCTGGGACCCGGGCCCCGGTATATTCAACGTAGCTGAAAGAGTACTTCGCCTGCATAGCCGTTCTTCGTATCCAGTGACTCCGGTCTCCCAATCGCCTCCGGCCCGTTTGTCATTGGCCACGCAGATGAAGGGTATCCGAGTCCGCACTCGCTCCTTCCAGTCGATGGCAAAGTCAACAGGGTCTCCCGTGCAGACATCTTATTCAGCCAAATTAGACTCCAACCCTTAGGGCGGCAGCAGGAGACACTCACAGAATTCTGGGTTGCGAGGTAACGAAGAACCTAAAGGCTGCAAAGGGATCTGCTGTAGAGGCTGTTGAAAAAGATAGGAATAAGTTGGCCATTGCTGCGCGTATTCACTCCGGATGATTGGAATGTAGTTTCTCTTAGCTTCCGCAGCCACCTCAGCAGGCTTAGGCTTAGATGGAGGCATGTCGACAAACGTCCCAAGAACGAAGCGAATAATACGCCTACTAATGCTTGTTTCTGCTAGCCACCCTCCTCCACAGGTGTGTCATAACGTGCATACGAGCGAACGAGATGGTTGGGAACGTACAAATACTTATAGGACAACAGAAGACAATGTATGCGTTTTGGTCCGCTTACGACATATGGCTCAACCAAGCATCTCGGCGGCATTCGAGTAATGTTTCGAGCAGGAAACAGACGGGATGAATCCTGTGTCACCAAATCAAATTGATTGCATGACCAAGCTCCATATGTCCTAGACATTGAAATGAGCGAAGAGAGAAGCAGGGCATTAGAGATGCTGAAAGGGGTCAGAATTTTGCCGTTCCTTCTTCCTTGTCATCGAGAAACTGCAAAGAATCAGATTCGGGGTCTCGTAACACCATAGATCTCCCAGAAAGACGGAAATCGATGGTCCAAGTGAGATCAGGAAACACACTGCAGATAGCCGAGGTCGCACAGATCTGAGTGATACTCCTCACCGTGCAGCATCGTGAGACTGTCTGGGACTAACATGAGATGATTGGACCCTTCGTTGTCGAAGGACCCTGGCGTGTACCGCCCAATGCCCAATTCATCCAATCCAGAGCCAGACGTCCAGAGACGAGAACCAGGTTCCTCTGGGACGGATGGGACTCGGGTAGTTCAAACTGTTCAGTTAAATATTCCGACACAGGCTTCGATTTACAGAACCTAGGTTAGCATCGCCAGACGAGAGACATCACATCTCTACCTTGCACAAAATGTGTATATTTAGTGACGACCCAGAGACATATGAAAGAAGCCGAGGAGTAGATTGACGCGGGACTTTCGACCCTTTCAACGGCTGCAGGAATTGCGCACGGCGCAGGAGACACGTATGGCAAATCAACAATATGATTTCCGTGTCAGAAGCAATGAGGAATAGCTTTCAGGCGTGGGCCAGACTGGCTCGACGGGAGTCTCAAACGAGATAACCAGCGAACTAGTGATGTTGTCTCTTCTCCCTTCTCTTTGGATGGCAAGACGAGGTTGGGGCTACGGCTGGGGAACAGTAGAAGATACTTATCTAACCGGGTCATCGACATGCCCGATACGCGAACCAACGACGTAGGATGGATTGTCTCCACGTTGTGAGTGTCAGGTTGTTGGCTTGTTCGCTGTGGAAGCGGGTGAGCAGAGTAACACGACACCAAGGTGCCTCCTCTATACCTTGTGTAAATTGGTGCATACATCTATCATCGGTAGAACTGCAGTAGTGAACAGCACTGCAAATACACACACCGAGGTGAGTGTCTCTCTTCGTGTGTTGAGCGAGGTACAGTGTTGATTGTTATGAGGTGACAGAAATGAAGGGACCAGGATCTTGCTAGCTTCGAAGGTTACCGACATCGAGCAATGGTACACTAGGGTAAGCACCTCGGCATATTATATTTTCCGAGTCCGGTGCTATCTCGGACCCGTCCGTGGATCAGTATGTGGGTCTGATTGGCTGATTGGCCCCATTGCAACAAATCAAATCAAGAGCATGGCTGGCTGGACCCGTCCTGACGCTTTTCACGATCCCATACCCAGACTCACACTCACTGATCAATATCAAACTCATACCACAGAGGGTATTTGGTTTCTTTTCCTTCCAAAAAGCTGTGTCTGGTAATTATGCTTCGTTCGCCATGAAGAGAAAAACATTAAAATTTTCATATTTAATTTAATTTGTTTTTATTCTTGCTCAAGTCAGACCGAGATGGCTACACTACTTCCGCGTCTGCGAGGAACGTTATCGAGGGCATCTCCAAGCCACTTCCTGGGCTCCCCGGCTTCTTCACGTGCCTCAATATCGACGTTGCCCACGAACGTTTCCGGCTTCCTTGATTTTAAACCAAGTGAGACCGTCGAAAACGTGAAGATCGACGGCTATGTGCGATCCGTACGCGCTCAGAAACGCTGCCATTTCGTGACGCTCGGAGACGGCTCGTCTCTCGAGTCGCTGCAAGCGGTGGTGCCCGCTGGTCTGGCAGAAGGGTAGGCTGTCAGTCCTCACGATAGTCGCACAAGCCTTCACCGCTGACACAGTGCTCTGCAGCCTGACCATCGGTGCGGCGGTTCGGCTGGACGGCTCTTGGGTTCCATCTCAGGGTCGAGGTCAGAGTCATGAGCTGCAGGTGTCACAAGCCGCGGTCCTGGGTCCATCGGACGCGAAGGTGCGCTCGAACATCGTATAGCACCTGAACCCCTATGGCCTGATGCTCACTTATCTTCCCAGACATTTCCAATACAAAAGAAATATCAGACACCCGAGTTTCTAAGAACTTTGCCCCATCTCCGCCCACGAGTTCCCTTCAATTCTACTGTCTTACGCTTCCGCTCCGAAGTAATTGCATCCTTAACGAGCTTCTTTAACAGCCGTCAGTTCATCCAGACCCACACACCAATATTGACTGCCTCAGACTGCGAGGGCGCTGGTGAGGTCTTCCAAGTCCTCACTGAGAAAGAGCGAGCTGCCTCAGCTGCCAACCCAGCCAAACCCTTCTTTCGACGACATGTTTATACGACTGTGTCATCTCAGCTGCATTTGGAGGCCTTAGCCCAGGCACTCGGCAACGTGTGGACGCTTTCGCCAACCTTCCGAGCGGAGCAGAGCGATACACCACGGCACCTAAGCGAGTTCTATATGCTAGAGGCCGAGCTCAGCTTCACAGATAGCCCCAGTGCCGTCATGGGTCTACTTGAAGACATGCTGAAGCATGTTGCTTCCAGTCTTTCAGATTCCAAGGTAGTTAGTGAGCTTCTCAGCCCAGTTAGTGACCGCTCTCCAGATCTAGTCCCCACCGAGCAAGTCGCTCAACGCTGGCGTGGCCTTACTCAGGATATGTGGCCACGCATAAGCTACACGGAGGCAATCAAGTTGCTTGAGGCTGCTGATGTGTCGTTTGCCCACAAGCCGTCATGGGGCAAGGACCTTCATACGGAGCATGAGAAGTTTATTGCCACAAAATTAGGCATGGGATCTAGTCCAGTCTTCGTCACAGATTATCCTCGTGACATTAAACCATTCTATATGAAAGCAGGAGAGACCGACAGTGACGGATCATCACCTGGAGCCACAGTTGAGTGCTTCGACCTTCTTGTGCCGGAATTTTGCGAAATTGCTGGAGGCTCAATGCGTGAGCATCGACTAGGAAACTTGGTCGAGTCTATGCATCGGCGTGGACTCTGTTCCGAATCTGCCGAACACCAGTCCGAGATTTCGCAAGAGCCGGACAACAATCTTGATTGGTACCTCGATCTTCGACGATGGGGTTGTCCGCCACATGGCGGGTTCGGCCTAGGTTTTGACCGCCTGATGTGCTACCTTACGGGCGTTCAGACGATACATGACACAACCGCTTTTCCCCGCTGGTATGGCCGATGTGATTGCTGAACGGCCAACCTCGTGATGCAAACTACTACTCGTTAACCCTTACCTCTCTGGGACTCGATCGAACACCTGTGCGACGCTCATACAAAATAGGATAGGCTTGCCTTACATGATCCCAGATTGGAATGAGAAGGTATCTTTCATGTAGCATACGGCATTGTTACCGAACCCGTCTCGACAGACCAGACAGACCGGGTTTTATGTGTCATCCTTCAATTGCGATGATAACATATTGTCCCGTTTCCCCAGAGTTAATATGTCACACTAGCTTTTCGGGTTATTAGACTTGAAATTGGCTGAAGTCGGTTCATCCGACTGAGTCTAGCCTATATGTAATATAACTCATCGACCTGTGCAGTTGTGCCAGTACTGCCTCGAAACCCTTCTCGCGCATTTGTTTCCATCTCTCCTTATGAAAAGTATCGTAGGAGCGACATGTTCGGGTCAGTAGCCGAAACACGGCGGTCCAGAATATTTGTGTACTCATTTTCCGCGTCTCTGTAATCCCCAGCTACGGCCACATCTCGGCGACTACAATCAGAGGATGAAAGAACTGCAAACAAGATGCCAAAGTCACACGCAATTGAACGCAGGATATAGGACCGACAATAACACATCGTTTGTTGTCCACCAGGTGCAATACTCATCTTTGCTCTGCTCCGATGATCGCGAATATCAAGCGGCTGGTCATAGATTCTCAACCCAAGGTATCGCATGTGACCAAGCAACAGGACACATGCGCTTGTACGACCGCACTGCCCGGCTCTCTGCAGCGGGCTGTATTGTCTTGTCCGCGCGACTGCGTATTGACGGCTTAGGCGAAATCGACTTACGCCCAACGCATATCCCGATGTAGCGCTCGCAAATTCACTCGCGTCTAGAACGAAGCAATACATCCAAGGCTACGTGTGATTTGAAACGGACCTTGTATATCAACATCTGATGTATGACAGTACATGACAAAGTTTCATTCACCACCCACAGCCCTAGATTAGCTCAGTAGCCAGACAACTCTCATGCTCCTAACCTTGCCGCCAGCTATCTATCGTCACATACCTGCATAGAGCGGCACGCCGGGGCGAAAGTTGGCGGATACGCGATGCAACTTATTATGCCAATGCTCGGCAAATATATTGACGTGACATTATTGGTATGCAACGGATACCAACACATTATAAGGCACCATTTTTGCTTTGCGACCGAGTAGATCTCATTTACAACAGCGACGGGGCATGCATGACCTGCAACTGCATAGGCAAGGCAAGTAACCTTATTCTTCCGCAAATCTCTATTTACAGTAGCACTGTGTCTCCATTGCCTAATATGTAGGTACATACCCAGTGGTGTATTCTCCTATTTGCACTTATCGCTTGTGTTGGTTGCACGTCGACTATTCCCGCCGGCCCCTCCCCCCCCCTGGCCGTGGCCAGGCTGTGCCAGCGAGATCCGACTTCAACCAAAGTTCCCAAGGCTTGTTGCTTTGTCGAGCTCATTAGAGAGGGAAGCAAGATCTTCTGCGTTGTACAATCTAGATAAGTATCGCGAACAGGTACCAATGTCACCTTTAACAAGAGGGTTTCTCTCACATAACCGTCTAGGTTAGTTTAGTCTAGTCGAGTGACGCTTAAGCGATCGTTGTCGTCACCATCTTGGGTAACAACTGCACAACCCGTATAGCTCCCGCTCCTTTAGTTATGTGCATGTCCTACCTTCGATCGGCCCTACTTATAGGCTATACTACGCTTCATTGACCTTGACAAGCGTGGCGTTCACTTGCACACCATAGAATTGGAGAAGATCAGGCTGCAGGCGAAAATGTCAAAAGCGACGCGCTTCATGGGGCCGGTTGAGAGAGAGAGAGAAAAAATAAAAATAAAAAAAGCAAATGGTTGTGGTCGCATTTGGCGATGCCGTCTGTCCCCCGCAACATGATTCCTCTTCTGCGTGCTAACGCACCGCTAAATCTGTCGTGAAAGCCAAGGAAACTAATCTGGTGGTCACGCGGTCGTCGAAAATAATGGCACGACTAACATGTCGAACCATATTGGTCAGTTTTCCCATAAGATCTGTATTAACGCGAGCCTCAGCATGGACGGGGCGGGTCCCTTGGCGTTTTTTCGAGCTCTTCGAGACGACTACCTAGGTTTTGCATGTTTCGCCGCTGTTGCTGATGATGATTATGGGGACCACTCGCCAACCCCGGTATCACAAACTAGTGGGTATTCAGCATTGAGATCCGACTCGTGGCTGATGTTGGGTTGACGAGACAGAGATGCAGTATTACTGATCAGCGGCAGCGCGAGACGGCCATTTTCTCGGCAGATCTATACGCAACGTTCGCATTTAAGGCGGGTGGGGGATTTGTCTCGCCTAACCGTCATGACACTTGGCCATCCCGGGGAGGTTGAAACGTATAATTTCATTGATTCTATTGAGGGGGGAGTGGGGGGCGCATACCTCTACACTACACCATCGTGGTGGCTCCGACCTTATTTCGACGAGCCGGAAACTGTCGATGCGAGAATCTCCATAAATCATTGCCTATCAGTATCCATTTTCGTGCGTGTCACCAGAAGAGGCTGTTGAGGGGGGTAGGTAGATGAAATAACGCAGTGGCCTTTTCCCGATCCCCCAACACCAGGTCGACCGACGAAGGGAGGCAAGGGAGGCAACATTCATCCGAATGGAAATAGCCCGTTCATTGCGACCATACGAACCTACACTACCGTTGCAGCAGCAGAGCGACTATCATTCTCCAATGGGAGTAATGTCGGCCATGTTGGTGGAGGTGCATTGAACATTTTCGTCCTGCAAGCCTCGCATGTGGGCGTCGTGTGGCGTCCCTGTCTCCGGAAGCTGATTCGTCGACGCCCGCATGTCCCTCGAATTAAGCTTATAAGCTTGTTCGGTGTTGCATGGTGTTCGGGAATCGGGACTTGGAGGGTGGAATCCCCCAAAGTGCCACGATTTTCCTAAAATATCTACGACGGGGTATTATTCCGCTCTGCTCCCAACATGCAGTATTATAGTGCTTCCAACCGCATCATGCGTCATCACGACTTATCATCGCCCACCGATGTAGCGTCGTTGTCTACCCTTCCATGCGAATAATGCATTATGGCCTCGATCGTTACTTATACAGTACGACCGGAGAATCAATAAGATCGCTATACCCCTTGGACTTGAGTCTTTGTACCGGTACATCTCTACTGTATCATGCCACGCAAGATTGACGAGCCGTACTTACACACGATGCACATTAGACTGCACTAGTTTGCGGTTATTGCCATACGTGTCATGTGCGCAAGCAGTCGGACCAGGACGGAGCAAGGCTCTCCTTGGCTGACAAAGTTCCGTTTTGATTTACACCCGTCTCGAGGCTAGATAAATTTCCTCCAAAAGCCCCCCAAGGACTTCGGCGACTTTCCTATATGCGTGATTCAATTGGTCTAGAGGTTCGGACCCGAAGGTTGGCGTTTAGAGCAGAAAGTTTAGCATATGCACACATAACGCTCTCCGAACTTCGCCCCCTATCCCTCGTGCGAGCTGCCGCTCCGATCTACCGAGCACGAGGTCGGCTGGGTTTCGCAACCTAGTGTAGCTCATGCGCTGTGGCAGGGCTGCGAGGCATCCAACAGAAGTGTTCCCTTCCATGTGTTCTGCATCTGCATGAGCAACCGAGTGCTAACAAGGATTCAACTTTTCCAGCTCATAATTGCCCGATTTGGGGGCTGTGAGCAAATACCACGCTCTCCAGCCACCCGAACTTACACTAGATACGGGAGGGGGACCATGGAGGATTCAACTGCGTAAGATAGGATAATGGTAATATACACTACAGAACTATAACGGTCTTTCCTAGAGAGGTTTGTGCGCACTTTGGAATTGTAAAGCATTCCCGAGTTTTGATCCCGGATTTTCCCCAAGATTTTCCCTTTAAGAGCATGGAGTGTAGCGTCGTATTCTCGTGGATCACCTTGGGGACTTGGCTGTGGGCATGTCAACAGGCATCGGCGCAGGGCGCCTTGCCAGCCCCAAGCGCTTTGTAACAACAACCGCGTACCACAATCCACCACCCTCTTCGAAGTTCTCCCACACGCCTGGATTGATACTGCTACCCTCCTCCCCGGTCCCGACGATTTTCGGTCTCCAACTGCTCGGGGTGTGCATATCCGCAGTTTCCATGCTCACCATCGGTCACTCACCATGTCCCTATTGGTGAATACTAGTGTACACTACTGACCGTTAGGCATGTTATGTCCGCGCCGTTCCCGTGCACAGTTTCTCCGCAGTTGATGGGAGCCCCAAGGAGAACAGCACGTTTCACGAAAATCTTGCCGAGTAACAGGCAAACCGTAATTGGACACCGGACCTATACTAACTGCTATGTAGGATACAATAACGTCAACTCTTTGCGAATTTACGGGGATGTATACGCAATTTTTTTCGAGACGGAATATGCCATCTGAATAGGGCCCCACGCCGACAGCACATCGGACAGGCCAGCAGAGTTGCCTTGGCTAAGGTGACCGCTACCTATATCAACTAGTGGCTACACTACACTACACCTACCTAACCGCTAAGACTTAGCCCAGACCCGAACGACTGGGAACCCGTAGCTTGACAGGCGATGCTTACTTGACGGTGTAGTGTATACATGCCTAGATAGTACCGACTTTACTACGCATAAGTTTTTCTCGGAGATACCCCAGAAGTAGCTGCCAATTTTCGCGCAGAAGCACTAGAGAACACTAATTCCGTTCAGCTGTGACGGCCTCAACGGCTGCCAAGACCGACTGGCGAGATAAGCGGTGGTGATATGGTGGAGTTCTAGGCCCCTCATCATTCTCCTGACACTCGCAAGCCCTGCCATGAGGCGTAACGAGGCGGCGGCAACGACGAGAAGGGGGTGTTCTGGCTTCCTCGAAATTGCTGGGATATGGTTCCCGTTCGACGCCGTCGAAGAAACCACGGGACACCAATCCATACCCACGGTAGCGGGATCGCTGTGTAAGCGTCCCAGCTCTCGCGTGAAGGATCTATTCGTGATAACGCTATTCCTCCAAAATCTTGGCTTCCTACCTAGGTAAACGTGCTCGCGAGACTTTTCATCCGAGCAAGTCGCGAGCCCAATTTGGTTCGAGTATAGCGACTTCTTTGGTCTACGATCTAGTGGTTTCTATTAGTCTTCGGCGACTAGTTACGGGTCTTGGTACAAGTGCTTCAAGATCTAATTCTAGAACACACTACAATACATCCAGTTAGAATAGATAATGCAGCTGTATGCTTCGGGAAACAAACGGCTCCTTCAGCCCCTGTGGCCATCTCAGGTCTCGGGTCTCAGGTCACATTCTACAGCCTCGCCAACTACGTTATCGTCGTTTCCCGCGGGATACTGTGCCACCTCGCATCATGTTTCCCTCTTCGGACGTGTTAGTTTCGAGAATAGGGTGGCGTAGTGTAAGTATCTAACACTAGGGCATGATTTGTGGCTTGAACTCCAGCAGAGCAGGGGGATGATCACGCAAAAGAACAAGAAACCCGACGCAAACGTGATCCTCAAAAGTTCTACCGAGACCTGTCGGTGGTCAGCAGACGTTTACCCCGAAAACGAAGACGGGGGGGGGGCAAAGCGGCATGGCCATTGGAGATGATGCTTACAGTAGTTAGTTGCATCTCCGAGTATCTCTCGCGCGAAAGATATTTCAAAGACGTAAGAAACAGGGACACTCCTCCTATCACTTCACATCGTCATAGAGATAACCGTGCAGGAGTTCCCGCCTCTGCCGTGCATGACCACGTCCCGACAACTGCAAGATGTTCCATGGTTGCTGGTAGGTACCGTAAGCGGCCCTCTGCAATCCTTCCTCTGCCGTCGGCATTGATATTCGCAGAGTGTTTCCTACTGTATTCCCAGCATGCGGCAACCACCAATTCCGAGGTTCCGGTACGTCTTGGTATTTGCCCCATCGTCGGTACAGGGTGTCGAACGCCATCAATGTAACCCCCCATGGTCCCTACTGCAAGCCAGCCGGTCGTCGGCTCTCCTTCACTTCATGCACTTGCGGAATGGCAGAGTAGCGCTTATCTCAGCACTTGGGGAATTGTTGAAATTCGAGGGCAAGAAGGCGTTGGTCTTGTTGTGCCTACCTAGATTATGTAGCAGTGCTAGAAGCAGATCCTGCGGGCCGTCTCGAAGGTTATGCTTAGGTATTTCTCCCTTTTCCATTGTTAGTGGCTACTAATATGCAGGTGTACTGGGCTGCATATCAACTACGAAATAAAGTACTGGTGATTGGATCCATTTCGGTGATAATATTCTATATGGTCTTTTGTCCGGAGCAGTATCCTCACTAAGCATAATTCTAGCTTCGTAATCTGCCCTCGCTTAAGGTATACGCTTTCAGAAACACTTTGAGAGCCTGTTGTGCCTCTTTGGCGCATGTGACGAATCCTTAGTTTAGATAAGTCACTCTCAACTTCTACTTTGGGATCGTTGCTTGATTTTAGGCATGGGGAAAAAATTTCCGTTTGAACGGAATTATCTCCGCCGGGTACGAAAAGGTAAATGCTAAAAGTTTTGTGGCTTTCAAGTAGTCACCTGCTTTCCCCGAATGCGGCGACGGGCATGGAAGAAGGTATGGGTATGATCCTGGGTAAGTACAGCACCCCAATAGACTGTTGGGGTATACAGGCCTCATGGTTCACGATAGGCAGATTGCGTCGTGATTCGCGCTTCTAGTGTATACTTACTGGTATCGTGGGTATCCAGTTTAAGGTTGGGTAAGGTTAGAGGGCAAATATGGAAAGTATCCCTGTTAAGGAACTTCATGACACAGAATGAGATGTCAAAATGTCTGGTCCGGAGAGTTCCACATAGTGTAGGGCACCTAGGTGAACTAGGTATACAGCCATACTGACCAACCAATTCCCTGGCCAATAGTCTATACTTAGTAGAATAAAGAGAATGATCACCAGAAGTCTTTTCGAAGGATCCGTATAACGAAAAGAAAAGCAAAGAGCGTGTACAAACCCCGGAACCGAGGTGAAGGCCATGGGTAGCTCGCCTTGCACGTGTTAGGTGGAACATGAACAGCCAGGCGGTAAGCTTAACCTTAGAAAGTAAGGACCAACTAGCTAGTGAGATCTAAACCCTGGGCCTTACTCTAGCGCAGGACAAAAAGACAAGCATCAGAGGCAGACGAATCAATGTAGGTAATATACAATCTTACTTCCCAAGTTTGGTGCCAGATTATTTCTCGAAAGTTGCAGTCTCTCCTCGCGCGATACTACAATGTGTGACTTGCACAAGGGGCCCTATATAGACAATAGAAAACAACTGCCATATACAGCACAATCATCAGTTCCGACTGATACTCGAGGAAGCTAAGCTCTAAGGCACGCGGAGCGGTCCGTGGGCCCCTAATCTAACCTAATATGGTGTACCCTGGAACTCCGACCAAAAACTTGTCGCGGTGTCTTAATCGGCTCTACTCTCTCAGTTCTGTACACTTCAAGTAAAACCGCGACGCAAAGGATTGCCATACTCACAGCAAAGAGTACTCAGTGGCTTACCAATAGTCAGGTCAGCAGGGTTCTCTCTTAGCTAACCATCTGGCTAGGTGCTCAAACCTTGTTGCCTTGCCAATGAAGATCATCATGCAGAATTTGTTATAGGAAAACACGATACTTATCCTTATCTACTTTTGACTTGGCATTGTAATTTCAATAGTTCTGTGGTTATTGGGGGTTCAGTGCTCAGGCAGTATCACTTAGCAGTCAAGGCGATTTCATTTGGAATACAGATAACGTCAACTGGAACCCCTGGATGCACAATTGCGTCACCTACCCTTCAACAGTTGCTGCTTCTGTAATCATCACACATTTGGTCACACGGTCTAACATGGTGTACCGCAAATGGATGGGCAGATCGGCTTGGCAATGTGCAACAGCTCAAGTACGCATCACTGATAGGTAGTTATGCGAGCCAAAAAGGCATATCTACACTAAAAATGCGTTACATACTCTTTTGAGTTAAGGTGATGATTGAGCCGCTGTTCACGTCAAAGTTCTCTTCACATATGGTTACACCAAGCATAAGTATATCTACCTACTTGGAGTACCGTATTCCTCGATTACAACTTGACCGGCGCTAATGGCTTGGCCTGCAGAAATATGCAGGAATATGCAGGAATATGCAGCACAAGCCATACCAATTTAACTTTAATCTGACTAGCTACGCGTTTTCCAACCCCCTATTTTGTATGGGTAAACAACATTTTCTAAGTAATACTCCAATCAAATAATTTTACCTCCTGCTCTAACACATACTAATTGAAACACTAAAACAACAATTATTTTTTACTCCATACAAATCAGCAATGCCGAATCGTTTCGCACTAATTGACCTTGTCTGTATGTACTTTAGGTCATACTTAATTTATATAGCTAACGAAGTATTTATAGACATAACCAACCAAGACCCAAACGATCATCCATTCCAAGTCGGCGAGACCTACAGTCTTTTACTCGCAACCCCCCCAACAACCCCCCCAACAACCCCCCCAACAATCCCCCCTACAACCCCTACCGATAATCCTTCGTACCGGTATTGCGGTTTATCCGGCTTGTTCGTTATGCCTCAGTGTCTATTAATAGACTTTTCTGGCCGATATAGAGGCATTGTACAAGTTCGGAACGGTTCCTGGTTATGGTGGCAAATATTACTAGGCTGTACGGTTCAGCTAGTTGTTCACCAAGCCGATATACCTGAACATTTGGAAAACGGGGCAATTAGGTGTACAGGGAAGGGCTATGTTGCTAAAAATAGCCCTAATTTTAGTTTATATTCAGTGCGGCCAGCGGAGGCATTATCGGAAACCTCCTCACAGCGGCATTTGAGTATATCAGAACAGTGGTTTCAGGAATAAACGCGCTTGGTAATATTCTGTTGTAAAGGAACAAATTTCTATGATAATCGCTTAAGTAATTGCTTTCTTATTACGGCTTAGTACGTAGATCATTGCATGCCAAGCCGTTAGCGCCGGTCAAGTTCTAATCGAGGAATGCGGTATACGTAACAGTATTTCCTAATTAAAACATCTATAATCTGGCAGCGCTGATCCGTAGGTGGGTGATGAGGCGTCCAGTCGGGAGTTGTCAGGAACCAGCCGTTGGGCTCGCATTAGGATTGCGCCAGGGAAGCCTGAAGACAGGTAGGTTCTTAGTTCGTAATATGGACAGCATATATCTGCGGAATCTAGATTTGAATGACACATGATTAAGTCAACAGAACTTGGCCTTGGTACCCCTGCTCGGGAAGGACTCTCGGCTCTTTATCGGAAACAACTTGTCGATATCTGATCGCTCTGTCGAACTTTTTTCCTTCGAATCCGGGCAAGCCAATCCCTACCAGCACGTGGCAGCATACCAAGACACAAGGGGGAGTGCCTGGCCAGATGCCAGGGACCAAAATTCAACTGCCTAGTGTAGACACGAGTATAGTACAGAGTATACTTACTCTATATAGTGAAGTATCTTCAGCTTCGTATACTACATTGGATATATCCCTGCCATATACACTACACTATTCATGATAGGTAAACCATAAAGTCGGAAGTCTTGGTCACCGACCTATAGTATAGTGTACATGTATACTAGGGAGTCTGGATCATGTTACCCCCTGGCGGTGTAGCTTCACTGATAAGCACCTAAGCTGGATCACCCAATTACAACCACCGGTTTTCGCTAATCGGTCCAGATTGCGAGCAAGCGTAGATTGGTCTGAACTGGTGTTCTTTCGGATCTAACGGCTGGCATGGGTTACCCATAGGCATGTATATAATAGGACTTAATGTAGTGCTTATATCGTATAGGTAGTAGTGCCGGAGTTTTTGGTCTCAGTCATTAATATTGCACAAAACACTGCTTACAACAGTGATCAAAAGTGAGGAATGGTGGAGTTACCTACTAGTCTTGGCTATTAAACTAAGACATGTGGCAGCTTTCTAGAACATTACGATTAATGCCGATGGAGGGCTGTGCAGACAGCCGGGTGTTACATTGCTTGTTCGAATTACAGTACCAGAATGACTTGTCACCACATCAAATAATAAATTTAGTGATGATCTGCAATGTGAGATGTGTTCAGATTGATAGGTCGGACGATCGATTAATTAATCAATACACCTATTCTGGCGGAACCTCCTGCTCCGTGATATCGTTAGGATGGGGGAATCTGCAACGCAATCTGCACTGCGTCAAAACTAGTATATCCAGGTGTGGTAGGATTCGCGATGATCCTGTAACACCTCCGTGGTGGCTTGTTAGGTAGCAATTTTGTCAATATGCGGCTGTGAGGCGAGTATTGATTGAATAGGCTCACATATAAGCCCATGACACCTTAGAAATACTTCTTTGAAAATTTCCACGAATTGCTAACTTGGATATGCTGTATGGCATATTTCAAGTATAGTGTGACTGCGATAGGGAGCTATTATTGCAGTCATGAGTGACCATGTACAATCCAGGAGTGTAGTACTCAACAACAAGCGAAGGCAACACCAAACCTAGTCGCTGGGGAGTCTGCAGACTGTCCTAATCTCCTTCATTACAAAACAGCTGTTCAAATTAGGAAAACCAGGCAGGATAATCGTTATTCAGAGCGGTGGGCGAATAGATGAGTCTAGACCACACAT
This sequence comes from Ustulina deusta, assembly GCA_023159155.1. Lineage (NCBI taxonomy): Eukaryota > Fungi > Ascomycota > Sordariomycetes > Xylariales > Xylariaceae > Ustulina > Ustulina deusta. The sequence continues at coordinate 723,777 of JAJNNX010000011.1, read as the reverse complement.
TGAGCGAGTACTTACAGTCCGACGGATTGAAAGCGCCACATGCAGCTATTTACATATCTATTAAGTCCCAACAATTTCATAACGTTCAGTAGTGGTTAGCTGGCACGGCCACTTACGTGTAAGAATGAGGCATGTTAGCCAAAGTGTTCTTGTTGGCAGCAATGCTCAAACATTATTAGTGGGACAAGTCCCCGATGACGACAAAAGAGGCGCATTGCCCGCTTACAGCTCGAAATGCGACCAACACCGCGAAACTCCGTCCCAAGAGTTCGGAACAGAGAATCCCTCGCGAGGGCACTTAAGGCTTTAGGGCCTAGAGCACTAAAGTATTACATCTAGACCAAATCCTGTGCGCCGTGCACGGGAGTTTAGTATTGCGACCAAGAACTAACAGCCAACATGTCATCGGTCCTGGCAAGCACGTGTACAATGGAAGGCTGTGGCGCATTTATACGAATGCCGCAGGACGTAGATAAGTCTTCTGATCAATGCGATGGTAGTCACCATACAGCCGGCATGGCGTGGTAGGCAATCCTAATCGCGAGGGACCGAGTTACGTATACATGTATGCCCAGTTTCTGCCCAGTCTATACTAACTCCATACGATGCGCCCAAGACGCACACGACATAATGCGCAGTAGGTACAAAATAGCTCATGGTCAGTGCTGCCAATGCCGAGACATCACGGCGGCAAGTACACTAGTCACTTGGCCGTTCGCCGGCCCCGATAAGGAGGTCGGCCACGAAATAGGCGACCAGGCAACGACCGGCTGGATCGCATCAGTGGCTCGCCGGGAAGAAATCACCGACACCTACTGTCGTGTAGCGTAGTTGTCCGCCACATCAGACAGGAAAAGGAACTTCTTCGACCTTGTCAGATCGGCGATACTGTTATGTCCGCGCCACAACAAGGTCTACCTACTGTTGGTATGTTTGTGCCGCAATGGGGTAGGTTGTTGGATCACTTGCTTGCCAAGCATAAATCTCTCTCAGCTGCAGTCGCGCCACAAAAATCCATCCCCACGCTGTTGGCCGCTAGTAGCGCAAATACAGTTGATCTGTGACCACGCTCTCTAGAGCGGATAACTTGTGCGACCATTTGTTTTGTTATGTGATGCTGAGTGAACGAAATCTTGGCGGTCCGACATAACCATCGCACGGGATTTCCTTTTCGAGGAATGGACCTCATAAATAGCCACTCCCGCCGGCTCAGACCAACCGGCGGGCAAGAGAGCGATCCGGCAAGAGCACAGTAACGATGCTCCTTAGTATCAAACTAGTTAGTGTAGTGTAGTTAAGCAAGCCGCATGACAGAGACTAACAGCTCGTGCTACAGAATAGTACGGAGCTTGGCGCACTGTTGGTCAGGGCTTCGTCATTAGCGTCGAGCAGAGAGACATAAGTAAGCTCACCCTAGAGCGCCACTGGAGAATGAGCCATCTAGGTTAGCAATTTAAAGTGCTCACTGCAGAACTGGGCGGTGAAGTGTCCAGCAACGCTCTCTCTCGATGTGCTTAGCAGTCTGACTGCATACGGTTTACAAAACTATCTCGGCATTTATAATCACTCCCGTGTTACGAGAAAGCGAAGGTGTGCCTACTGATGTGCCCTTTGTCAAACACCGAAATTCCCAAGAACCACTTGCACCAAACAAGTCCCGTGTATCTGTACATAGTATAGTAGTATGCAATGTTTGATGCTCTGGCTACTGTAATATGCCAAGAATCGGTAGCAAAACCAAATAGTATGGGTACATACCAAGCAGAAGAATCAAATGTATTTGCAACAACATTCCATTTGTTCACTCTTGGTTAGCACATATTAGGTATAGCCTGATTACCGAGAGACGCCAGCAGCTCGGCGTGTTCGATACAAGCATTGAACAGTGCTTGGCGATGACCTTAGTCACCAATCGTCTAATGTCAGCCAGACTGCAGGGAGTGCTGCATGAAAAGCCCAGGCAAGAGCAGGACCCATCGCAGTTCGAGTTGTTTGCTTGCCAAGGGGGCAATGTCAGCACCGAAAATATCGGGGGGGGGATTTGTCCCTAGTTATCGAGCCGCAAACTTGGGTGCAAACAAGCCGCGAACCGAGGAAGCTATGGCGTTTAGTGTGCATAGTTTAAATCTAGAGTCCGTTCATGGAGAGGGCCGCCCGAAGCTTAACTCAGAGAGGGAAAATTGATGGTCTAAAAATACCCTGTTAATGGTATAGTCAGGTTTTGGCGCCGGAGAAGCGACTGCGCCTAAATTCATGCTTAAAATTCAGAGAGCAATAAGCGATTACAGATTTCCTCGTGGTTGCCAAGACTGCCAAGCACACATCACCGCTAACGAAAGAGGAGAGCGACCTAAAAATCTCAAATATCAAATTGTCCCTCCCCAGGTTGGGGTCTCGAAGACAACCACCGAAAATGCCGGATAACTTACCCGTTCCACGTAGCGCATATCGTCTGCCGTCGAACAGTACGAAGGGTAGTGTACCTATCACAATGGAGTGGAGTGCAGCGCAAAGCGGTTCAACAGGTGCTAGAGTCAATGCCTAGGGGCCAGATTCCTGGTACTCGTGTCGTGTGATCGGCCATTGCGCTCCAGAAACCCTGGCATGCATGATACCTCTCAGCAGGATACCTCATTATCGCATATATTTGGGATCGAAGTACATCTGTATAGAGACTGATAATTTCTCTTGTAGGATAGTGTGCTGGTAGCTCACAATGTTTACTATACGCTTCGTCAGCTCCTCGGCAACAGAACGGTACAAGAGACATACGGTAGATAGGTAAACATCTGCACCCCGGTTCGGTTAGAAAAGAAGCTTGAATCCTTCCCAGCCTGTGGGAACTCCAAACACGGCTGGCATTATTTGATGACACATGCACACATCCTGTTCGTCATCAGCGAAGCCCACCACTAACAGCCTCAGCAAGGGTGGTCCACCGTCAAACTCAAATACCTAGCTCCTGTCTGCCTCTAATCATCCCTGGAAGCCCCCTCAGGCTTGTGTGCCAGCCATTCCTGAGTGCCCCTTCACCTACTTACACTAGCACAACCTTTACCTTAGGACCATGCACTGTGCGTGTGAAGCACAAATCGAAGCACTGTCGAGAAAGCTAGGATTAGATTTCGATGTGTGTCTCTCTCATGGTGAAGATGACGATCTTTTCAACTAGTAGTGTACCTGTGCTTTGCCCTCGGCAACAAATGTTACTCCTCATCCTTCTAGCGTAGTGTACTTTCAGCAATTGTGGGTCAGACGGCTGTGATCCCGTTCTCAACCCAGGTCACCCGTTGAGTAATGAGTAAAGCAGCCTGGTGGTTGCAAAATTTGGTTTCTCGTCAAGAGGAAACCAATCGTCACGAGAAGTGCATTCCACAAGTAAGACCTCGTGCGTTCCTTCTCACCAACGGCTAATGTGTACCACTCTCGTCATGCACGTCGGGCTCATGATGGAGCCTCTAGTATGTGAAGTAACTCTATCGTTGTCTTGAGTCGATAGTACGATAGATGAGACTCCTTGAATGGGTCGGTGAGACGACTCTAACGATGCTGGTATTTGGCAGCCTGCGTTTGTCTCTTGTGCCATCCTGCATGGAGACGTTTTGCGAGATAATACGCCGTTTCAAATGGAGAGAGCCCAGAGGTTCTAGGCACACCGGCTGCAACCCAAGGATTGGGTGGACTGCATATGAATATTCAAAATTGATCAGAAAAAAATATTTTAATAGTTGCCGAGATCCCATGATGCCAATACATCTTAAAGAGATCCACAGACTGCTTGGCTCGTTCCTTAGCTGATCCTTCTTCACGGCACGGCCAATCCGTATGGCACTGATAGTTTTAAGCCTCTACTAGGTTGGATCAGAGCGGTGAATCAACTGTCCCAGGGCTCTGGGTATTTGAAATGACAATGACCCTTGACCACCCAAGGCTGCGGGTTCGGGTATTTCAAATGCTAGTGTGTTGACCCTGTCTCCGTTGCGTGATGCCTCGTGGCGTCTAATCCTCATATCATGTAGCCAGTGTCGGTGCAGTCCACAAGGTGTATGTATGTATGGTATAAAAATACTAACACAGACCAGTAGAATGAATCCTCCTAATAGGATTACTCCGCTACAGACAGAGCGGCTCCCAAGTCAGATGCCCTCCTAGAGGAAAAGACCGTCGCGTTGAGATCGAGTCAATAAGCTGTTAATACGTTCCGCATCGGTACTGGAGCCTCACCAATCTAACTGCGCAGTGTAACAGGAGACTTCGGAGTAGTAATACCCGAAGACATGTCAGTCGAGACTTGAAAGGCGATGTTATGTTAGACAAGCATGGTGACGTCTAATTAGACTGTCCGAAAGGAGTAGTCCTTGCCAGCGAATCCGGTTAAGATGTATCCAAAAGCGATAGTCTTGGGCGACACGATAATCCCAAGGAGGACTAGCCGTGGCACAAGCAAGGTGTTGTACGTTGTGATAGGCTCGACATTGCCAGAAGCGTTTGAGCTTCACTGCTGTTTGTGTGGTCATATGGTTTCACACAAACCAGTATGCCACAAGGCAACCGCCTCTAACAGAATGGGGGCTTGCACCTATTGTAGGAAATGGGAAGATGTAAAGATCATTCCGTCACCAATAATGTTCCGATAAAAGCGAGTGGGGGCTAGTTAATTTGTTGGAACAATTCGAAACCCAGTGTTTGCGTCATCTCTCTGTAGGCACGCCATGATCCCAGGATAGTCCTCTCGTAGAGGGGAACGTCGACTTTGATAGAGGAATTCTATCGTTAACCAAAAACGAAACACCAACCCCCACGCTGCGAGGCCAAATGGTTGCGGTAGTATACGATATACAGTAGTCTGTAATAAATATATGTACCTACCATCGGCGGCGGCGGCGCCCCCAATTGTACCTACATAAATCGGCCGGGAGCTGAAGAGCGGATGATACCGTATCCATGCAGCCAGTGGCAATGAAAGGACTGATGTCGCCTCAGAAGTAGTCGTGAAAGGGGGTGAGAAAGTCCTACGACGATAACTAGACACATACCTAAATAGGATACGGGACTGGGTAGCAGACCACGTCGCTATAACACAACACTACTACTACGGCCGCACCATAGGAAATGTACAATGTAGTACCTGCTCTGGGTAACACGTGGGACAAGCAATCATGTCGTTACCGTTTAGAAAACAATGGTGCGAATGCACACGGGGTCCCATCGGGCACGGGACACCTAGGTATGTAAGTTAAAAAAAGGATGCTGTCCATGTTATGAACGCGCACACACGTGTATGCAGGTGGGGGGGAATGGACGGTAATTTTGAGGGGGAAAGATATATACACCGGCACTTGGCTGGCAACATGGCCTCAAGTAGAGTGGGAGGTAATCAAAGCCACATATTTCATGCTGCCGTGTGCATTCGGAACGGGCAACTCGGAGTGCGCGCGGAATGTTGATTGCACACAAACGGCATTGGATTATAGCCAAAAGAGGGCATCCATCTTTGCCAGGCTAGGGAGTGTGGTGTAGCATCTCATATCCATCATACCGTAGCTATGAGGTTGGGGAGGGAGGAGAGAAAAAAAAAAAAAGGACGGCCGATTAAGGGTTAATTGGCTCCGGCTTACAAACTGTACAACCTAAAAGGAATGTAAGTGCAGTGTAAATGCAGGATAGATAGTGTAAGTAGTATGTAGTACACTTTGACAAGATAAATAGAGGCAACGGTCTATTGTTAGATAGCACTTAGGTAGGTATTTACACCACCACCATAGACAGTTATCTTTGCGTATAGGTACTTACAACAATCCACATACCTAGGTGTGCACTACGCTAAGCTGTGTTAAGTAGTGAGAATGAGGCAGCAGGTTCCTCCACCTCGCCCTAATCCGCTCACCCCTCCGTTGTCTTTACCCAGAACAAGAGATGATATAACCACTCCCTATTTTCGGATCCTAACTCCACGCTTTTTATAACCCGTACGCCGTGCCCTACCTAAGCCTTTGGTGTTGTACGGATTACTGGTGTTTCTTGGCAGCTTGCCTGCTTAGATCCTGTACACTATACCTAGGTACCCAGCTATCTAGTGTAGCTGATGTCGGTCCAAGCTTGGCACACTTCTGTCTGTAGTGTACGGCATGCTACTCCGCGAGTCCGCACCGCCGCTACTGTGCACTATCGCCATCTAGACTACTAGGTGCACTAAGTAAGAACTTTGTGCTTCTTCGAGTATTGTGGGGTGGATCGCCTAATTAAGCTTACATATACTACAAGAGAAGATATGCAAACCTTGGGACAAACCCAAATTCAATGCCCCTTCATTAATGCTTACACAGACTACCGAGGTATAGATACCTTATCATTGAATCATTGTCGTGTATACGACTAGGCAGGTAGGTAATCATCAAGAATACACATATAAGTAGTAGATAGCGTAGGGCCCTCGATCTAGCTGGTCATTTCTAATGTAATGCCCTTCTTCGTCTCGTAATACTGTGTGTGCGTATGGACTGTAGTTCGTTGCACTAACAAGACATGCTCCCTTACCTACTGGTCTTTCGGCTTAACACAGCGGAAATTACTCACATGTTACCTAGTGTAGTGTGCTACCTGGGTGCACATGTTTCTTTTGATTGCTTCTGAAGCTGTGTCTACCGAAACTATGTATATACGTAGAAAACAGCTCATCCGCTTTTCATTAACCGGATTAGCCCTCCCTTCAGCTCGTCTCAAAGAAGCCTCAACGGCTAGATAAGCGAGCTACGGACCCCAAAAATAAAAAATAACAAGATGATAAACAAGGGCAACTCGCCCGCCAAAGCATCAAGGCACTTTGATGGCACCTTCGATGAAACACATCAGACGCCCCAGTGGCTGGAATGGCCACCTTATCGTCATCTTTGTCTTTGTCTTCACCTTCTCCTTGTCTCATTCTTATTAACAACGCTCAGTGGACAGTCCGTCCCCTGTTACAAAGGGCGGAGAGCATGGCTGCACGTGCTGAAGACGGACGTCCTAGGACAGATATTTATCACGGGAACCAGCCCATCGCGAGCCGCAAGCCACATCTGCATCTTCAAAAAAAGAAGTGGAGCGACCTGGGTACACGGCTTGGTGTTGCAGGGAGTCTAGTGTAGGTACAAACACTACGAATTATGGTGTACAAGGTTTGGATGCGACATGCTTGGTGTTCCCCACCCACTCACTGAGATAGGCACGTCGGTATGCCTGTAGGTACTAGTACACTATAGGGTGCGGCATCCCCTAGACGACCCAGGTAGACCAACCCATACTGTGCTGGAGTAGTGTACAGCAGTACGCCGACGCACCCCTGTCGCAGCGCTCGCTATGCAGATGTACCGAGTGTACCTCTGAGCCCACACGCGATCCTCGGGCCAGAGCTGTTCCCTGTACACCACCCACGGTACCAAGCCTAGCCAAGCAAGCCAAGCTTGAGGTTTTCTGACTCGGGAAACAGGCCAAGCTCAGCGCACAAGTACCATCGGCCCACAGCAAACTTCACTGCCAACTGATCTCTCTGCAATTACAATACACCTACATACACGCCTACATACATGCTCATACTTATATGGCCTCGACCCATGCCACCCTAGCAGCTAACACAACCTCTGACATATCTACACCTGCCTGCCTGCTCGCCTTACTTAACATTACCAACACTCCGCTACGCTGCACTGCACCACACTACGACCTCCGAAGCTTATATTACCTTTAAGCTTCAAGACAACCTCCACCACCCTCCAACCTTAAATCCAAAACTGTATACGCTATAATACGGCCCATCGCTGTCCACCCCCATGACCATCACGGCCACCCGTCATCTTCTATAGCCTCAACACTGAAGTTTATTCCCGGCTTCCTTGCCCACCCACACCCTCCACCCGCCAACAGACCTTACGTTAGGGACGTAGCTAGCTTACCGTAGTCTTACACGCCGCCATCTCACAGCAAGCCGATCAGGCTTATGCTGCCCTGCACCAACAGCATCACCGCATCCTGGTCCCAACGACGACTCGAACCTTTCTTCAGGATTTGGTCTTGGTTTTTGGGTACGCGGCCGCTCGTATCACACAACATCCGATTCCAGCTTACTCCCAAAGCATCTTGACGGCCAACAACGATCCATCGTCCAATTGTGGTTACTAAGGCACCATCCAGCCCACATGTTGATTCTATTATAACCGTTGTGGTATCCTCCCAGCGCCCTTTAATTTCTACTACTCAAGTAAGAAGCTATTTTTCGACACATCTGCACCATCTCGGTATGTATGCACTACTTACTTGCTCCCTTTCCCATCCATAACCCCCACGTCCCCCTCCGACTTCCATGGCGGCCGCCCTAGCAGCTGTAGTTGAAATTCAAGTTGCGAGATCTACTGCATGCAGCGCTTTACTTAAAAGTGTAGTAATCGCCTCATTGCTGTCTTTGCCTTTATCGACGTCGCACATGTTTTAGATGATGAAAGACATGAACAGTGCCCACACTTCATATGGAATCCGTACCTTGCACTTTTCACCCCCCGTCCGTGAATCTTCTCGCAGTACTGATGTCTTTTCTTAGATACACGCTCTACACTTGATTGTATATGCCAATTAGCACTGGTATCGCCTTCAACATAATCCTAGTGCTTCGACAAGTCTAACTGCAATTACTCGCTCTTTGAGACTATCGACCCATACTGCCCATTCGTCAGAATCCGCCAAGGCGCCTTGAGTGACAGTCAACATCACGCGACCGTCTGCATGACCCACGGCTGAGGCTCGATTGGAGTCGACGTGGTAGGAGGGCGGAATTGTAACAGCGCCGCTGTATCAGTCTTCGAGACGTGGCACAACATCACCACCTAGTAATTCCTATTATTCGGCCATCCTTGGACGCATTCTACGTACAGTACCATGGAAACCTATAACGGCTACGTGCGGACACCCGCAGATGCTATCAAGCTGTTTGAAGCATGCAGACTTGGTCTTTTACCTCGAGTTCAGAGGCGGTTATCAGAAAAGGAGAGACAGTCTATCAGGTCCGGGTCTGTATTTGTTTGGGATGAACGGGAAGCCGGCATGCGACGCTGGACTGATGGTAAATCCTGGAGCGCAAGCCGGGTGTCGGGCAGCTTTCTCACATACCGAGAAATGGAAGGGAAACGAGGAAGCGGCTTCGGAACCTCTCGCAGGACTGCTGCACGCTCCCCTGATAGTGGTCGACTTAGTGATGATGACCAAGACGGCGAGCCAGAAGGTTATCGGTACAAGACGGATGGTCTAATGAAGCAGTCCTTCAGCATCACAACTTCACAAGGACAGCATCTACATTTGATCTCATATTACGCTCGCCCGCTCCCTGGGGCCCCAGATCTTCCTCAACCGACGACGGATCCCTCACTACGACATATTACGCCGGCTAAAGGCATGTATCCCGAGTCAAGTCTGCACGACACCAACCCCCCAGCCTTGACGAGAACACCCATGCAGCCATACACCAACTCTCCTGGGCCCCAAGATCATGGCACATATGGTGGGTTCTGGGCTGCCCCAGCGTGGACGGCGGAGCCGTGGCCCCCTTCACCAAGACAAACTCCTCCATACTCATATGTCAAGCATGAACCTGAAATGGCCCATCAGGCTCACCCACCTCCACAGTCACACAGAGCGCCGCAATTGCCTCCATCAGCACCAGTGAATCATTCTCCTCTCTATGAGCGGCTACCGCCTGCTGCATATCAGATGACTGACCCATGTCCTCGGTTCCAACAGCTTCAGGTACAAGCAGCACAGGCCGTCATGATCGATCCACGGATAGCGACTAGCGTCCGCAATCCTCAAGGTCCTTTACCTGCTCTAGCACCCTCGAACCGCCACCCTAGTCCTCCGAGAACAAATTCTCTTTCACCACCCCAAACATCTAGCTCATGCAGCTCCAATAGTGCCTCGGCCCGAAAGGCGAGCCTATCGAGTATTTTATTACATCCTACACCAAGCAGCTCTGAACCCAACAGCGCCAATCCGGCAAACAACAACAGCGGCAGTAGCTCTCCGCGAGCTCTTGCAGCTATGGCACACGAAATGTCAGCAGACGTTAAGGCCCTCCGGTCACTTGACCGCAAGTTTTGTCTTTAGACCACCTATCAGTGGAGCATCATTCAGGCGTTTACGGAAAACAAGATGAATGGGTTACGGTTCGGGTTCGGAGAGCACGATAATTGGAACGGCATGGTACTTAATTCTCCAGCGGTGCATCTGCTAAGGAAGTTGCTTTGGCTGGCAAAGGAATGGAGTCACGGATGGGGATAGTCACGATGATTTGATAGTGCTGCCAGGGCAGACACTAAGGATTAGCGCTGTAAATATTCTTCTTTTTTGCATCCAGATACCAACCCTTAAGCCGGGGACTTCGCCTTGATTTTTAGCTGATCGAAGTATGCTGTTTAACAAATTCAGCGTTACTTAACAATTACTATCACATACACACACACTCTCTCTCTCTCTTGTGCTGCATTGTAAGCTTGTAATAAAACATGTTTGGACTGGGAAGCCTTTTCTTCCTTTTATTTTTATTATTTTTATTTTTATTTTATTTTTTGGTTCATGAGCCATCTCGTCCGCTGGTCCTCCGGTTCTCGCTGCAGTAGTGCCGCAAGGCCCCTTGCAAGACGCAGGGACTGAAAGCATGCACAATCCTTCCTCCACGAATCCTTTGAAAACCAGCCCAACCAGCAACGTGCGGGATTTCCCAGCAATAAGGATGAGCTACCATTGACCTATTTATGGTGTATCAACTACCTAGCTAGGCCAAGGCTATCCACCATGACCTTTAACTAACTAGGTAGATATACTAACCTAGCAAGTAAGCAATCGGCCATTCTCCAGCGTGAAATAAAAACAAGCGTTTAACGCCAAATTCTTGAATTTCGGCCGGTCGGCGCATTACATACAATAATGATAAGTCTATCTGCGTCACCTCATAGTTCTAGGCACAGCGGTCCTTATTGTTCTCGTCTATTTCTTTTTCTCTTGTACACGTCTTGTTCGTGTCAGGTTCGTTTGCCACCTATCTGCATTCCTATGTTCCTGCTGTGCTGCACACTTGTTACCCTGTCTATCGGCTGTGCTACAGGATATTGACAATGTGTATAGCACCTTGGCAAGCTTTAACTTTGTCCGGACTCGAGCTTTTTTTTTTCTACATCCTTGCCCACGTTCTCTCTAGTTTTCCATGTCAAATAGAGGGTTTCGAGCCCGGGATTTCACCTTTCTGCCACGCAATCACATGTCTGGTTGATCTAGGTGTGCATGTGCACCGAATGCATCGTTCTCCTTACGGTTCCAGGTCATCCTATAGTTCTCATCAATCTAGCATCAAGTCGCATCCGCCATCCTAAGTTTCTAGCCGTCATCTACACGTGGCAATTCAATCTGCCTCTTCACTCCTGCATCTCAGCTGCAGAGAAAACAGGCTGATCAGTGCGGCCGAGTGGCACATGAAACTAACGTGGGATGACCGAACGGACGGGTTTGCTACTATTGTACTTCCGATGGCTTAAGAGTATATTATATGCCTATGTGCTAACCTTAGTTACCAAGCACTCGAATTTAGCTTTTTTGGGTCGCAAAGCTACGTCTAAAAAACGAGACCAACGCTGCATAGAGTTAAATGATCCTTCTTGACTACCTCAACTTAAGGCAGAAGGACGGTGGATTCCCGGCAGGCAGAGTTGCACGTTATATGTCAGCCTGCCCGTGCCGGCCGAGCCGGCCGGCATCTACCCACTACTACTCAAATTCGTCGGCGAGAACGTAGGTATGCGGTATATGACTGTATGCCAGTATACAAGAAACAAATCAGAGCTAGTAGAAATAATGACAGTTTTCTTTTTCCTGTTAGTATCGGTGCCTCATATGCATTCAAACGTATATGTATACATCATGACGTAGAATTATGGATAAGTATATACATGTATGAACGCGGCGTGGACAATCGAGCCCCAGCCAAGCTTTCACCAAGAGCCTAGAGCTTATTTCAACATTAAGTAACGGAAATGGCCTCAGAAGAAAAGTCCTACACGGCTTACCTACTTGGGATTACCAGAGGCGCACAAGGAATGCAGACACACACGAGGCCAAGCTTCCAGTCCGTCCGTACTGTACGCGCACACGCCTCTTGGCGTTATAGATATATGCATTCAAGCACCTACAACGAGAAGCGAATGAGAGGATCATGGCTGGCTGAAACGGGCTTCAGTCGTGACACGAGGCAGTCAGGTGAGGAATTACGAGAGTCTGTCTGTGTAGGCAATTTTCCCCAAACGAGAGAGAATCACACACGCACGCACATATACAAAAAAGAAAAGACAAGTTATGCCTCCTTAGTCAGTATCGGCATCAGGAAAAGAACGGATCCGAAGTGTGGGAAGTATATATACATACATGCCTTACGTTGGCATCGGCAACGCAACGGCAACGGCATGATATAGACCTATATGCCCTACCCCTAACCGGAATCGGAGGAGTCAAACTACAATTCAACAAAAGTACATGCATGTGCCAGCCGGTCAATCCAGTCGATCGCGGGGAGGAAAGCGACCGGTGAACCTGGTTCGAGAATTGCGGGATAAGGCTGTGGAACGTGGCTCGCAATGTTAGACAGCACTGATACGGCGTGTTTTTTTAGGTGGGCAGAAAACGGTTTTTTTTTTCTTGTTTTGTTTTACTTGAGGGCTTTTTTTTGGGCTTCGGGGTAAAAAAAAAAAAAACCTCTCCGGGGGTTCATCGAATGAAAAAAAAATTTTGTAGGCGGAGGCGAAGAAGAAGAAAACGTGGGGTGTCACGACCTGGTGATATTATTATTCCTGGCTGCGTCGCATCGCGGTATAGCTTGGCGATCACCTTCCCGTTTAGGTAATATTTTACACATGGAGGGTCTTGAGCCTCTCTCCCTTATTTTGGTTCTACCTATCGAGATGGGGCAGCTATCGCCACCGTTCACGCTACCCATTTGAGTAGCGATTAGGCTATAGTTTTCGACAAAACTACTCAGGTAAAGGGTCAGAAGGGTATGCCACCGGGTGCGAAGCTACTTATCTAGCTATCAGAGAGAGACATGAAGATCTCCGCGCGGTGGCTTGGGCTTGGCTTGCCTGGGAACGTCAACGTCACAGATATCTGCTATCACATAGCAACTATTGCGCCTTGCGTGTTCGATCCCCCCTCCCAAAACACTCCGGTCAGGATTTTCGACTCTTACCGGCTCAATGCTTACTCCAGGGAGGAGGGAGAAAGAAAAAAGGAAAAAAGAAATCGCCTTAATGCGCTGCCTGCCGCTAGAGCGACTGATAGCAATGCCCAGCCAGGCGAACTCCATTACATTCCGAGGCCGGCGGCCGGCAATACTCCATATCCTCTATTAGTGCTACGCTATAAATCATGGGGCAGATTGGTTTGGCTGGTCCGGGCCAAGCTACAATGTGCTTGGGGGCGTGTGATGTTGACAACTAATGGTGGCGACAAAGGTAAGTAGAGGGAAGATCTTGTGGAACCTGTCGGAGATTTACCTCGGCTCCCCAGTTTATTGTGATGACTTGAATGGGCGATCTGTCTTCCAGGAGGCGAAAGTGAAGCTATTGCGGAGAGTAAACTGCGGCACATGATGGTAACCTTCGTGTTGCCGGCATGGTATAGGGGAAATTGTGGATGTGGGATTAATCTCACTGAGAACATGTAGCCAAGAGGAGCCGTAGTTACTCCATTAGATAATACATATCTTCGGATCCATCGTCCCGCAATAGGAGAAGTGGATAGGGATATTTAGAGTTATCGACAAGCTCCCTCCGCTATTCACCCTTTTCCCAAAGGCGATGAGTTGAGGGGCGTCCTCCCCGCAAAATAAACCTAGGCTCGGGTGTCTTCTGCATGTCGGGATAGTATAGTATATTAGTCTAGGTTAGTTGGGTCTGAAGAGAAAAAAACCCGAGGTCCTTTTGTGTCGAAGGGAAACTGGACAAAAAAAAAACCGACGTCCGTATCTATTGGTAAATCCAACTATTCATAACAACGCATGGTTTAATTTAGATTGAAAAAACGGTGTCATTCAGTAGCCAGTCGGTCCCTATCAAATTCGTAGCCAAGAAACTCTAAAATAATATGTTATTTTCAGTGAGAGATCGGGCGTACCTCTATTGATCGTGTAGTCTACACTAGAAACGCTTTAGCAGTTGCAATAGCATAGAGATATGGTACAATAATACCTTGGCAAACAAATTCGTTCTAGTTAAGAAAGAGATAACTAGTTTGAAACCCCGTGGGGTAAATACGCCGTGGACATCATAGTTCGATGCTAGAGAGACTATTGCATTTTACTCTCACCCTCCTAGCTAGATGACTTCATGTGGTCGCGTGAGGACTCGTTGATGGTCGAAGGCCATCATAGTAAGATCCCTCGCTGCCAATTATTTCTCGATGGGTTGGCGTAAACACCTCAAATGTGTCACAATTATGCACTGGTCTTGTTTACACCATCTGTGTGTGTCTCTCTCCCCCCAAAAATAAAATAAAGGACAACTGATACTTCCTTCCCCTAGCCTCGAGACCAGCTCTTCGGATTCCAGCACTTGTTAACGCTACCCGGGCGAAACATGTTAGGCTGACAAATTGGAATTCGTATTTCACTATTATTCATTTTCATGAACTTTCAGGAGGTTGGTAATCCTCCCCTGATTTTAAGCTCCAAGTCCCTGCGCTAGATCGGCGACTCGCCACCGGGGCCTTGCGATTTAAATTTAAATTTCGGCCGCGCCCCGAGGCGATGAGTATGCTTGGATCTTGAGGTACATTTGTAAACTTGTCTCCCTGACTCGCCAATACGTAACGCATAACGTAACACGAATAAGTTCCAGAGCCGAACTACAAGACTAATACATCACGCGATACAATTCACGTGTGATATCGTTATTAACAATGAAAATTACCTTTCTCTTCTCGGGGACTTGCCCTTATCAAGTCCCCGAAAAGAGAGAGAGAGAGAAAGAAGACTCCCTTAGGATGGTTAGAATACGGCTTGTCCCGGCTTGAGGATTTCTTTCTCGCAAGACAGTTTGCTCCCAAGAGAAGTGAGTTTGCACGGATATTCAATGCATTGAATCGGAATATATAGTATGAAGTCTGTAACTCTGCATATAGTGTAGTCAAATAACATACCTAGGGTTGAAGCTACGCCGCCTACACAAACTTCCTCCTTCTTTTTCTTATCTGTTTTAACTTCCCAACCTAGCCCACCACCACAAGAGACATACGAAAAGTACAGTAAGCAGCCATCTGGCAAGAGAGATAAAATACATCCATGATGATTAACTAACTAAGGCCAGGATAAACGCCTCAAGCCAACCGAGTATCCAGTTCTATTGTCGAAGTATTATAATAAGATATTCAAAAGTTCCCAAGGCGCAAAAACCGTGCGAATGATTCCTAGACACCAAGTAGTGGTACATCGAGGCATGGATATAGTACAGGTACATAACTACGTTTTATACTTTGGCTGAACACGTACCTCATGCACTATGAGAGTCAACCTCCACCACCGACACTAGCATTATACATATTACACACAGATATGGCATGATGGTGCGTAGTGTGGGCGAGATAGAATGGTGGGGCAGCCGTGTGTGCGCTGCAGCCAATAGTTCAACACCTAAACATAAATTAAGCTTGTCCGTCGATCAAGGTCGGTCGGGATTGCGAGGAAACTCTACGCGGCTATGCCCACGTTTGGGGGTGAAAAGTCTATTGAGTGGGCGGGCTTGCATTGTGTAACTCTGCGGCGTGAACAGGAAAAGAACCAGAGAGCGTCTAGTTGGCTGAAAATCTCCGGATGGCTTGAGTCAACGTGGATTGTGAATATATGACACTTCTGGCTGCTTTGCTGACATCATATTCTCCGATTGGCGGTGAGTTGGGAATCCTGATATGTGTGACATTCCTCCTTGGGGATCACACATGTTGTTGCCTCACGAGCCAATCGCCGCGTGGCCCTGTGGGTCGTCCCTTGCGCCAGAAGTTGGGAGCAAGTAGTTAATGTTTCAGTTCCGAAGGTTAAGGTCGATCATGGTAATCTTAATGTGAGTCTAGAAAGGAGCTAGCTTTTTGCGCCATGGTGACGTCTCAGGAGACTGGGCGCTAGATACTTGGTGGCGGTTGCTCACTTGGTATAATAGGCTGGCAATGGAGAGGAACGTCAATTTTCTAGTTCGACCTCGGGACCGAATCTATTGGACAGGATTGGTTAGCTCGAGAAAACCCACGCGGAGTAACAAGCTTAATTTTAGGGCAAACCTAGTCGCCCTAACTAAGTGTGCGCTAGTGTGAGACAAATCGACTAGTGTAGCATTTGGGCTCTTGGCAATAGAGCTAAACGTAATCGATTGTCTCTGTTTCATCCGATGGGAAACGTTCAAACGTAGCCCGTCAGCTCACACCCAATAAACCCCTCTTTCTCCTTCCTATAACGATACCGCCTGATACATGTTGGTTGAAGATGGGATGAACGTTGTAGGTACCTCGCATCCGTGTTGACTGAGTATACAAATAATACCTCCTTGCAATAATCGGATGACAGGTAATAGCCCTTGTTCGCCCCCACCTGCGAATGGCGACATAGCCAATCCCGATTATCAACGCCGCGTGAAATCCAGGTATCTTATCGCCTACAGATGATGTCTCTTGGACTGGGGGTTTTGGGATCCGAAAATAGAATCGCTCGTGACACGCAAGGCGGTAGATATCCTTACCCCACGAAATCAGGGCGAAAGCATTATGTAACTCGCAACTTCTGCTTCATATCGAGCTAAAAGAAGAGTTTCCAAAATGAGATGGCATGCATCGGGTTTAGATCTCTTCAGATGACATTCGAAAAATGGAATGCAGGGCGCTGGCGAGGGCTTGTCGGCCACTGGTAGAAGGAAGAAAATTGGATGTGGCGCTTGGTGTGGCGGGCAACCGGAAAACTGCTGACTTATCCAGTAATAGTTTTCCCCTCTACGGCAACACCATTGCTCTAGTGTCGTTCTTCATCTGTCCTCGTGAGATGCTGTCTTTTGTCACACTTGAGCTCCAGCCGCTAAAATGGGACTTAACACGAAGGGCATCTACCACACCCTCGCTAGCTCCACCATCCGTCTGCTCGATGTACATCCAGGCGAAGGCACCGAGCCTTTAACGATGTCACTTTCTGCGGTGTCGCTAGACTCACATCCCGCATATGAGGCTATTTCGTACCACTGGGGCCTGGTTTCGGATGTAGTGTCTGTCACCTGCGATGGCGTGGATGTGTCCTTCACAGCCAGTCTATTTGGCGCCCTTAGCCAATTCCGCTTGGCAGACCGGCGGCGTACGCTCTGGGCTGACGCCATCTGCATAAGCCAAACCGACTTGGACGAAAAGGGTATCCAGGTCGGGCTCATGCCGCGGATCTACTCTCAGGCCACACGCGTGCTCATATGGCTCGGCCCCCTTGATGAGCCCCGCGTTCTTCTACGTCTGCCCGAATGGATCCAGCAGACGCGAGCTCTCCTGCCGCCTCCGCCGGCGACATTCGACGCGCCGGAAGCAGCGCTGCAATTTCAAGAGCTGTTGGCTGATGCGGTGCAGCGCCGCCACGAGGGTAAGTCAAACCTGTATGACTATGATTGGCAGCCGCTCGCGACGCTTGTCGCTCGGCCGTGGTTCCGCCGTAAGTGGATAGTGCAAGAGGTTGTGCTCGCGCGCGAGGCCGTGCTCTGTGTCGGCCATGTCCGGCTTCCGTGGACCGAGCTGGCGCTGCTCACGTATACGATGTCCGTGTTTGAACTGGTGACTGTTGCTAGCGACTCCATCGGGAAAGACTACAAGTCCGAGAACGGCAAAGGTCCGTGTGGACACTTGCTCTATCTTTCACTTTGCCGATGCAGAATATCGTCTTCATCCTCGAGGTTTCGCAGTACCGGCAGCATGCAACCCTAATGGATGGCATCCTAGCCACTAACCACTTCCTTTGTACTGTCGAACATGACCATATTTACGCACTGCTTGGTTTGCAACTCAAACACGCATCAATAAAAGTTGATTATAAAATACCAGTAGCCGAAAGCTTTGTACGATTCGCGCAGGCAATGCTTTTCGAGGCCCAGAGCCTGAAGGTGTTCGGACTGGCCCCTTACAAGTCGTTTTTTCAAGTACCAGATATAGAACGGCTGCCTCTACCATCATGGGTACCTGACCTTCGTTAGATTCAATATGTGGCCACGTTAGTGAGCTTCTCGGTATTAAAGCAACGGTTCTATGCAGGAGGCCATGGTAAGCCAATACTTAGCTTGTCTGAAGGTGGCCTTGTCCTGCGCGCTCATGGCAGAATTGTCGACACGGTGAAGGCTCTCGCACCAACATGGGTCGATGTACTTCAACTTGACTACCCGAACGTACGCTCCAATAAAGACATTTTAGAACTCATAGCGAATTCACGCCTCAATTCGCCCTTCAATAAATGGATCATAATCTGCTACGACTTCGTTGTGAGGAATGCTACCTGTCGACAGGCTGAGCTAATGTCAGCCTTCGCACGCACAATGGTCTGCAACATGAATTCTAGGGAAGGCCTTGCAGAGCTAGCAATATTAGATTCGTTCCCGGACTACCTAGCTTCGTGCTCAGACAAAGCAGCCACGTCTGATAAAGAGCATAGCCCAAACCCGCATTTCATGCCAATTTGTACGGCGGTTAGCCAGGCCGCTATGGGCCGCGTCTTCTGCATTACCGAGCATCTGCGACTGGGCCAGGTACCAATCGGGTCCGAGCCGGGCGACCGCATATGCATCTTGGTAGGCGGAGAAATACCGTACGTGATTCGACGAACCGGGCAGGGCAGGTATCGACTCATTGGAGAAGCATATATCGATGGTGTTATGGATGGAGAAGCACTGGGAGATAACAAGTACCAAGACGAGGAAATCTAGATAGAATAGAAGCTGCGAAGGTGGAGGAGAGAAAACTGAAGTATGGGCTAGAGAGAGAATAGGGTCGATGAAGGGGAGAGATGGCGAGAAAGAACAACATGAGAAACGCCGAAAATCGAGTTCATGATGCCTGGGTTTGCTCTACTATTCGTTGATTCTCGAATACTACGAACTCAAACATATAGTCCGCTCTGCAGGTAGGTGTGCAGAGGAGGTCGAGGGTTTCCTGTAATCAAGCTCCTTATTGAGCTAATTATCAAGTCAACTACCTACCAAACCACTACTAGACCGAGTCTGCGATGTTGTAAAATGAGGAGGAACGAGCAGGTCGCGATGAGACGGTTAGAAACGATCAGGGCTCATTAAAGCAGGATTTACTGCCGGGTTCGTGAACATCCGTGTCTTCAACCAAACAAGCTCGTCGCGTTATCATGATCAAGATAAAATTGTCATGTCTACATACAATTATATCAGATGTTGCGGAAACAAGGATCCAGATTTCGGACTCTGAGGCGCGCTCCATGGCGTTGTTTTTGGCCAGCAATGCTCGATACACGCCTTGCTGCATATCCTGGCATCAATGTCTACGTTTTTTTCTACACCGGGTGGGATCGCCGGGATCTTCAGGATTGCACCCTTCGGTATTCTAAGAGATTTGGGAAGGTTGAGTCTCATGGTTTCGATATCTTTTCGGATCCCAACCACCAACCTCTTTCGATCGGCTAGTCTTGTTTCTGGAGGTGGTTTTTATCACATTTCAGATACAGAAATTGGCAGACAAACATGATACCGCTCAAGGTCCTCAATGAGAAATGGCCCCAAATCCCTTCGTTTCCCAACCGTATGATCTGCAATTGTTTCCATGGGCGGGCTCTTCGGCAAAGTTGCTGAGTAGGTGTCTGAGCTGGTTCCATCGCCAAGTAGCAAGCTCAAGAATCAAGACTAAAGCGAGGACGAACGAATTTGAGCAAGTTCAAGTGAAACATATCGGAAGGCATAAATAGACGCCTTTGCTGCGTGGATGTTTGTTTGGCCAAACCCACCCCAGCAGGTCGCGTTAGACATTAGCTCAGCAGTATTTAGGACAAGTTGTCGTCTGGACATTGCTCGATATTATCAATAATTAGATAGAGGGAAACATAAATATTAATGGAATTACTAATCTTTAATTGTAAAATCTAGGGCGCTGCCTCATTGCCATGAGCATTGTCTGTTGTGATAGTTGTAGTCAAAGGCTTCTAGGACGCCAATCAAATGAATGAGCGTGGCAATCACAACTAAAACATGAAATATCTGATGCGATGATCCAAAGACATCAAAGGTCCCAGGCTTGATACGTTCCGGGAACCGGGACTACGTCAATATTAGCATTCCTCGCCATGTTTCTTCTCGCACTCGCTAGGTTGTGGTGGGGGAACCCATCTGAGCATCATTCACCAAACTTACCGCATAAGTGACAGCACCAATTAAGAAGAGACCGCCTTCGGCAAAGTAATATGGCAGCCCTGACTGCTTGACCATCTGCGCGAAACCAAACATGTGAATCCCGTGAATGATAGGCGCAAATCCCGACAGACCAGTCACGACGAACACGACGAGGCGGAACGTCCGCCACTTCGGACCCTGGAAACACGGCGCGACCATGATGATTATGCTTAGGACGCCCAGGGACACGCTCATGCTCCAGTAGATCTTGCGCTCGGTGGGTTCACACCAGAACCCGACGTAGATCCCCGACACAAACGACCCCACGATCAAAATGATGATGCCGACGAAGTCGAGGCGCAGCCAGCGCGCCTCGACTTCCCGCGAGTGGCTCATCAGCGTGTGGTATGCACTTGAGATGCCTAGACACGTCGCGGACGCAGAGAGCAGGAACGCGAAGATCACGTAGTCGCTCGTGCTAACGTGGGCGTACTTTTGTCGCAGGTGGGAGAGCACCCACGCCTGGCCGATGAAGAGCGCCGCCGCCGCTGGAATTAGATGCGTGTAGATGTTCAAGGTCTCATTGTGCAGGAAACCCCAGCTCCGGAGACAGGAGGCCGCGCTGCGCGAGATGGGCCGGTACGAGTGTCTGATGAACGGGTTGTCTTGGTGCCAGGTAGGAAGTTCATCGTAGGAAATGAGCCCGTGTTTGTGAGACTGCGCGCGGCGCTCCAAGTCTGCGACCGCGCTGACGTCCACCCACGACTCACCGGGCTTCTCGTCGCCCGAGGAAGTGCGGCGGCTGCTGGTGCTGGGCGGATCTGGCTCGATTTGAATTGGGGCGTTCGATGCCATCTTGAAGATTGCCGATCCAAACAAAAGGACATTCAGCTCCTAGATGAGACGGGAATGGAAACCGGATATTACGATGTCCTTTTGATGTATTGGCATCGCGAGGGAACCGCTGAAATGAGACGGCGAAGCGGAGAAATTGCGACGCGAAATGTATCCGAGGCCGCTAAAACATTATAGGAGAGCACTGATAAGAGCTGCACAGCGACAATTACCTAGGTAGACCTCATCTCCAGTGTACTAAGCGAATCACGGCTAGAAAACCCTGCCTCCTGCCCCGGCGAGCATCCATCAGCCTTGCCGACAATGGCGCAATGGAGCCGAGGTGTATGATTGGCGTGGTGACATCACCCCTAATTTGCGATTGAGCTGTGGAGAACTGTGCGAAGCTCCAAATTTACTTTCCTCTATTTAAGGGGAATGTCTAAACTTGGTATTGGACTTCAGCATTTGAACAGGAGATGGTGTTGTCAGTGCTCCGAATTCGCTGGTTGCGTTACAATGATGATCAGATACTGTTTCAAGTTTAATATGAGACACAAGGCCAATGATGATTTGCTTAGCCGCTGCTGCAGAAGTGAGGATCCGCCGGCATCCAACCATTGATGCTCTCACTATAGACATGCTCTTATCCACAACTGAGATAATTGTCATTGCAGGCTGGAGAAACACCCAGTGTTATTCATGAATGGGATGTTCAAAAGGAGAAGCGGATCGGAAATTCCGTCTTGAAGTGATTGATGATGCAAGAGGTTTAGTAAGATTGGTATCAAGTATGCGATAGATTGGCCCTAGCGACTTTGCTATGTGCGGGATGAGGTGGCACTGGATGTGCTTATTCCCACGAATTTGTGAGTCCTGATCACCCTTGCGCTGGTGATAAATCGCCTTGACACATGGGCACTGTTCGACCTAACCGGCCGTGGGAGTGGATTTTGGGCGCTTCTATATCTAATTAGACATCCATTTATTGACTATGATAGTATTTACTATCAGCCCTCATGACTACTTGGGTCAGGAGATCTTTAGTCTTGCAAACCGTGAAGTGTACGAAACGTTGCTGGATGCGCATGAGAGCATTTACTAATGGCAGGAAGTCTGTTACCGGACTGCCTGCAATACTTACCTAGTTATGGGGCGATGTGTCATTGGGAGAACCTCAAGAGTGTTTTCCAATACCATCACCCTCTTGATCACCAAGCAGCGTCTCAATTCGTTTGCAAATTAGATGGTGCCAGCTACGTGCATCGGAGACTCGTATCTAGACTAGATACGTGCGGGTAAGGGGGCCGACTCGACTAGAATTATTTGGAAGGTTGGCTGGTCTTGTGTTTGCACCAGGAGCATGCGCGCTGATCAGCTGGATATTTATTTCGCCAACATACGTACGTCACCCTCATCGCCTTACAGTTCAAAATGACTCAGAAATGTAAGCCACGTGCCTTCGTTATGCTGCCACAAGACAGGCGACGGAGAGCCGCAACGTGCAGGGCTTGTCCGACCTGGGGTCCATTGGTCTGTGAGTCCACTTCGGGTATGCACGATGAGTCGAGCCTAGCAGTAATGTATAATGCTGGAGCAGCGGCGAAGCAAAAAGAAAACGAAAAGAAACGGAGATATCTGCCACAGTAATGTATAGAGCAATTAGACTCATCATGGATCGCATTGTATCGTCAGGCACCGACCAACAACTGGGCGGAGGTCAAGTCCCTTAGTGCTGTGAAGCTCATGGTGGCAACCTCCAAATGCATTTGTTTAGGCATTATCAGGTAGTGCTGAGAAGCAACTATGATATACGCGTCCGCATATATGGAATCAATGAATGAGGTATTAGTGAGCTGGAGCCAACGCATGCTTTGCTGTGAAGAGTTCGTTGTTTTGGCGTAGGATCGGGGAAGGCCGAATTCGATGCGTGGCTCGCTTAGGCGCGTGTCCTCTTGATCCACCTGAAGAGATCATGTGTTTCGGCCATTGAGTCGTAGTTGCTGGATTATAACCTGGAAATGCACAAAATTAAGTCAAAACACACCAGGCAGCTAAACAAACCTATATGAAAGTACTTTTGTAACCTTGTGTTCTTGTCTGGAAGATATATCATGATAGAGAGGGACTCGGGCACAACCGTGTGGCACGATCTGATTTGAGAATGATGTTCTTGAGCGCACGACAAGTTCGGAGAAATAGACAAAAAAAGGAAGAATAATTTTGGGATATGTCGTATCAAATAGTACCCCGTGATAGCCGCGTAACTTGAGATATGGAAAACCAAAGCGGAAAGAGAATCGGTTGCGGATTGGAGGTTGAATGGTGTGGTGATTCCGGGTGTAGATAGCTTCGAATCCGGATCAGACGCGACAGGCTGCCTAGTCAAGCCCTTCCACCTTATGAGGGATGTAGCGCTCAAACCCTTCCTTCTGCATCTAAAAGATAGCTGCAGAGCAGATGCATGAAATCGAGATATTCTGGGTGAAGAGTTGAATAGATTTGGACCTGTCATGGTGAACGGGAGTGATGCGACTCGAAACGTGTGAAATCAGAAAAAACACCAGACTCGGCACATCGAATGATACTAAGTTGGTTGAGAGACTAATACGGATCCTAGCACCGTGATTTGCCCCATTTACGAAACAATTCTGGCCGGCGGACTAGAATCGAAGGATGAGCAAATGGGTCAATTGATCGATCGATCGGCCAACAAGTGTGGGAGGCTCAATGGAAAAAGCGAGAGAAGGCGAGGACGAGGACAGTCGGGGCTCCCGGAGGGGGGGAGGGGGGCATGGCAGAGAGCTGGGCGAGGGAGTTGGATTCAGAGACGGAGGCGCATGATTGCACGCTACACAGAGAGTTGGAGTATGCAAAATGCTGGCATGGCAATCTTGGCCAATCAGAAAATTCGGCCTGAACAAATCGGGGACTGGATGTACTAGGTTACTACCGGTAGCATTGGGAGCGATGAACCTGGTCGGACACGACATCCTCTCCCGACCAGGTACCCAGAAATGCTAGTGCAATGCATAGAATGCCATCAGAGGGGATGGGGGAGAAGCAGAGTTGTGTGCCAGGTCCAGACTCTTAGATCACAACTAATCCCTGCGGGTACCCAATCAATAAGCTCCGAGTTGTCTGATTGGCCGCATGGCAACCGGTAGAGGCTGTGTGTGATGTGTCAAAATAGCTGCCACTGATGACTGTCTAAGCCAAATGGGGCAAAACCGCAAGTGTTTCAAAGGCCACAGCCAGAGATGCTACACTACAAGATTATTACCTCAGGCAGGTAGACTACTCGCTTACTCGGTCCATCAACCATTCACGCGAAGATGGAACATGCAAGACAACATGCCGCGCCGAGATCCAAGTGGGTAAAAACACATGATGAATGAATGCTACATAGTATCTACAGTAGATAGATCATCATACCAAGCGCATCGACCCAGATGTACGGGTGTAATAGGAAATCACAATAATGAGAATGATGAACAGTCACCTGCTATCTTTTAAGCCTGGTGAAAAGAAAAGCAGTAGGGCTATGTGTTAAAATCGAATACGAGTAATACGTAACAAGCAAGACGGGCAAGTATCTGGATGTGGGGAAAGATAAATATGGAATAAGGGAGACGATCAGTTGGGTGTGAATAAAGGTAGGACGTCCAAAAATAAAAGTAAAAATAGGCAATAAAATAAAAAGAAAATAAAAAGAGGATGGGTTGAAGTTGAACAGCAGAACAGAGAGGTGCGGGAGAGAACAATTAATTAACGGACCTGATGCTGGCTAGCAGGGCTGTCACGCAGGCCACCCGCACCTGGATCCTTCTCACCCAGAGCCGGCACCGATTTTTTGGTTTTACTGATTGTGCACCTCCCATCCCCCCACTTTGCTATAAGAGCGCACTCACCTGCTCGCCGACGCGCCGCCAGCGGCACCTCCCTCCATTCCTGTTTCCCTCCCATCTCTCTCTCACCCATCGCGTCGCAAAACAGCCTTCCTTCTCTCGATAACATTCGATCCAAGTCATCTAGGCCTCTGTCTATCAATCCCTCCAATTAATATCACCGCTTTTTAACCCCATCATCACCCAATTCCATCTTGCGCAATGGGTCCCAAGAAGGCAGACGGCGCTGCGGCTACTGCTGCTCCCAAGGCCAAAAGCACTCATGCTTCGTACCAGGTGTGTACAGCTCTGGCATAACATCATTCAAGCCGAGTAGAGATCTTGTCGAGTACTGACCGTTTGCAGGATATGATCACTGATGCTATTATTGCTGTAATGCTCCCTGTACCTTCTGTCCTCGGCGCATTCCGTCTCGGCCTCTGGTCGGGCGCATGATGCATGCTCCGAAGTGTGCGCTCATGTTGCCACATCGGTGGATGCATCGCTCTGTCAAAACCTTTTCATCCTTTTATGTCAATCTATCAAGATAACTAATTCGTTTCATACTATAGCTTAAAGATCGTACAGGCTCTAGGTATGTGATGCTTTGCCATGACGGTCCAGTACCAGACATGTAGCTAACCTGAACATAGCCGTCAATCTCTAAAGAAATATGTCAAAGCCAACAACACAATCACTGCTACTGATAACATGTTCGACTCGCTATTCAATAAGGCGTTGAAGGCTGGTGTCGACAAGGGAGTGTTTGAGCAACCTAAGGGTATGTTATTCTTTGCTCCCTATTCATCTCATTGATAGGACAGATATGAGAAATAACTGGATCATCAATGTTTCTAACTTGTCGTAGGCCCCTCTGGTACCACCAAGCTCTCCAAGAAATCAAAGCCGGCTGTCAAGCCTGTTCCCAAGAAGGAGAGCGAGAAGGAGGTGAAGAAGGCTGCCCCCAAGAAGGAGAAGGAAAGTGCCAAGAAAGCAACCACCGCGAAGAAACCTGCCGCTCCAAAGAAGGAGAAGGAGGCTAGTGAGAAGAAGCCTGTTGCCAAGAAGGCTGCAGCCCCCAAGAAAGCCGCTCCTAAGAAGGCTCCTGCAGCAAAGAAGGATGTATGTCAGATCTCGTTGCCACTATTAGCATCAACTAACACGGACAGGCCCCTGCTGTCGTCGAGAAGCCTACCACGTTGACAAAGACTAAGTCTGGTCGTGTCGCGAAGACATCTGCTAAGCCTGCCGCGAAGAAGGCCGGTGCGCCAAAGAAAGCCGCACCCAAGAAAGAAAAGGCACCAAAGAAAGAAACCAAGGCTGAAGCTGCGGCATAGATAGCCTTGAATTCTTGATTTTTGGTGTTTTGTCTTTCGGTGGACTCGGCAGTCAACTGGCGTTTCAGGAATCTGGGAATAAAGAGATGCGCGCACGTGCATGTGTATGGGTTATCATGCAAGGGGTTCGGGGGCATATGTTTGATGCTTTTTTCATCGGGATTGGAAGGGTGACTCACCCAAACGGTACATGAAATAGGATGGGTGTTGGCAACGACGATGTTACTTATCATCGGCGGGGGTTGTCGATTCTAAGTGTTAGCGTGGGCGGATTGCACATACTCTGGTCATAACATCGGCAGAGGGTTTTGACGACTGATGAAGCTACACCCTGTAATTATACCAATGACCAAAGGCTTTTTACATTGTTACAACTCTGTCTTGATCCTCGGTTTAGGACTCGAAAAGTGATTTCATGAGAGGGGTCCGATGCCAAGAAGGATTTGTCCTAGATGACACCTGCGTTGACGCGTCTTTTGCTGGTGGTGGATCAAGACCTCTCTATGGTGTTTACATTGACCCAGAAACGGAAATCAGCTTCAACCCATTGTTGTCGATAAGGGGCATCACGTGCGAGGGGTCTGCCTCCTTAGTGTGCACCTTAGACTCCCTTGTAGGAGTTCGCACCAAAAATGGCCTGTGCTTTGCCCCACTTCGGCTCTTACCGGTATTCTCGAGTGGAATGGTGATGAAATCATGTCATCACCGTGTCTCGATTTCTTTATTTATCTGCTGGTCTTTATTTTTATGGTCAATGTTTTTTTTTTCTATTTAACCTGATTTTTTACGCTCAGTTCTACATATCTCGAAATCGTAGCAATAAAATAGCTTTATATTGTCGGGTTTTGTAGTGTATTGTGTACAGAGATCAGTACTAGGTACTAGTATGTCTCAGTGTTGCACGCATCTGCATCCTGTACCTCTTATCACAGTGCTGTCGATCAATGATTTGCAGTCTCCACAGGGGATACCCTTGCGCGATGAAGAACTGCAACATCTCTGCCCTACCTCGAGTATGCAATGTACAGTGCTCCAGGTCACTTGCGGAATTGCCCGCTTTCTCACAAGCGACAATGCTGTATCACTTTGGAATAGAATGTGAGGTTTGAGGAACTATACTATTGATATCATATTACATACAGCGGAGATTTCCCCTCAGGTGGGATGGAGTTAGGTTTATTGGTATGCAGGTAGGTATTACCTGTATGTAAGGCTTCCAAGTTGGGAAACCCGAGCTCTACTACTATGTGACTATTAAGTTATCTTATGCCTTTTTGATTGGCTGCGTTGTTAAGTTAAACTTATGTGATAACCTTCTAACTCCCTAAGCTTGATCTGTCATTCTTAGAAAGATCAAGACATCAGCTCTACTTATAAGCTTATATAACAGAGTAATTCGCACCGCAGAACTTGAGAATTAATGGGTAGATAGTAAATCCACATACATTTGCTAGATTATAAGTAAGTATATAATTACATGATAGCTGGTCTGCGCATAGCTAGGCGTGTATACTATCTGCCTAATCTAAGTGCTGTAGGTACCTTAGGCACTTATGATGTCTTCTACACTTAAGTACCTACCTACTTAGTAATCACTATCTGGGAGGCACCTAAACCCTTAGGTACCTAGGTAGTCAGTACCTAATGCTAATAACAATTACCCATCATCCGTCAAAGGTCAACAATTCCTCCAACTACCTGCTAGGTAGATAGATGAGCCTAGTCAATATCAAAGCTCATTTCTAGTATATGTATATTATGATATCTATTTTTGGGTGACATGAAGCATATTTACGCCACGTTGGCCAACGTATATCTGCCTACGTTGTATTCGTCGTCAAATACATGTACTGTAAGTAAGTAAGGCAAGTACCAATAGCCCTGCAGCCAGCCACCAAGGCTTAGTTAGCGACCAGCAGTCGACTAGTCCCCTGTCTTCCTTGTCCCGTCCTAGCCGTCACCACTGCGCAATAGGGCAGTAAGGAGCGGAACACAGAGCCGGGGATTTGGTATGGGCCGTATCGGAAGCTCCCTCTGTTTTTAGCGAACTACTCCCACCACGTCCACTGCGACTCATGGTGTCCCTCTCGCCCTCTTCTTCCGCGAACCAGCCAGTGATGCTTGTGTTCTCTTCTGCCCGGCACTCCACCCGCACAACCGGTTCTTCCGATCGCATCCTGTGATCCCGCCCGATCGTACAGCCCCTGCCCTATGCTGTCGTCTGTGGCAGCCGGATAGACAGGCTGTGTGATTTGTGTGCGTCGACATCGAAGCATCGCGAGTGCGGTGCGCAACACGACATTGAACCGACCTGGCCCACCGATTTGCGACCGACTGCGACCAGCCTCGGCCGGCCTCGTCCACGACCACGACCACGACCACGACCTCGTCCACGTCCACGTCCGCGTCAGCCGTGGGTGTGCAGGCTGTCTACCTAGTCTAGGCATCATCGCCGACTTGCCCAAGGTCGGATCCATACCCCCGCCCCGCGCCTATCATGGGGCTTGACACGGCTATGATATAACTCTCTCTCCTGACGACTGCAACGTGTCCTCCAATTCAACTTGATCATGTCTTCGAGCGGGCAATCCTTCGGTTCCAACAATCCCTTTCGCCGGAAACAAGGCGCATCTGTGAACCCCGCAGCATCTTCGGGCTCGGGCTCGAGCTTCGGCATCGACGGACCCCAAGCCTCCTCCACAACCACAGCTCGGCCTCCTTCCACGAGCTTCAGGTCTGCCGTGCCAGAACCCGAGAGGCCGGACGAGGAAGGGCAACCCGTGCAGCCGAGGCCCAAGAAGATCGTCAAGAGGGTTCGCGTACAGTCGCCGCCGCCCTCCTCGCCCGAAGATGCCGTCCCTGTGACTCGATTGCCCGCGTTGGAGCGGTTTGATGGCGATGATGACGACGATAGCGTTAGTGATTCCAGCAAGAGCGACGGCCAAGCCGACGACCCCTTTGGCGCCGGTGCAGTAGACCCAGATAGCAAGCTTCCCTCAGAGCCTCCTCTCCCGCGAATTCCTCCAAATCCCTTTGCCAGAACCCTGCAGGATATTGAGAGGAGGGGCCAAGTACATGATGCTAACACCACTGATCCTGCTACGAGCGCGTCTAAAGGGTCACTTGATGTTGACTCTTTCAAACGTCTACTGTTGACGGGCTACGCGAACCTGCCAAAACCAAGTCACACAGCGACGGATTCTGCTGGAAATCCCTCGAGAACAGCACCGTCTCTCGGAACCCTGCCCGATGGGGCCAGTGCTACGGACGCGAGTTCAGTATCCAAACAGTCCATATTTGATGCTCTGCATGAAACACCCAGGACATCCCATGAAATATCCGAGTCTGAAGCATCAGAGGAGCGTAAAGGTGTTCTTCCCACATCTCCATTGGCGGCTGTCTCATCTGCCTCGGCACGCAAAAAGCCGCCTCCTCCTAGCTCCAGGCATGGTAAGCTCATCAAGATTGAGCTGGGAGCCGATTCGAACTTTCGTGGTGCAAAGCCTGCCATTTCTTCGAGGAGTCCCGATCTCTCCTCACCATCTGGAGCAACTCCACAGAAAGCCGGCTCTGAATCGGAAATTTCACAATCATCCCAAGGGACAACAAACATAAACAAACCCCTTCCCGCGCCTCCTTTGCGTGCCTCTGTAGACGATGATGTGGAATCCCCCTTTGATCGTGAGGCAGCTGGAAAGGTACCGGAAGCATTGGCGGAACTACAAGCTCATCCCAGATCGCCAACGCCCCCGCCAACTACTAGAAGCCGCTCCGGGTCTCAGACCAGCACCCAGTCCCGCAAACCCGCAGCACCTCCACCACGCCGACACGGGAGAAGTGAGAGCAAAATACCATCGAATTATCCCGCCAATACCGATGAAGACCCTCCAAGATCATCCATGGAGTCCAATAGGTCCAGGGCAGAGAGCCTACGCATCAGTGCGAATTCCGAAAAGCCTTCTTACGCACCGGCTCCCCCTCCCCCGCGAAGGCCTGGCCATACGCGGCAGGGGAGTGCCTTTGCGAATTTCAGCCACGGTAGTTTCTCCCCAGCTGCAAGCCCTGGGTTAAGCGAAAGGGAACAAAGCCCGTCGGAAAATAGCTTCACTCCTATAGCCTCCCCAGGTATTCAGCTCAGACATTCACAAAGTTTAAGTACAACCTCGGCCGGACTGAATGGACAACCTAAACTAAACCCCCCAGCCCCGCCACCAACGAGGAAACAGAGCACGAGACGGCCACCTAGTGTTAGGAGTATGGAAAGCAGCACTGGCCCAACTTCACTTAGAAGAGTGAGCAGAGAAAAGGATAGCGGCGCGCCGCCCCCGCCCCCGCCTCCACCTCGAGCTCGGGGTGGTAGCCATCCGACTCCGAGCGCGTCGACCCTTGGTTGGGAGCGGGTGCGGAAGGGAAGTGTCGGCTCTATATCGGCTGGGAATGGCTCTGCTACTCCTACGGTGGTGGAAAGTGGAAAACATGGTGACGAGATCTTGGCGGATCTGGACGCATTGCAGAGAGAAGTCGACGAACTGATGAAGAAGGGTGCCAACTAGTTTTGGATAAATCTTGGTTTTCCCTAGACGACGACGACGACTCCTCACGAAGAGGAGAGCGCGAATCGCAGCAGTAACGCAGATTGCATGAGCATCAGAAAGACAATCCGCCTCTTCGAGTTTTCTATCTTGGGTGGGGTTTAACACGAATTGGATGATATTGAAACGCTGGATAAAGTGCATCGATATGGACATGAGATCACTTACACGAGTTCATGTGTGAGTGAGCTGCGGTCATACTGGCTTTTGGTGTTTGTATATTAATTAACAGTTTGACCTGCGTTCTAGTAGCCCGTACTTTTTTGAGGGTCGCACTTGCATGACCTACTCGGTGAAGTTTCTGGCGAGTAGGCAGACATAGATGGATGGATGGACGGCTGAATGGATGAAATCACGGCAGGAATATAATGGGGTGTGCATGCACGACGTTGCACTTGACTTCTAGATTCCCTTGCTTGCGCCTTTGAGACTTAACTTCCAGATGAGTTGAAGTGAGGTTTCAGGTAGTTGCTTTCGTGGTTTGTATGATTATTTGGATATGGCGGTTTTTGATACAGGAATAAGTACGGTACGTAGTTGGTGCTGATTGGACAACAGGAACGCGATGATGAGCATCGTGGGTGGGGGGTAGGGGTGTCCCAAGTAACACGCAATGATATCGCGCAGGGGTTTTGTGGCCATGGACAAAATATTAAATTGCAGGGTGTATGTGATTAGTGCAGTAAACTTAGATGAGCGTGTCGTCTTTCGGCCATTGGTCAGTAATTAACCCAGGTGGTAAGCGGGTGAGTATGTTGAAATGTATTCAAGGCACTAGTCTATAAAAATCATCGCAGCGAGATTGTCTTTAAAATTCGGGATACTAGTTACACTAACTCATAACTCAACTCGATTGTTGAGCAAAGATATATTTGAAAATGTAGGGTTCAGAGAACCTGGGTTACTACATACTTGGATACATCCATCTTGTGTAAAGTGGGCTTCGGGGTTGAGTATGGAAATTGGGTTGTAGGAGGCGATACTTTCGGGGGAAATGCCGAGAAGCTGACAACTGCTGCCTAGTGGTTTTTTTTTTTTCGTATATATGGGTGTCTTGTCAATTCCTACTGTATCCGTAAATTCACTTTACTACTTGATTTCGTCGATATCGAGAACCCGGGAAACGAACGTTGTTGAGCAAGCCGTCTTAAAACACCTACCTATATCGCACGCCCCTCTACCTCGATCCAGGGCCTATCCTTGCTTTCGGAAAAGAAGTCTCTAACAAGGTCTGTAACATAAGTGGTCTCATAACACAAGCCCTTTCAAAACATCTTAATCGGCGTCATAATTACTTAGGTGTTTGTGAGTTTAAGTCCTTGGTCCTTTTGTCATGCCTAAGCAAGCTGGCACCCTGCTTCAACGTGAGGCAGCTTCATACTCCAAACGAGGCACTTCGGTAACGCCTTGGCCGAAGTCGGCGGAATAGGATTAAACATACTCCTCTGCTCCCACGTCCTCTTAGCCAGTTCAATACTTCCCCGAAGCTTGTCATGAGTAGCTTCAGGCGGTGGTCGCCTCAGGCTTTGTTTTTGAGGTTTCAATACAATATATCTGAGCATTGCGGCCATGGATTCCAGATGGTTCAGCTACGGCGAGTGGTTGTACGCGATGTGACATCAGTAATATCGCGTAGGATTTCGAGGTCGTAAGTACCATCTGTACAAACCCCACGATAAGAGCGCAAAGAGCGGCAACATGATGGCGGTTCAATTCCCCCAATATTCGTGTAGTAGAATATCCAGATCCAGTCCCACCATAACAGAGCAGAATAGGGGCTGTGTGCATTATGAGACTCTTCCTCAAAGACTTTGGCCCTTTTTCATTGGGGTTGGGCGATTGCATATCTCAATGCTGACGGACAAAAAGAATAGCAACAACGCCGTGTTATGCTCAGATTTCATGAGATGAGAGATTGGGGCGCCAAAAGGTCTTAGACATGGGTGTTGTGAGGCCACAGTATTCGGGTAGGCAACGGTAGCAGGCTGGATAGTATTGGGCTCTGCTCGAAGCTAATAGTGGACTCTATTGTTTCTGTCAGCCAAATAGCTCTGCCTTGGATCGCCGTATCGAATATACACGTTTAGCGAGGGATAATCCTGTCCGCGGTCAGTCGTTGGGGACAGGCCGAGTCACACCCCTTGATCGCCCACCCCTTCGAGGTAAATGGCTGCCAACTCAATGATTTCGATCTCACATGCAGCCGTGGATACTCTACGCATGAAATATGCAGAGTTGCTCAAAGGCTTTGCTGATGAGGTATAAAACCAAACCGCAAAGCACAAAATAAGACTCTCGACTGAACAGTACGCCGCTTATAAGGCGCAACTAAGTAAAGCTCACTCTATCAAGTCTAAATACTCCGAAAAAACCAACATCAAAGTGTCTTTAATTACTTCATCAACGTTGTGCTCCTGAATATACTGAAAATGGGATTCTACTTTTTGGTTCCTACTCTTTTTTCCCGCGGACTACTCTTAATAGCAACACGATAAAAATTAAAAATTAAAAATTAGTGCTCGTTCATTTCAAAGAGCAGTATCACGTACCACTTTATTCGTTTCTACCAATTGTAATCCACGGGAAAGAATTTCCTAACATGAACTATGGACATCAATTTATTTTACGGTCGTAGCTGCCATTATGCCCTACTCAACCAATTTCGAATGAGAGATGGTATATCAAAATAGATAGAGTAGTAACATATCTGCTCTTTGGCTTAGCAATGATAGGGATAGCTGGGTATAATGGGTAAAGGTTTCGTTGTCGATGCTTCTATCTGCTAAGGTCAACAAAGATGCTTGCCTAAAGGCAACTACTCAATAATTGTGTCAAAAAGCTTAATCAACCAAGAAGGAATCTGGTATCTTTTATGTCGTGCTAATTACAAGTCTTTCCTTACTATCAGTTAAAGGCACCCGCTAATAATCTTGCCAAATCCTCCTTACTTCAATGCTGCCGGCTTCGCTCATCATTGATCCATTGTGAGATTTTTTTGGGATCGCTTGTCAACGTTGGGCAGAATTAGCCCGTGAGAAAGTTGTACAATAAAGGCTATTATAATTAATTAAAACAGGATAGGAATTTTACGTATTACAAGTTAGTTATTTCTAGAGCTGATAGCAGTTAACTTAAGCTAAAAAGCGGCAAAAACTTTTGACTACGTAATAATATTAAGTAGATAAGTTTTGGCGAATTATGTTGTTGTGTTCCTTGAATTCATCAGTGGTCTCCCGTTTTTTTCTTTTTCTTTTAAGCCTCGGCCAAATACTAATGAGAATAACATTGTTTGATTTAGCGATCCTTTTTGCTGTCACAACTCTCCACGGCTGGCAAGCATTGATTCGCTGGAGATAGGCTACCCAGATGTACGATTGAATGGTGCTAGTAAAACACGGATGTCTGACCGAAAGCATGTGAAGATACCTCACATGAAGAGGTATTCGTCTCTACTTCACTAGCACTGCTACTCGCATCGGTTAGCCATGCGTGATTATTAGCTTGAACACAAATATCTTCTCCAGAAGAACAACACTGTTGTGATGCTGAGGTTGGTGTAACATGCTAACCGCGCACCATACTATCCGCGGACACCGGCAACAAGCGAATTCATCCGATCGCCTTTGCAGATTACCGAGACCCTCTTGCAGAATTAGATATATTTGGAAACCACCAGTAGGCCAAACGGATTTTAAAGCCACACACTGAGTACATGCAAATACCCCGGAGGCAAAAGTTATCTGTAAACTAAATGCAAAATAGATCGCACCTTATTGTAGGCGCTAGAGGCGGAATAAGTAAGATTAAGATTGACCAAAAAGTACATACCCAGGCAGCTCAGTTGTACCCTGATTGTACTTTGGCAATGCGGGAAAGAAGGAATTGCAGAGGCAAGGTGACGCAGGTTCCCAAATAAACGGCAGACCTAGTGCAAACGTGCTACGTACCTAGGCATGTAGCAAACGGATACCTGTCACCTCGAACGATTCACACGATAAAGTGACACAATCCAGTCACACAATGCTACACGTTTACTTCCCTTCTTGACATCTCAGGTCGACATTGATGTTGACAGTGGCATTGAGTACAAACCACGTCACGCTACACTGACCACAGCAATTACGCACACATCACTGCCACACAACTCCCACACAACCTACAACAACACCATTTGCAGTGCATTCTGTCCTCACCATATTTCATTCCCATATATGCGCTCTATCTACGGCATAGCAACGCCTATTTGAACAGCAGAGCCAATTACACAACCTCTTATGACTGCGTATCGACCAAGATAGAATGGAAGACCTTCGCGACGCCGAGAAAACCGTGTCAGAATTCGCTACACTGATCGACAACCTCCGGCCGGCCGATAATACCTCTCACCTGGGAGGGGATTTTCCCGACCTCCTTACCCAGCGGCAAAATTCTACTGGTTCACAGAAGAGCGGAAAGGGCTCCATCGGGTCTCGCTGGCGACCCAGGACCTTGAAGAAGGATTGGGGCGAGACTACCGAGGGTATCTGTAAGTACAGATCTGGAGACTCGATGACCTCATCCCCTGTGCCGTTGGCAACTGGAAGGAACATATGACTCTACCAACCTCGACTTACCTATAAATATCGCCTGAAGCAATCTCTCGCTTGACATGCACACCCCCTTCATCGCACACAGCCTGCACAGATGCTAACAAAATACCCCTTTAGTGTGGAATGAGCTCGAACAATCACAGAACCAGGTGGCACAGCAGTTCAAAGTCGACCAGACCACACTGAAAGAATACATCAGCTCCCCGGCCATGATGGATCTCGGATGCGAGTTCGTGCGACACTATCACGGAGATCTGGTGAAGGAGAAGGCATACTGGGCAGCCGAGGACTTGTTCTTCGACCTACAGGCCGTGAAGCAAGGAGACGTAGACGCGGCGCGATGGGTCGAGGCCAAGGTATACAAGAAGGACTGGGACCTGGCCGACCACCTCGTGCGCTTCGTGCTGCTCGCCGAACAGTGCCGTCTATGCTCGGGTCAGGAGAAGTGGATCGCTTGGCAATGGAGCTTCGCTGGCAAGGTCGGGTTCTACCTCAGCGTCTTGCGCTGCTACACGATTAGAGATGCGAAGCAGAGAGAGCTGGCCAAGGGTTCTGCTAGCTCGCCGTCCCCATCTCGTAATAGCAAGGAGGGCTCGAAACATGAGTAATCGTCTCAAACCCATGACGTGGGAAAGAAATGTTCACGTGCAGAGGTCGTGACGAAGGCAGGAGAGTAACTGATGGCGTTGTCCTCGCCCTTAATCACGAGCCCTTGGACTACACATATCGCTCCTCAAGAAAGGAGAGGAGCACGTTACGGAGATGTCGTGGGCGCGACGAGGGTTTCGCAGGAAGGACTAAGTTGTATAAGCTATGTTCATCATGAGCTTCCGCATCTCTAACTCTGGCATGCTTACTGGTAGCATACCTACATAGAAGGAAATGAAAGTTGCAAGCTTTTATCAAGACAGACACATTCCAGCGTCGTAGATGGTTCCTACTACTCAGGGGTCGCGCGCCTAGGGTGCAATGTGTGGCTGACACTAAAATAGGCAATTGAAATCGTAATCAAGGAGCGAAGGCCGAAAACTTGAAGTAGGCTGGAGGTGCGAAAAGAGGCTGTTATGGATGAATGCCAGGTACCTAAGGAGGTACCTTATGTGTGCTTACTTGGGTTATCATTATTACCTCTTTAAAGGTAGGTCGGCACCTGGAGAGGTGCCCTTAGTGAAGCACAGTGCAAGTCACTAGGTATTCGTAGCTGTGGCGCTGTCGTTACTTCTACATCTATAGCTACCAATATGCATATAACTTGTATGTACTGGTACCTACGTGCGGGATAAAATAACGCCACAACTACCTACTACCTAGTACGCTGGGGTATTCCACTAAGCCACAATTCAACCTGCCTTGGCTGCAACATCTCATCTCAGATCTTTGTTACGCGACCTTATTTCCTCCATCCGCGTTTATCACATGTCTGAATGCCTCCATTTCATCTCTCATTTCGGCCATCCTAACAAAAACTCATCCCATGCGCATTATCTATTGGGGGAATCGTTGCTAGTTGTTCTCAACCATCATTTTCTAGGTAGCCTTTTCTACTTGCATATCTCACCATGTCGGACCAATCTGGCAATGAGGATGATCTGCCTTCGGATGTTGCCGAGATCCCAACCGAACAAGATTCTGGCGAGTCTGAAACCGACCAAGGTGATGGATTCTTCGACTTGGAGGCGGACGAATCTGATGGCCATGATGAGAGCGAGGACAACGAGGACGACGAGGACGAGTATGATCATTCGAATGATGGCCGCCACTTCTCCTTCCCACAGTTCTCTCGCTTGCCCCCGGAACTCCGCGCAATGATATGGGAGGCTGTTGACCCGCATTTGAAATCTCAAGGAAGAGTCCTGGACTTTTACGTCATTGAAGCCGACCTGTGGGAATCTGCCACACTGTCACAGCAGACCGCCCCAGCAAGGGCGCTTCTTGCTGCCACTAAGGAATCTCGTTGCATAGCATTGCAGCACCATCCGGATGCCATCCAACTACGAGGCGGGCGTGGTGAGGTCCGCTTCGATAGCTCCAACGACATTATGCTTCTTCACTGTTCTCACCAAATTGAGGATGTACGCATCATAGGGCGCTGGTGCGACAAAATCAAATACCTCGCCTTTAGTCATGATCGTATCGTGCAATCTGACCCCATTGAATTCTTTTCCGCCTTAGACAGTCTTCCACAAGTGTGCAGAAACCTCAAGGCCGTATTCTGTTCCTTTGACGGATGCCTACTCGGAGACCGCAAGCTTGAATGGTCCGTATCCGAATGCCCCAACCAGTTCTACATCGAGGCATCGGAGGGATTCAAGGCACTATATTGTTGGCCTGATACAGAACGTGCAAACTTCTTTGACGACCATGCGCAGCAACTCCCAGACATGCCCACAATTAGCTCCAGGATCCCTTTATTGGCAATGGCACAGTACACATTCAACACCGGCCTCGCATTGTACCACAGGGTGAAACGCCGTTACGGAAGAAGCATTAGGCGGGAGGCTGGGTCTGCATCGCCTCTTGAATCATCAGATGGCGAATCTTTTTACGAATCTGAGTCAGATGACTATGCACTGGACGGCTTCGTTGTCGATAGTTCTTCGGAAGGGAGTGAAGAGTCCAGCAATCATGAAGATTTATCTGATGAGGATAGGGACGAGGACAATGCTCGATTTGACCAAGATCCCGATGTTTTCAATGGATTTTCGCCCCTTCAAGAAGAGCTTAGCGATAATGAGGCCACTAAGAACTTGCCGAACGCTACTATTGTCGGCTACGACCTTGAATCTGGCGAAACTCATTTGTCAGACGCGGCATCCTCTGAAGAGCAGCCACGCATCATAGCGCAGACCAGTCGCCGTAAGCGTCATATTGTCTCTTCGGACGATGCAGGAAACGACGAAGATGGCGATGAAGAATCTACCGTTAAAACTCATTCGCGCGTCAAGAAACGCGCGCGTGTTGTACTCTCGGATAGTGAGGACGACGAAGACGGGAGCCGAAATAGCGCTAGATCTCAGGAGGAAGGATCCTCCCGGTTACAGAGACGTGCGCGTGCCGTCCTCTCAGATAGTGAAGATGAGGAGGACGAGAGAAACAATCACAACGAAGGACATAGACCACTCGGCTATAAGCCTGATGAAGATGAAGACGAAGACGACGAGGATGAAGATGACGACGAGAGTGAAGAGGGACGACCAGCCTCGGGGCCAGTGTCTCTCTTAGCAAGACTGCGTCAATTCCGCTCTGACGTCCCGGTCTCCCCTGAAGGCGAGTCCTCGAACTCGGCTGAAGAATATGACGAGGAAGAACAGTACGAAGATGATGAGAAGCGACGGTTATCTGATGCCGAATTTCCAGAATCAGCTGCGGAAGATGGCGAAGAGGATGAATGGTGATATGCTTGGAGACTTGGGCGCTTACCTAACGGCTTTCGCGGTTGGGTTAGGTACCCGAGACTGGCGTTATTCTGATGGCTGCAGACATTAAGCTTCGACCTTCTCCAGGCAGCATTTCGAGTACTGGAAGGCCCGTTCGTACCGTATAGTTAATTCCGCACACTTTCCATAATAGTGTCTATATCATTAATATTTTAATCCATCAGCTATATAGTTCATCATCTCTAATACAACCTACTCGATGCTGAACTTGTCTCTTCTATTCTGTAAAGATTGTGTAGTAATGCAAGGCAAGCTCTAATGAGCGCGAACGCTGTGTCTGGAAGAGACGCTAGACCCGATGCCGTAACCTAGGCATAGGACTAGCCACCATGGAGAGCTCTGGGATTGCGGCAGCGGAGATCTTACCTAGACTAGATAGGTAGTTTAATTATAGAAAGTATATATTTTCTCTTCGATCAGCATGTTAATCTTGGACAGTGCTGCATGAAAGGATGGGGCAATACAGGTCAGAGCCCCCTTGCCAAGAGGTAAGCTGGTGGAGTGCAAATTGCATATATGCCCGTTATAGACATAACATCTCCGAATATCGACTAGATTTATTTGTTTATCGATCTTGATTCAGCTTGCAACCCTGCGCTGCCTCCCAGGCAGACATCCATGTCAACCAACAGCTGGAGCGGACAAAGTGGCATCTAGTCCAGTCTCCTATAAAGAGTGTTCTGGATAGACGCGCGACAACGAGGAACCTGTTCATGATATATACCGCTCATTTTATCTCGACTGAAAAGGTCGAACTATATATACCACGAAAATGGTTGAAATGAAGCCCGAGGTAGCCTGGAGACAACATCTCTACCTCCAGACAAGGCTGAAGGAGAAGAATGGCCGCATTCGCCTGCTCACGATTCAACCTCGGCAATACACGGCATCACGGCCAGAAGCGCCCCCTGATACGATTCATTGTTTCTTAAGACTGGCCGAATTGAAGGAGCATCCACAGTTCACTGTCGTCTCACATCGCTGGCAAACCACGGATGCCGTAGACGAGACCAAGTCGCTTCTCGTGAACGGTGCCCCCGTGCCCGTCTCAACAGGCTTATTCGAGGTCCTCTATCAGCTCCAGAAGGAGACTGAACCTGTCGTTGCATGGATCGATGCGCTCTGCATAAACCACGCAGATGAGCATGAGAAGGAGAAGTCTGTACAGGTCTCTCAATTGTCGCAGATTTTCGCCACTGCCGAAAAGACGTTTATATATTTGGGTACGACGAGAGATAGGAGTGACGAAGCTATGAAAGTCTTGAGACGACTTGCTGAAGAGCAGCTTACCCTCAGTGCTTATGTAGCGAATTGGACGCCTCAATTAGGGCACCAGCTTGTGCAGAAGATTCTTCCATCCAGATTCGTCAACGCTGGCCCTGCCGCGTCCCCCGGAAACAAAGAGCCGCTAGAGTTGCAAAAGGAGCTAGAGTCCCTCCGAGCGCCGCTCAAAGCGCTTATGGAACGCGACTATTGGACAGACCTGTGGTCCCTCGTTGAGCTTTGCTTGTCCCACAAGGGGCTTATCGTCTGCGGGAGTCATGGCTTGCCACTGGACCACTTCTACTCGGCCGCCAGGGCTTTGGATCACATAATAAATCATCTAACATATTCCAAATGGCTCGCGTCTGCCACAAACCCAACAACACCAAGCGCGCAAAGTGCCGTGCTCAGTGGCGATGAGATCTCCAACCTCTCCCAGTCGCCTGCACTGCGCATTCTCGGCCGACGTGACGACTACCGAAAGGACGCCGACTCCTGGCTGAAATCGCCAGACAACCCTCTATTCACGCTCCTCAGCCGTTTCTATGCCGTCCCCGCAGAAAACCAGCTTTCTCTCCGGATCAGGGACGCGCGCGACAGAGTTTACGCTCTGGCATGCCTGGCCACGGACATCACGGAGCTCGGCCTCACGGTGGATTACCACAAGGAAGTCGACCAAGTCTACGCCGAAACCTCAGCGGCATTTCTCCAGAAACACCCCAGAGTCCTGCAGCTGGCGCGGGGCACCCTGGCCGCGGGCGACGGCTTGACGTCGTGGGCAATCGACTGGGAGAACGTGAGATCGCCGCCTTCCTCCCTCGGATCCTCGGAACGGCCATTCAACGCCTGCGGGCCCGCGGACATCCGCTACTATCGCGCGGACACGGGCACGTCGAACCAGATCTCGCTGAAGGCCGCCGTGGTCGACAAGGTGCAGGAAGTCGGGACGCCGTACGAGCCGGGGCACGCCGACCGGCAGCGCGGCTACCTGTCCGAGATCAGGCAGTTCTGGGAGGACTCGACGGCGTCTCTCAGCTCGCCCTACTTCGCCGAGCAGGCCGCGGTCGCGCTGGCCAAGATCCCGATCGGCGACGTCGAGATCAGCCCGGCGCCCCACGCGTCCGCGCGGGCCTCCTCCGTCTCCATCGACGGGTTCAGGAAGACCGTCGAGGCCTTGTTTCCCGCCGACGCCGCCGAGGACAACGAGTCCCCGGACGAAACCCCGCCGCAGGGCACGGAGCAGGAGGAGGCGAAACCGCCCCCGCCCGCCCCGAACATCCCCTACGTCGCCGCCATGGCGCGCATGGCAGGCCGGAGACCGTTCCGGTCGCATAATGGCTACGTCGGCTTAGGGCCCGCGGACCTCGCGGTCGCGGACGCGGTGGCTATCCCGTACGGCTCGTCGGTGCCTTTCGCCTTTCGGCGCAGTGGAGCGGAAGGCGAAGACGCGGTTTATAGATTGGTCGGCGAGGTTTATGCCTTTGGGATCATGGACGGCGAGTTCATGAAGGTGCATAGACAGGAGACGGTGTTGCGC
Organism: Ustulina deusta; assembly: GCA_023159155.1. Classification (NCBI taxonomy): domain Eukaryota; kingdom Fungi; phylum Ascomycota; class Sordariomycetes; order Xylariales; family Xylariaceae; genus Ustulina; species Ustulina deusta. The sequence goes on along the minus strand of JAJNNX010000011.1, from coordinate 681,890 downwards.
ATTGTGTAGACTAGAGTAAGATTTGTTAGGTCTATGAGCAAGGCTGCTAATACGATGAGGTTGCCGGGCTCGTTGGATTGTTGTCACTTTGGGTTTTGGGAATGGTGCATGTTATATCTAGACTTCTTGAGTTTTCTCCTTGGCATTGGAAGAAAATGTTGGGCACTTATCCTTATCTATATTATTTGAGAATGCAATAGAATTATACCCTTCGATGTTATCTTCAGTCCCAGGATGACGCCTCTGTCAGCACACCCGAGAGAGGTTTGTACATCGCATCGCAACGGTCACCTCTCAAGGGTTTGGTCCAGGGGTTACGATAAGCATCAGGAAAACTTGGGGGCTACTCCAGACTCAGGATTTTGTGAAGAGGCATGACTTTATCTTGATGCTAGCTGAGACCTGTGCAGTTCTGACGAAGAATATCGCCATCTTTCATCAATGTGCACCTAGTGGTTTTTCGACATGAAGCTGAACCCGCAAAACTACTCGGAATATAGCCAACTATAGGACGCTGGTTTCACCACCGTCTAATCGGAACAACATCGAAGGCAGAATAAAACTTCTCACATTCATCCCCTTTGGCTGGGGTAGCAATGCATGGAAAACAACCCTGCTTACAAGTCACATATCTTGGCGCTGTACCGATATGCTGTGATTTGCTGCCACAGAATTGTGCCATTATCAGTCACATCCTAGGCAGCAGCCAGGCCAAAAAAACACCACAACACCTTGGTATAAGCCTCTATATAGTAATTGCTGCATAGTAGTGCTAATTTTTATACCAATATTCGTCCAAAAATTTTTGCTGTTTATTTTGCTTCTATCATCGAAAAGTTCGCCTTGCTGAAAATATGTCGTCGCACCATCGTCCCATTCGGGAGTGGTTGAAAAAGCCACTCAAACATAGGCAGAGACCCCGCGATCTCGCCGACGAAACCCCTGAGCAGTCGACCGAGCAACCTAAAGCGACCGAGAATTCACAAGAACAGTTGACGCGCCCGGCGGCACCAGTTGACAGCGTCTCGTTGAACGAAAACCAAGGCTTGAATAACGAAACTCAATCTGCCAGAGTCGAAACCGGGCCTACAAGAGGCATCGACCGAATAGCGGAGAACCTTACTCCAAACCCTCAGCTTGCCCTGACGGTTCAAGGCACCGACGACAAGAGCCCAATATGGAGCCGGTCAATGCAGCTCTTTGAAAAGGAGCAGCCAGAGCTGTACGAGCTAATGAAAGACCGTATTGCAGAATTTGGACATCAGTCCGTTGACAACTGGGACACGTGGTTGAATGATCACCAGAAGAAGCCAGAGGACATATGGTTCCGCCGGTGCAAAGCCTACCTGCCATTGTTTAGGGCAGTGAAAAGCATTGCGATGGCTCTCAGCAACCTAGACCATCATAAGCTTGCGCCTTTGGTTACTGCCGGGGTTTTTGTCGCTATCGAGGTAGGCTACGGTCTAATCTTGCTCCCGATAGCTTTATGACATGGACTATCCTAACCGCCGCAGCTCTGTTTTGAATCTGTTGACCCCTCGGCCCGCGACAAAGCCATGAACATAATGTTGAAGGTGAAGGGACTCATTGACAAGTGGGCTGATGGCGAAATTGATCTACAAGGACTAAAGGGGAGGTTTTCTGAGCCCGATCACAATCTAGAGAAGATAGATCGGATTGAAAAGCACCTTAAGGTCTTGTACTTGGGGTGTCTAAAGTTAATCTCATCCATCTACAAGTCTGGGAAGACTAAACGCAGTCGTGCTGGTGTGTTTTCCGTCACCGTTCGTTAGTTAATATCCTGCTTACAAAAGCCTAGCGTCGAGCTTGATCTCAGAGCCTACAGAATGGGATCAGGCGTATCAAAAGCTCAACGATAAAAACTCGGAATGCAGCGAGTGGAAGAACCAGGTGGAATCGGAGGTAAGGAGGAATAACGCCGACATTGCCATCCTCGATCGAATCAGGATCCGCAGCGAGGATCCCGAGCCCGAACACCAGTCGGTCAAGGAAAGAACGGGGGTCAATAATCCTGAATCAATTGCCGGGAACTGGTTTCTGGAGACAGACGACTTTAGCTCGTGGCTAGGTGGAATCCGCCACGGCGAGACGGAAAAGCGGTTGTTCTGGCTGAAAGGGTCGAGTAAGTACTCGTGTGCTTCGCTCCGTCGTGGAGTTGCTAAATAGGCCACAGTGGGGACGGGGAAGACAACACTGCTGTGAGTTTACGAGAGCCTCACTAGTAATACTCAGAATATATACCCCTGCTAACTCGTAAGTTTGCAGCTGCCGGATTATCACCCATTTTGGGAAGCAGCCTATTTCCGGAGTCAGGTTCGTGCCTTATTACTGCTACGCCAGTGGAACCAGCAAGGAATCGAAAGCACCCAAGCATGAGACCATAATTCGAGCGCTATGTCGTCGACTAGCGTGGAACGGTGACGGGACAGTGGCCAAGCCCGCCAAAGATCTCTTTAATACAAGAAGGGACCAAGATGCATCGTTCACTGTGATCTCAACTTGGGAGCCACTTCTCAAAGACTTGGTGACTTCCAGTAAGACCACAATCATATTTGCGATTGACGCTCTCGACGAATGCGAAGAGTACAATCAGCTCCTTAGATTCTTGGGAACCTTGCCGAGGACGCCGAACGGACCGTACTTTTTACTCTCATCGCGTCCGCACGTCCGAGTAGGAGACTACTTCAATGACTCTATACAAGTTGACGCTGCGAATCAGAAGGCGGAGCAGGACATGAAGAAGTTTATCACGGATCAGATAGATTCAAAAAACAACGTCACTTGGGCAAAAAGCATTTTCTGTAAGTGGCACTCATGATCTATGACAGAGAGGAAAAGAAGAGCAAAGACGAAGAATGAGAAATATAGAAGTCAGTGGTACTAAGACTTAAGTAGTTGAAGACGGTTTATTTCGCCGCCGGTTAGAGGAAGCATTATATGAAAATGCTGGTGGCATGTACGTGATGTCTCCCACAACCATGAGCCTCAGATTGCCTGATGCTGACCATTGACACAGGTTTCGCTGGGTAGAAATTTGGCTCGGCATATTCTTCCCAAAAAACCGAAAGCCTATACGACAGGAGCAATACGCAAGAGCCCTACTCGATGAGCTAGAAAACCCGAAGAGGCTAGAGAGATTGGATAAACTCCGGGGCGGTGAGAACAACGATTACACGGACAATTGGAAACATGAGCTCCACAAAGCCTACAGGAAGCTTTGGGACATCAATGGCGAGGAACAATACAAGGCCGTCCAAACCAGCGCCTTTCAAATCGTTATGGGCGCCTTTGGAAGCCTAACGCCCCAACAGCTCCTCGAGGCTGTCTGTCTCGCCAATCCCGATTATGCCCTCCAGCTCGACGAGCTCGAAGACCTGTATTGCAACTTCCTTAAAATAGATAACAAAGGCCGACTTAACTTCGAACACCTCTCGGCTAAGATATTCGTGTCCGAGATAGAAAATGAAGACTCTAATGAGTTGATGTTTTCTAAGAGCAAATGTGATAATGCACTAGCGGAGACTGTCATCAAGGCTATGGAGCAACCTAATCATCCGATCTGGAGAGACTACGGAATTGATCTAGTCGCTTGGGGGACATACGCGAAGGCAACGATAACAGTCGAAAGCGATGATGATATTAAAATCCTGAAACTTCTCCCGGACTCCGAGACGCGCTCAAAATGGACCGAGACGAAGGCCGCGATCTATTCAGCTCACTTCGGTCAGTATCTTTTAAGATGTTGGATTTCACATTGTGAAATGCGCAAAGACGATAACCAATTCGTCCATAGAATGGTCAATCTTTTCCAAAGGGCACGGCCTAGCTTAGAGGGTTGGATATTCACTACAACATACATGGAGCGCATTCCCGAGAGTAGGCTGCACTTCACATACTGGGAACCAGTGCTGTATGCTCGCAGCGCCTTGTTTGTACCGAGTCGGCAGGATGAAACAGTTATCGATATCAGCCATTTTCTCTTTATTATGGCCCTCAATTTTTCGCCTTTCATTCAAGATCCAGGGCCTGAGCCAGCCCTTCTACCAGACTTTGATGATGACGATATCACACTTCCAAACGATTCAGGGTGTATATCGCTGCATATCGCCTGTGCCTCAGGGAATAGCGCGATGGTAAGAAACCTTCTCAAGTTCCAGCGGGCCAAAATGCGCCCCTGCACCCCTATTCTGATGGCAATGGATTGCTATGGGAGAATCCCTATGCACTACGCATGCACTGACGACGTCGTTAAGATCTTACTGGAGTACGAGATGACTGATACGCCAATCCAAGCTACCGACAACGGTCCCCTCACTAGTAGACTTGTCGGCAGCACAGACAGATATCATATCACTCCTGTTGACAATATAGTTCGAACTTGTAGCGATGACTTCCTGGAGTGGATGTTCAAAAGATATCACCTGGAATCTAGTCATTCGCTAAACGGAATACTAGCACAAGCAATTAATTATGGTAAAGAGAAGACTGTTGGTGTCATCCTCGAGATCGGAGCAGATATTAACTGCCCCTGCGACGACTTGACTCCTTTAGGTAGAGCCGCCCGTGTCGGCAATGTGCGACTGCTGGAATTCCTCCTTGACCAGGGAGCGATACTTGATGGCACGTCAAAAAAGCGTCAGAGCGCTCTTGGTACGGCTATATTATACCGAAGATTTGAGGCGGTCCGGTATCTTATTGATCGAGGCGCCCGTCTTGATATTGGTAGAGAGACAGCGCTTCAAATGGCAGTATCCACCGGGCTTGTTGAAATGGCAAAAATTGTACTTGAAAAAGGAGTAGATATTAACGCTGAGGGGGGGAATACGGTACCGCTCTTGAGGTAGCAGCACGATCTGGCCGAGTTGAAATGGCACGATTTCTTCTTGATATGGGAGCAGTTGTGAACGCAAGGGCAGAGAAATATGGTACCGTTCTTGGGCTAGCAGTACTGTTTGGTAAAGTTGAAATAGTACGGTTGCTTCTTGATATGGGAGTAGATATTAACGCAAGGGCAGGGGAATATAGTACTGCTTTTGGGGCAGCAGTACTGTCTGGTAAAGTTGAAATAGCACGGTTGCTTCTTGATATGGGAGCAGATGTGAATGATAAGGGGGGCGAGTATGGAACGCCTTTAGGCGAAGCTATAAATGGCTGGGGGCGGCAGGTCGAGATGATAAGATTCCTTCTATCCCGAGGAGCAGATGTGGAATTGCTGAACGAAGAATATAACGCAGAGACCATGAGATATCTTGCTAAGGCCTCTACCGATTCAAAGGTACCTGACGACTAGCGCTGAATTGGTAGAGACCTTGGTAACTCTGGATGCCTCCCTTCTGTCAGGCTTGGCGACGACCTAGGTATCAAGAAACCAGCCAAAGGGAAACCGTCTTAAGCTCGGTCTCTAAAGCCTCATTGCTATGCCCCTCACCGAGCATCATCTTACTCTACAGAGAGAAGATTGATCGTCGGTTTTCACTCACAGCAGTCTCTCACTTCGAGTTCGTTCGTCAACAACAGTCTCAGGCATGCATCGAGACCGGGCGAGAAGCATCAGATATACAACCGGATGTCGAGCTAAACTCCCTGCAGTCGAAGCAGTGTGCGCGAGGTGGGAAATAGGAAACTTTGGCTGGTAGTAGGCGGACATAGATCTTGGGTAAATAGAGTAGGGGGTACATGCGTAGCATGAGTGTTATCTATTCTAGATCTCCTCATTCGAAGGAGTACTTGTCAGCTAGAAGCATTGAATCTAGTATTCCATAGTCCTGTTGATAGAACTCTCTGTTGGCATTTTTACCCTCAGCTTATTGACAGCCGCGCGACCGGGAGACCAGGAGAAGTGTATTGCCACTTGTGCCGTAAACAGTGAGAATTTATTCTAAGAACCGTCACGTGCAGAGGATCCTAATCTGGAGCAGGTAGTGTGATTTCTTCCAGCTTCTCTGTTGGCCGTGGTAGAAAATTGAATATACCATCCTTCGTGGTTGGTTGAAACACCAACTCGGTGACATTTGGGTGCTTGGACTAATCCTGTGTGGGCTCTTTGCTCTTTAGCCAGGTCGCACAGGGTACAGCGCTATCGTACGCACTTGAGACCAAGACGTATATATCTTTTGGCTCCCGAAACAGGTGTTGTTCGGATACGCATACGAGATCACAGGAGGGAAGAGGAACCGAGGTAGGCAAGAAGTGCAAGGCATTCGGAACATAGGTGTAGACCTCCCACCTGGACCACAAGCGATTAAAACCTTCAAGGCCCCCTTGATTTCACTGCTAGCCACCTGAATATCGATGAGCGTGTGCATGACTTTCATGTTGTAGAGCCATCCTAGAACGTGTTTCAACAATCCAGACCCCGAGAGCCAAAGCCGAAGCCATTTTGCATCGATAAACAGCAGCATCTGCGAGGTAGAGAGGGAATACAATTCGAGCCCAGCACATTTTTTAATCAAAATTTGCTTCAAGTCGATAAACTTTTCCGCCAATATACATGGTCGTCCCCGGTCGTACGCGGTAGTCAAATCCTGAAGAGGGCTGACAATGTATGGCGCTGTGAACCCTCCGGAGAAGTCTGAATCATCGGAGCAACCAGAAAAACCAAGATTCCTAAGGATACGATAATAATATGCGTTTGAAATCACCGATAGATCAACCACAGGCTCGCGAATGATGCCGCTAGGCACCACTCTCGCCAAATGCGGCAAGAGATTAATCGTCACTTTCCACAAAACGGTATCCAATGTCTCTCGGAAGCAATATCTCGACCTAATTTGAATTCGTATAATTCTGCCCCGATGAAGATACGAAGAGGCGCGAGAAGTCTTCGTCTACCAGACTTAAGAATATCGGTTAGCCTGATCAAAGAGCGATGCAACGTGCTTCTTCAGGTCGGAGATGCAACCACTTAATCCGGGTGATCTTCGGCAGCCCACCTGATCTTAAGACCCAAGACGCGATTTCGATAGGGCGCTAAGAGCGCGGGAGACCCAGTATGAAGGATTACCGATTCTGAACGATACACCAGGTCCTACGCTGGTCGCTGCTCATGATCTGCGTGTCACTGTGGCGGATTAGGGCAGTGTTAGGCGACACAAGACACACAGGTGTCGCGAGCAATGAACTCGATTGAGAATAGTTGAACCTAATTTCCCATTCTACCTTGGAATTATTTTGTACCTCGACCTAAGGCCTCAGTGATATCATTTCCACCGCCTACCAAGATGGGTTCCAGAAGATCTCAGCGCGAGACGGTCCTCGTCGCAGATGACCACGAAAAGCTGCCATCAACCTCGCAAATCCCCAAATCATTCACAGACGAATGGCAAACATCAGACCCAAGCGTAGATAGCAGCGCGTTTATTCCACGGATAACACCGTACCTGTGGCTCATTGATACGGCGCTATTACTATCCGTCGGGGGTCTCCTGTTTGCGTTATTATCGAGAGTCGGGTGAGGCGATCCGCAGACCAGCCCGTGGCAAGTTGGGGGCGATTCAGGGATAGGGCCCGAATGTAGGTGGCAGCGGCTGCTTTTCCCTCCCCGCGGAGAAGGCCGAATGCTCAGCGCCGCAACAGTCTGACTCGAGTTGTGGAGCGAGAGGCTGGCTTCTCTTCCGTACCGAGAATACCACCAAGCTCTGCCCGGACCATCCGTTGAGCCGATGGACAACACTGATGCTTGGTGGGCATGCAATCGCGCGGCACATTCTCTATACGATATGCGATGAAAGATTGACAAGAACGGAAATGTGGGAATGGGGTTTGCGTCGAAGGGGAGTCTTCTCGACAACTTCGATGACACGCCAACTGCGCTGTCTCTTCATGATGGGAGGATCGTTGCTGGCGTGACGGCCGACAGGACAGACTCTGTTTGTTCACCCCCGAATAATTACCACGCGCATTTCCTCTTGCACCGACCATCTACTCTAGGCCACCACGTGTGCTGGGGACACGGCGCTTGAGCTTCACGATCCGTGCGGCGCGGATGATCTCGGTCCTCAGACCGGCGGCGGGAATGGTCACCATGTTAAGTCCGATATACTCCTCACGAGAAGCATACTGGCAGGTACATCATAGTGTGTAAGGTTTACAACCGGATTCCGGGATACTTGGAAGGTAGGTAGCGAGCGAAGCGTTACATGGCCAAGATGCACTATTGTGCGTGTGAACAAATAAGCTGCAGAACAAATATCAAGAGAGTTCGCGTTGTACTACCCATCGCGATTGAAGATATAAGACGGAGCCGCGCAACGAGCGAGATACCGAACTAGAATGGTCTGTGTGTATGAGGTAGCAGATAGGCTTTTTGCTGTGTGCAAGTAGAAGCAAATGCATTCTTGCGTATACGTGTAAAAGCACAGTACCATCTAATTACTCCTACCTACATGCACATGGTACTTTTCAATCCCTGTGCTTGGGACGCAATTTGTTTCGCGGGTTTTGAGGTTCTAGTTTATGTTTTCCTCCAATATAAAATCGACTAGACTGTCCAACTGCATCCTTGCAGCCTGGTCTGACAACGCAGCGCATCAGTGGTTTAGTGGTAAAATCCATCGTTGCCATCGATGGGCCCCGTGTTCGATTCACGGCTGATGCATTCTTTTGAAGATTTATTTTTTTATCGCATGATGGCCAATTTTCTTTTACTCAAAGAGAGAGAGAGAAAAAAAAAAACCCCCCCACGGTTTCCCTTTTCTTTTCCTTTTAAGAAACCGTGCATAAACGATAGTATCTCATATAATACCTAGAACCCAGCATGCTGTGCTTGGTCTGTATACCAACTCAATCATCAACAGTTATCTATAACATAACATGCCCCTGAGTATATGAGATACAGACCGGGGAATGATTGAGACCCGATTTTCTTTTAGGGTGATATCAAATAAAAGGATGGAAAACATTCCTCAGCGAATCCGCGGTACCGTTCGTTTTGCGCCCGCAGACTGCATGCACTACCTGCCAGAAGACTGCTCTAGCGACTGGATTATTGAGCTTTGACAGCTCATCAGTAATGCAACTCTGCCGCTGGTTGCCAAGTGGGCCAAGAAGCAGTCTTTCGTGAAGATCGCGGGTCTTAAGAGACTGCCACTTTTGAGTAAATGATTATGCTGGCTTCATCATTACATAAGACATTGGATAAAGTGAGATAAATGAATTCTGTGTTGTTGATATCTCAAGCACCTCAGGGTAGGCTTCCGCCGGAAAGTGGCTTGGTAGCAATCTAGCAAGTTGACAAGCATTCGGCGTTGATGCCGACCCATATTTTGGTTCCTTTGAATTATTATGTACATGACTATCAGCAAGCCTAACAACCTTGAGACGTTGATCAGACTGTCATGTGTTCCTTACATTAGGTCCTATGTCACAGCCTGCCGGCAATTCCCAGTAACAGGAGTCCTCATACATTCTTCCTTTTCCGGCCCTTCCTCCCAACGCCAGAGCAAACACGCAACAATAAGATGTACAATTGTCTAGTAGAGTGAAACTCCAAGCAATACTTTCATAACCACGAAAGCAAGAACTAGAGCACCTTCACAGCAGCGAAGAATGGGTTAGCAAGGAGTTTCTCATCAGCCATGACGAGCTCTCGCATGCGCGCAATCATCTCCTCCTTGCTCATCTGGCCATCTTTGACATCATCTTTCCATTTTACGAGAACCTCCTTCAGCCTCGCGCTGCCTTCTTCGACGTCTTGCTTGTTATACTGCAGTCCTAGCCCGTCTTCATGCTTGGAAGTGAAGTCCTCGAGCTCATCCGCTTTCCGCTTCGCCATGCGCACGACCTTATCCGGGAAGCGCACAAGCTCTGCGACGTGGATACCGAACGACTGGTCGCAGATGCCAGGCTCGACTTTATATAAGAGCGTGACCTCGCGTTTAGCATCAGGGGCTGGTGTTCCGTTGGACTCTGAGCCCGAGATGTGGGCTGTGACATGTAGGTTGCGCACCTGGGGATACTGGTCAGCAAGTGCCGTGAGTTCGTGGAAATGCGTGGCAAAGGTAGCGAAGCAGCCGATCTCTTTTATGATATGCTCCGAGATAGCCCATGCCAGACCAAATCCATCGTATGTTGACGTGCCGCGGCCTAATTCATCAATAATAATTAGGGACTCGTTTGTCGCCGACTTTAGTATATTAGCTGTCTCGAGCATTTCTGCCATGAATGTCGAGACTCCCTTGAGTTGTGAGTCACTCGCGCCAACTCGAGCGAGAATTGAGTCGAAAATGGTGAGTTCGGCCTCGGAACAGGGGACGAAGCAGCCTATCTGCGCCATTAGAGCGATGACACCGATCTGGCGAATATATGTTGATTTGCCTCCCATGTTCGGCCCCGTGATGATCAGAAATGACGACTCCTTTCGCTTCATCTCGACATCATTCGTGATGAACTGAATATCATCTTGCATCTCCAAACATGGATGACGAGCTTCTTTCAAAATAGTTGACCCTTGACCTCGACTGTGAATCGTTGGCCGGACATATGAGGTAGGGGCATGGACTGAGCAATGAGCGAAGGAGACAATGACATCGAGGTGGGCTAATACGCCGGCGAGCTGCTCTAACACCGGACAGTACGACGCCGCCACACCGACAACTTCGTTGACTAGGCTGCTCTGGGTCCTGTTATACGTCTGAGATAACTGGTCAAACTCCCGGCGGTAACTTTGTAACGTTTTTGTGGTAAAATAGACACCGTTCTTCTGAGTGGAGCACTCTTGGTATCTGGAGTTGTTGCGAATACAACCTGCTTCTGTTCTTGTCAATCGCATGCACCAACCATGGACCTTGTGGTTTTCCATGAAAATTTTCTTGTTCTCTTCTTGATTCAAGTCGTCCGCGGCGTTGCGAAATTCTTTCTCCATATCGGACCGAAGCTTATCTAATTTCCTTCGAACGATCCGTAGACTGTCGTCAAACTCTGGCTTGATAATGAATTCGTGGTTATCGAGCGCTTCAAGATCGACTGTCGTCTCAACCATCTCGGCAAGTTTTCCCAGGCTATCGCTTAGACTCCTTAATTTGTTTGTGTACGCCTCATCTAGCGGATCTTTATAGATTTCATCCATGACCCCTTCGAGAGTTCCGAGAAAGCCAGGTAACCGAATGACGACCTGGTAAGCTCTCACGACATCTTCTAGGTTGGCTTTATTGCGCTGGAACCGCTTAGACAAACGGTACAGATCTGGAACTGACTTGAGATGTTCTTCTTGCATGGTTTGCCGTAGCTCCGTGTCATTCACAAACGCTTCGACTAACTGCTGCCGTTTTTCGATCTCTTCCTTGCTCATAAGTGGCTGCTTGAGCCATTGCGATAATAATCGACTTCCGAGAGGCGTTTTGCAGTGGTTGAGCAAACCGAACACGCTCATATTCTTTGATCCGTCTCGCGGACCAGGCATCAGGTTCAGGGCTTTCAACGCAGCGGCGTCTAATTTCATAAATTGGGACAGGTCGTGTTGATACAATTGGTATTGGCCAAAGTTAGAGGGGTCCTGTAGGACGCTGAGATATTTGATCAAGGCCGCAGCGGAACCCATAGCCAGCCTGAGGTCTGTTTGGGGGAGCATGGTGGCGGAGCGCTCGTCCTTTAGCAGCCGCGCCAGGTCCTGTTCGATGTCCTTGGTGCCAAAGTCCCCGGCCTGCCGCTCTGCCATGGCGATTCCACAATTATCAATGATGTGACGAATCTTGGCTAATTCAGGGTCCTTGTCTTTCTCGGCCTTGTCGAACTGGACCAGGCATTCCTTGACGCCCAGTTGAATGAGGAGAGCCTCGAAATTGGAGTATAGGTCATTGTCGAGGAACTCGCTGACTCCTAGCTCTCGGACACTAGCATCGGCAAAACAGACTCCCACGCTTCTCGCCTCGGTGGCCTTGGCGGATATCTTGACGGCCAGGATCATGGGCGCCGAGTCGAACTGGCCACCCAGTTCATCCTCAACATCCTGCAGATTTCCGGGCGATGCCTGCTTGACGACCTTCCAATTCGTGCGGGCGCCTGTGTTTGCAAATATCTCGATCCGCTTGCCGAGCTTGAAGAGGGCCTCTCGAAGGAACTGGCGGAAGACGGTGACGGTCATGGTGACTGATGCTAGACCGCTGGCATCGTTTCGGCCGAGTTGTCGTACTACAGAGGTGGTCTTGTAGACCTGTCTACAGCGTCAGCACAACTGCGTCGGCAGTCTCAAGCAGCAGGGCCCGGGGTGTCTCACCGCGCGGGCGATGAAGTTCGCATCTTCGCCATGAGCTGTGTACCAGTCGCCTCGGTCGAAGATTCGTACGGTTTCTTCACCGACAGATGGAAGCGACTTGAAATATCGAATGAAGCCATGTTCATCGTCAACCTGTCCCACAAGAAGTCGTTAGGAACTTGGCCAGTGGGAAGACAGCCGAGGTGGGATTTCTACCTTCAATTCTGGTCGTGATGACATGATGGGCGAGGCAGAAGCCGAATGAACGGTGCAAGAACGAAGAAAGTGCTGCACAGAAAACAACAGGAACAAGGTCGAATATCTGCGAGTAGCTCACAACATTCCTCAAAGTGTGATTGTCTGTTTGGAGAGATTCATGAGTGTTGACCAGTCTGGCGTTGGGATGATTGATGGCGCTTCGTAAACGATGGGATGGTCAAGCAATAGGCATTCGGAGATAAGATAGAGAATGGAGGTGTGATGTCGCGTCGTGGGAATATAGAAATCAATTAAAGCTCGATAGAAGACGCGACAGAACGCGCTAAAGTACCTATAGGTAAGTACATACTTACTTGGCAGTACATCTGACAAGTACCTTGCAGGGGCATGGGTGATTCTCACCGCGGGGCCTTGTGCCGCTGCCGGCTTGTACTACGGCGGGGCAGTGATTGAATTAAAGCTGTTAGCTAGGGAACCTCAAGCTCCAACTGCAAAATTTTATTCTGCTATTTCAATTTTATGGGCGGCGCAGCAACTAGTCGGGCGTAACCTTTACCACCTAGTATTATCACCGCCCTTTTGTGGCTTTTCTCTTTATATGTCCAACGGAATTGTCAAAAAGTGCACAAAATGGAAGTATCAGAAGCTGCGCTCGGAGAACCTGCGACCGACAAAATATCGGAAGTCAGCGTCAAGGTCGAGCTGGACAACCATGCCGATACAAACAAAGCATCTAATGGACAACGGGGTGTGAAGCGATCTGCCGAAGACGATCTTTTGGACGAAGACGACGACAACGACAACGACGACGATGACGACCGAATACCCGGCGACACAGACCTTTCTCAGCCCGTCGGCGCGTCCGACGACACCGCCCCCATGACCAAAAGACAGCTGAAGAAGCTGAAACGACGGAAGCGATGGGAGGAGGGTAAAGAAGGGAGACGACTGAAACGCAGGGACAAACGCCACGAAAAGCAAGCGCGGAGACGCGTCGAGATGGAGGAAGAGATGGCTGCCGCTCTCCTTGAAGGTAGAGAGGCCATCCTGAATCCCGACCGCCGAAGACACAAGTCCATGTCCGGCACTAAAGTCCCCGTCGGCATCATCGTAGATTGCCAATTCGAAAAATACATGACCGAGGGAGAGTTGATATCACTTTCGAGCCAGGTCACCCGGTGCTATTCTGACAACAGGGGAGCCCAGCATCCCGTCCACCTGTACGTCAGTTCGTATAGCGGCTTCATGAAAGAAAGGAACGAGACGGTACTGGAAAACCAGCATTTGAAGTGGAAAGGCATCCGTTTCTGCGAGGGCGACTTCATCGAGGCTGCCAACGAAGCAAAACAGTGTATGGCTGGACCCAAAGGCGGCGAAATGATTGGCTTGCTACAACAGGCTTCGCCAGAGTTTTCTACTTCGACAAACACGGAGGCTAAGTCTGGTCCAACCCCCGAGCCCGAGGCGGAATCCGTGGACAAGTCCATTGTCTATTTGACTGCCGATTCACCCTACACACTAGACCGCCTAGAACCCAACACTTGCTATGTCGTCGGTGGCATCATCGACAAAAACAGAGAGAAGGGCCTCTGTTATCGAATCGCACAGGAAAAAAACGTCAAAACAGCAAAATTACCCATCAGCGAATACATGGTTCTCCAGCATAGACATGTCTTGGCGACTAACCATGTTGTAGAAATCATGTTGAATTGGTTGGAGACGGGTGATTGGGGCACTGCTTTCGTGAAGGTCATCCCCACAAGAAAGGGTGGAAAACTGAAGACGAACGGAGATACCCCGACAGAGACCACAGAAGGAGATGACGCTCAACAGGTCGATATGGCCCAATCAGAGGCCCAAGAAACCTCTACAACGCACAATGCCAAAGATGTAGCAGAGGTCGAGGGAGATAATGCTGAGGACGGCCTAACAAAGAACGCCCTTGACGAGCCGAGGTGGTCGGCTCCGCCTCTCGAGCTTGAAACGGCGGCGGAAAAAAGGGAGAAGCCGAACGGCACCGTGGGCTAAAGCAAAAGCGTCATGTTCCGTTTGGCGGTATGTTTAGCGATTTACTATGACACAGTCATAATCTATCGCGCTGCCCCATCTAGGACCTGGCTAGGAATTTAGCCAGGTCCGCGATACGACAGATTACTCACTTTGGCGGCACTTTATATTCCAGGGATGCAAGTCTCCCGGTGTGCTAAGACATATATTTATATACATAGCTAATCCCTAAAGATAGTAGCAACCACATGGAACTAAAGAAAATAAGAAAATAAAAGTAATGGCCACCAAGGGAATGATCCCCATTGCCAAACGATGCAGAGTAGGTACGCCAAGAATACTTCGTGGAAGGTGCTTAGTAGAAGGTGTTTCGCTAGGCCATGCCAACCTGGACAAAAGCCTAGAGGTTTATTTCTAAATATATGTCCTGCTTTGAACGCTGTTTATGTTACCTAGCTTGAACCTTGTTCTGGTGTTCTGGTGTTCTGGTAGGCGGGTGTTGAATGACGCGGTAAACGGCTTATCAGCCTCAAAATACGTATTGCATGAATTCGGCCGATGCGGCGCTCTAAGAATAATATTCTCAAAAAGCCCAATCACATCGGTGGCCGCCTTAACACCTCGTGCTCCCCCTTCAACTTTTAGCAACATCATGTGTTACCTAGTCGGTTCTATATAAGTGGGCACGGAGTAGTGATAGCAAACCCGACACTAACAGAAGATACTCCATTATCTCGACATAATAATAGCCTTGGCCGAAGCTTTCCCATGTACTGCGCGTTAGCCCGGGGTTAACGACCAATCAAGCTTAACCCGATGGCCCGGGTTTAGGATACAAAGGTGCCCTCTTCTGGTAATCTGCGGTCTCCGCTAATCTCCGTCCGCCTCCTGAACAGCGGAAGCAGCCTGACATACTCCTTGCAAAATGGCTGTCGGAAGTTTTGTCTTATGGATCTATCGGTGGCCTTGTCCTAGACATTCAAAGACGGAGGCAGAGGCGGAGATAGTGCCGTCATTATAAATATGTGTGTGTTCATATATCCCTAAATCATGGCGTTCCTACATCTGGTGAAGCAGCGGGAAACCAGAGACGATTCATATCCGTCATCGTTTACTATTTATCCTATTACTGCTACTCCTTCTACTCATTAGGTACACTCAGCACATACCTGACAGCCACTCACAGCATATCACAGTATCTGGTATCCCATTGTCCCAGAAAAAAAAACACCAAAATGTCCGCCTCCTCAAAGCAACAACAACAGCGCATCTTCATGACCGGCGCCTCGGGCTACATCGGCTCGCGCGTCACGGAATTCGCCCTGCGCGAAGGCTACGCGGTGCACGGGCTGTGCCGCACCGCGGCCAAAGCCGCGCAGCTGCGCGCCCTCGGCGCCGTCCCGATCACGGGGGACATGACGGCGCTGGAGCTGCTGCGGGCCGAGGCCGCGCACGCCGACATCGTGGTGCACCTCGCGGACGCGTGGATCGACGACTTCTCGCAGCCCTACGACAACGTGGTCCGCATCGACGCCGCGGCCGTCGACGCCATGGCCGCCGGCCTGGCGCAGTCGCCGTCGCCCCGCAAGCTGCTCCTCGGCACCTCGGGCGTCGGCGTCGTCGAGCCCGACAGCCGCGGCCGCGAGACCGACGAGGACGCCCCCGCGGACCCGAACCCCATCAACGGACGCATCCGCTGCGAGCGCCACGTCCTGTCCAAGGCCAGCCAGCACGGCATCCGCGTCTGCGTCATGCGGCTCCCGCCGTTCGTCTACGGACGCGGCGGCAGCGGCGTGCGGATGTTCATGGACGTGTTCGCGAAGAAAGGGGCCGTCGTGCGCATCGGGGAGGGCACGGCGCTGACGGCTGTCGTCCATGTCGATGATGCTGCACGCGCTTATGTGTGTGCTTTGGAGCGCGCGTGTGTCCTGCCTGGGAAGGTCAGGGACGTGTATAACGTCACGTCGACCACCGAGGTCGCTTTCCGCGACTACGCGGATGCGATGGCGGCTGTGCTGGGTGTGCCTGTGCGCGCGATGGAGGTTGCCGAGGCCGTGGCGTTCGCCGGCCCCCTCGTTGCCGGGTTTTTCTCGGGCAGGGTTCGGGGGAAGGGCGATAAGGCGAAAGCGGAGCTGGGCTGGACGCCGGCCGAGATCGGTATTGTCGAGGACATACGGAATGGCTCGTATGTCCAGGTTGCGGCGGAGATGGTGGCCGCTGCTGGTCGTCGGGCGTGATCGCGGCGGCAGCAATGGGATCTCCGTTCGGTAGCCTTGGACGAGAGATATTGTCGTTGGTTCTAGATAGTCGATGGAAACTTAGCTGGGCTGATGCGATGCTCGTAGAATAACTCAGGGAAATGTATCCCGTAAAAATTAATAATATCCTCTCTCGCTAGCCCCTAGATCGATTCAGTCAGACTATCAAGCAGTCGATCTTCAAGCCCCGAAGTCGTGCAAGCCAGTCGCTACCGTCCTCGTGAATTGGGTCGACTTCTGAAATCTCGTTGCACAAACCCGCCTCGTCGACATCATGCCTAACCGTGCCATCTCTCAGCTTCCAAATCTCCCCAAGCGTCTCCATGGCCGACGTCAGGAAGCCCCACGGGCAGAGATCCCGCATCGCGCACATCCGCTCGACAACCCACAGCCTGTGCGCATCCGATACCGCATCTACCCCCGTCAGGAACACCGGCCAGAGCGTGTATTTGAACAGGGGGCTGGTCTTGGGGATGAACGAGAGCTGCTGGAAAATCGTCGCCGCAAGATCCCCGGTCGTCGGCAGCGATGGAAAGGAAGCGGGATCCCCGTCGCTGAGTCGTGCACGTCGCTTTATCTCGGCTGGGAGACCGGGCGCCACTAGGAGGATGTATAGACACACGGCGGCGCGGTATGTGGCGGCTATATGGCCTCGCAGTCCTAGTTCGTGCTCGTTCATGACGCCTAACATGCCGAACATGTGGGTTGAAACGCCCGCCGCCCACGCCTTGACGTCGAATGCCTCGGCCTCCTTCAGCAGATGTAGGTATGCGTTCATCTGGGCTGTGGAGGGACACCGGCTGCCGCTCGTCTTCAGGTATTGAGTTATACGCGCCACTCGCAGAACGATGCCCATGAGGTAAGCGGGGCAGCTGTGGTAGCTGTTTGCCTCGGTCCGTGAGAGTATCCTCATGACTTTTGACACATCCCATGTTAATGGCTGGGCAGCGTAGTCGGGGGTATGAGAGGAGGATGGCAGTGGTGATGATGATGATGGTGAAGGTGGAGACGAAACTAAGGATTCTAAGGCGCTGTTCCATATGCAATAGGCTACCGTGTCAGAGGTGACGTAGTCACAAGCAGTGAGCGGTTGACAGGCTACTTCAACGGATTCTTGAGGGGTACTTGGTTCCGAAAGGCACGCGAAATCTACCGTAGATGGAGAAGGGCGGTCGAGCTGTAGTTGGTTTTTGTCCCCGGCAGATAACGAGATAGGTACTGTAGGAGGACCGTGTATGGATAATAACCTCCCCGCCGCGGTTAAGTGGTCTTTCCAATCGTCCTTGCCAGAGTCAATGAGGGTAAAGTTGACGAAGAAAAGAACGGTAGCGAGGAGGGCATCCTGGTCCGCTTGAGTTTCCGCATGGCGGTTGCCGGCACGCCTCTCTTGGATCAATGCTATCAGCTCCCGAATAGCGGTTTGCCGCGCGTGTAGAGCATCTATCAGAGCATTCTGTGCTACGTGGGAGTGTCTAGATGTAGCGTACCGAATTGCATTATAATAGTGTACCGCCGAGACTGCGATGATAATATGCTGCAGGTAGGAGTATGCCTGGGACATCGGAATTAGCTCTCGGAAAGGGTTCGTCCCTCGCTCAGCCGAGTCGTGGACGACAAGGTCTTGGCAGAATCGAGAAGCAACTGCGAATAGTGAGTCTAGTCTTCTACCAGCAGGCTATGAAAAGTGACGAATACGTACAATAGGACAGGTAGTGCCGCGACGAGACAGTGAGATCCTGCAGCAACGGATCGGCCAGGGAGACCTTCAGCTTCTGCTGGGGGCCATCTCTTAGTTTACCGAGTGCACTATTATCATACGGCTTTCTACCATGGGCTCTATCTTGGAATAGGAAATTAGATTCCGTGAAATTCATCAGGGCCGCACTTCGGCCCTGACACTTTTGGGTGACAGGGGCCTCGGAATCAACCCAGCGGTAAAGCTTGCCGTAGCCAAGACATCTCTGTCCAGTCTTGGTGCACTTGTAGCACGCCGGAACAGAACGGTCACACCGGAGCCGACGACGCCGACAATTGTGACAGGGTTTCCGGTCATTCATAGAGTGGTGGGGGATTGCAAGTGACTTTGATGCAAGTATTATACCATAGTGAGCTCGGCGGATGGTAACCGAAAACGTTGACACGCGCACTCCGGATTTGCGGCGTAATTGTTAATTCCCGATGGCGTGAATGGAACCCTAACCCAACCAAGCCGGGGTCGGAGTCACTCAATGAGGAGGTATATGAACTCTGTATGAGTCAGATTGGCGGCCATGCAAGATGTGAACAGATATTTCTTCTTCCGGATAGGAACTAGAAAATCTTGCATACATCACGTACAGCCAGGTTGTGATGATGTCGTGGTGAAAGTGATGGATGTTGCGGAGAGGCAAATCGATACATTTGTAAAAAGCTGAATAAGCCGAGCCGGAGCCGATGATGAAAGACATAGAGCTAGACCAAATCTAGTAGCCAAGGCGCAAGTGCTGCATAAGTGGGAAGAGGTCGCGGTATGAGACAATGAGAATAACTTTTAAGCCGTTTAGACTAGACTAACCTAGAGCGAACTTAGACTTCTTCGTCCTGGGGTGTTGGTTGGGCCGGTATCCAATCATCCAAGAGAGTCATTCCCCATTTGGTATAGAATTGTCAAATTGTACATGAAGCTTCATTTAGCGTAGTTGGCTCCGTGGATTTGCATCTCCACCGGTTTGTCGGCGCTACGATCGGGATCTGTTAGACAGCACAACCCTATCCCATCCGACTGCAATAGTTGCTTATTTATATGGACAATGAACTTTCGTTTCTTCGAGATGGACGAACACGAGAATGAAATTACCATACGGCTCTTCTATTCGGATTGCAAGCAGCTGCCAAGTTGTTCGCGACAGAACGATGGAACCATTAGTTCTTGACCAAGGCGTTGTCGTCACATCAGACAACCATATCGACGGCATAGGCTCTCCCGACTTCTTAGACAAGGCCGAATTAGAACGTCGCGCCCGACAGCGACCGTCGAATTTCCACAATGCATATTCCGAATACGGATTTGTGCTCTCCATCATTTTGTCCATGATGATGTCTGAATACCTCATCAGCGGCTTCAACATCGTGTTGCCCGAAGTCGCAGAGGCTCTGAAAATTTCAGAGGCCGAACGGACATGGCCCGCTGCTGTGCCTAACTTAACAACCGCTTCGCTTCTCCTCCCTTTCGCTCGCATGTGCGATATCTATGGCGGACGATATATTTTCCTAGGCGGGCATATCTGGGCTTTCATATGGTCACTTGCCGCGGCTTTCAGTCCCACCCCGACTCTTCTCATTGTCTGTCGGGCGATGCAAGGGGTTGGATTCGGCGCCTTTCTGCCCGCCGGGCTTGCCCTGCTGGGCCACACTTACAGGCCCGGACCGCGCAAGAACCTGGTATACAGTATTTACGGGGCCTTCGCCGCCATCGGCTTCTATTTCGGTATCCTTGTAGGAGCTCTATCGGGTCAGTTTCTGAACTGGCGCTGGTACTTCTACATAGGCTCCATCCTCATCTTTCTCGTCATTGTAGTGGGCGTGGTCACGATCCCACGGAACCTGGGTGATCACGACGAAGGGGCGGTCATGGATTGGTGGGGATTGGTCACGGTAGTACCAGGATTGGTGCTCGTTGTCTATGCGTTCAGTGACGGTGGCCATGCCCCGGATGGCTGGCGCACACCGTATATTTATGTGACGCTGATCATAGGCGTTCTTTTCCTCATTGCCTTCGTCTACGTGGAAGGCTGGGTGGCCTCTCAACCACTTCTCCCTGCTGAGCTGTTCAAGCCAAAGTACATGAAGCGATTATCTACTGGGCTCTTTTGCGGGTACGGAGTATTTGGCATCTTCCTCTTCTATGCAAGTTATTAGTAAGTGATTCCCTTCGTCCCGTTTCCGCATTTGAGTGTCACTGACCTTTAACTCTAGCGTTGAGACGGTCCTACATACGACGCCTATACAGACTGCTGCCTGGTTCATTCCATTTGCTGGGGGCGGTTTCGCCCTCGCTCTGACAGGTGGTTTTGTGTTGCATATTGTATCCGGTCGGATCTTGATGATAGCGTCAAGCATCGGCTATATGCTCTGTTGCCTGCTTTTCGCTTTACTCCCAAAGCAATCAAACAACGAGCCGTCGACGAGTTTTCTATACTGGGCCTATGTGTTCCCAGCCATGCTGGCTGGGACGATTGGCGTAGACATTGCATTCAATGTCACAAATGTCTATATTACAACTGCCATGCCTCGACGTCTGCAGGCAACTGCCGGTGCGCTCATCAACAGCACATTATACCTTGGTATAGCGTTCTGGCTGGGTATCGGGGATCTGGCCATCTCCACCTCCGTTCAAAATTACAATGCAGAATCGCTCGGCCCCCGCGAGCAATACCAGATAGCCTTCTGGACGGGCGTTGGCCTAGCGGTAGTATCATGCTTTCTCATTGTGACCATCAACTTTGGGCGAGCGGAGGCACAGATGACGGCGGATGAGAAAGCAGCTTTGGATAGTGATGGAAGCCGTACCTGAATGAACGATTGATGCCAATACCTTGTATCAAATAGCATAAAAGGCGCTCCTTGGTCAACGAATATGCTTTACGGTATAGATAACTTAGAACTCGAAGATACCCCGAATCTTGCTATGTTAAATTCTCATTCCCGGGCAAGTTCTAATGATGCGTTGAAGCGAACTCGAGTATGATTACAAGTTCCATATTTGGTATTCAACATGGAGATTCAGGCGGCCTTGCTCACCTTTTCAGCCAGATCTTCACCACCTCCATCATGTGCTTGTGTATTTCTTATTTCGGCGGAGCGAGCTTTCTACGTCCGCTACTGAATTTCACTGGATGTATACAGCTGGTTATTGGTATAGGGGCGGAACCTCATGGGCTTTGGTCGAGGGAAGAGGATGAAGTACAGTTTTGGTCGCATACGTTTTCCGCTAGTCTGTTAGGCTCGTACCTGATTTTGTGGCCGAAAGAGACCAGGGTGAGACAGACGTATTATCCGACATGAAGCGGAGCCCAAGGCTAGGGACACTTAAGATATATTTACGGCAGGCAAGGTGAGAGCTTTTTGGGGAGCCTTCACGACTCTTGCGCATGCAATATATTGTCATTATCTTCTAATTAGTATATTACTATCGCATCTTATGTTAATGTCATCATTAGAGACAAATCATCATTATCATTATCATCAGTATTATTATCGTAATCAACAAAGCACTTTCAGGGATACTCTGCACAAGACGCGTGGAGAAGGTTTTAGCCACGCCAAATATGTCCTCTTTTTTCTGGGAACAAGATTTAAGTGTTGACCCTGGGGCAATATAGCTGCTGGCAAGCTGGGGTCAAGCCTCCGTTTCGTTCAAGTCATCACGTCTATTGGCAGTTACAGCATTTCCCTCGATACGCATAAACCCCGTGATAGACGATTGAATTGAACCGATCACGGCGTTCGGGCCAGGTCATGCGTGGTCTAGCGGCCCCTAATACAGATAAGTGGCTGCGGTCATGGGACTGGCGCTCAGGATCCCGCGTGGGAATGAAAAGTTGGGATGGCGGACAAGGGAGAGAACTTTATCTTCCGCCCGGTCTACCGGAAATATCGATGTCGGCGGGCACAGGACTTTGGCTTCGTTCCACGCTTGTCACACGGATCGATATGCCAAGCCGCTAGCTATGCTATTGGTACAATATGCAGGCCCACAAAGGAACAGATAAGCCTTTATTAGAAGGACGGGAAGTCATACGGACTATATATATATACAAAAAGACCCAACAGTCCTTTGCGTTAACAGAGTTACAGAATATATTCTAAATAGCTTAATAGCAAACAGGCATAAATAAACTATAAAAATCCTAAGTTCGAACATTCGAAAAGAAGAGCTATAGATCTTAAAACCTCTAAAGAATTATTAGCTAAATATAACTAAGTTCCAAGCCTATAATATATACCTTTATTATAAATAATTTTTTATTTATTTAAAAAAACTCTTATAACTTTATAACTATTCTAACTTAGTTTATACTTATTATTAATAATAATTTACTAGCTTTAAAAATATTTTTTATATTTTAATTATTATTTTATACTATAGTTATTACTAGTAGTATTTTTTTTAAACTAAAAAAAAAAAATCTAAATAAAGTTTTAAATAAAGATTTAAATAAAAAAAAAGATTTAAACAAAATTTTAAACAAAAATAACCTAGAAAATACTAAACTATAACTAAACCTTTAAAACAAATTAGCCTAAAGCAGCTTAGTATTACTAGCAGCAAAAAAATTATTTTTTATGCCTAGTAAAATATAGTTTTTAGTAGTTTTTTTATTTAATTTTTTTATTTTTTTTTATTAAAACTTTTTAAAAATATTATTTTTTGTTTTTTTTTTGTTTATGCTTAAAATATTTTTTTATTACTACTTAAAAAAATATTTAAATTAATTAATAAATTAATAGCTTACTAATAGCTAAACTATAATATATAAAATATATTATTTTTATAATAATATTTCTATTTATAATTAATTTTTTGTTTTTTAGTTAAATTTTATGTTCTAAAAACTAAACCTAATATATTAAACCTATTAGCTAACTATATTAATACTATTATTTTATATAACCTTTAAAAATATAATATTATTATAAAAAATTAAATTAAACTAATTAAAACTAATATTATTATTATTAATTTATTAAATTAGCTTATAAAATTATACTAACAAATAAATAATTTTTATATAATAATTAATATTTTTACTAATAATATTAAAACTTTTTATTACTAAAACTAAAAAAAAATCAAAAAATAATATAAAATTATATATAATTTTTATAATATAATAATATAAATATATTAAATAAAAATTATTATATTTATAAAATAAATTAGATAGTTTTAATAATAAATAAAATAATCTAGCTTTATATTTTTTTAAAAAATATAAAAAATTATTACTAAGTTTGCTTAAAATATTTCTATTTAATAAAAAGCTATTATTAAACTTAAAAAAATAACTTTATAATAATAATAAGCTTTAAAAATATTTTAAAAAAATTATTAATAATATAAAAAGTTTTAAAAAAAAGTAATATTATAAATAATAATAAAAAAACCCTAGATTAATAATTTGTTTGCTTAAAAATATTTTAATTTTACTTATAATAAAGCTACTTAAAAACAAATTAAAAATTTTTAAGTATATATTTAGGTTACTTTAAATAAGTTTAATATTTAACTAATAACTAACTATAAAATAAATATAAATTTTGTTTTAAAATTTATTAAAAAATATATAATTTTTAAACTTATATTTTTTTTTTATTAGCTAACTAAAGTTTTTTTTATTATAAAAGCTTTTATTTAAATATTTTAGTTCGGAAGCTTAAATAAAAAAAATATTAACTAGCAAAGCTTTTTAAAAAGTTTAAACCTGCTAAATAGCTAAAAAAGCCTATATATAATTTGATTTTATATATATTAAACCTTTTATATCTAATAGAAATAAAAAAGCTATACTACTTTATTGCTTATTTAGAACTTTTAATTTAGACCTAAAAAATTTAAGTAATAATAATAACAATAGTTTATTAAAGCTTTTATAAGAACTACTGCTTTTTTTTTTATAAAGTTTTTAAAAAATTAATAATAATAATAATAATAAGTTATAATCTAATAACTAGCTAATCTAAGCTTTCGAACGCTTTGTTTACTTAGTTTTTTTTATTATAATTAATTTAATATATTTAAATAAACTATTAATCTATAATAAAAAAAACTTAGCTAAGTTTTAAACTTAGTAAATAAAAATAGAATTATATTTAAAAATATATAAAAAAAATTTTTTTAAAGACTATTATTAAATTAATTAAATAAGCTTATTACTAATAAACAAAATATAAACCTAGTACTAGTAGTATATCAAACAAATAAAAAAAATAAGTTTTATAAACAATATTAGAACTTTAAAAAAATAACTAATTTTAAATATAAAAAAAATATAGCTTAATATTTTATAGAACTTTTTAACTTTAATAAAATTATTTAATAATCTAGAACTACTTTTTAAAATTATATAATTAAAACCTTTTTTAATAATATTACTAAGTTAGTTTATTTTTATTAAAAAAGCTTACTAAAAACTAATAAAAATTTTATTTTAGCTATATAAAAAATAAGCTAAATATAGAAAAACATATTAATTAATCTTAAAATATTAAAAAAAAAAAAGCTTATTTTAATAGTAAAGCTTTTAAAGTTAGGCTAACTTAACTGCAGTAAAAAAAGATGTTTTAATTTAAGCTATAATTAATTTTAAAAAAAAAATATATTTAAAAAAACTAATAACAAAATTAAACTAGATCTTAAAAATAAATAATAAGCCTTAATAGTAATAGCTTTAAAAAAATAAATTTATTTATTATTAACTAGTAAAAATATAACAAAATTAACTGCTAGTATTATAAATAAAACAACTATAATATTTTTGTTTGTTTTACTAAAAAAAATATTAATAAATAAAATTTGCTACTAGCGCTTAAAAAAACTTTTATTATTAAAAAAAAAATAACTAAAAAACAATTTTTTTTAAACCTTATTAAGCAAACTAAAATAAACATATTTTTAATAGCTATATTTAAGTTTTTACTATAGTTTATAAAAATAAATAAATCTAACTTAGATTTTTAAAAAACTTTTATGCTATATTTTATAAAATCTTAAAACTAAACCAAAATAATAAATTTTAAATAAATATAATTAAATAACTTAAAAAAGAACTAATAAATCTAAACAAAAAACTTAGCTTAGAACCTAAAACAGAATATTACTTTATAATATATATAACACTCCTATATAATAATAAAAAATACTTTATTTAAACGCTACTTAATACTAAGAATTTAATACTAGTAATATTTTTTAGTTAAATATAATAATAAAAGTTGCTTTTTATTAAAAAAATATAACTATAACTTATAATAACTTTTAATACTATATATATATAAAAAATAAATAAATATTATATAAAAAAAATAATTTTTAAATATTAAAAAGATTATTTTATATAACTTAGCTTCGAACTAAATAAAATAAATAATAAATATAATATAATTTTTTTTTAATAGTAGCTAGAATAATACTAGCTAATATATTTTTTTAAAAATATTTAAAAAATTACTTTTATTTTAAAGTATTATTACAAAAATTATATAAGTTAAACTATTTTAAACCTAAAAATAGCTAGAGTTATAATAATTACTCTATAGGAAGCTACTAATACTACTATTACTTAAGTTTTTAAAAAGTTCTAGGAATTTTTTCTTATTATATCTAAAGCAACTATATAATAGCTATTTAACTACTAGCTATAAGACTATTCTATTAATATTATAAAAAGCAAAACATTACTATAAGGACTATTATATACTATAAATACGTAAAAATTAAATATTTTAAAACTATAGTTAAAAAAAATATTAAAAACTAGGCATATTTGGAAATTTATTTTATTATATAGGGCTTTTTTAATATTTATTAATAAAAAAGACCTAAATAATCCCTTATAACCTATAGTTAACTATAAAAGTTTAAATAATATAATAATCCCGGTCCAGTACTTAATACTATTAATTGTAAAGCTATAAGCCTGTTTTACAATAGCTAAATAATTTACTAAAATTAACCTAAAGTTTAGATTCTTTTTAATACGTATTAAAAAAAAAACCAAAAAAAAAAACAGCATTCTGTTACAAATATAGCCTTTTTAAATATATAGTTATATTAATAAAACTTATAAACGTTTTAGTAATTTTCCAAGCTATAATAAATAATATATTTTATAATTTTATTAATATTAGATTTTTTGTTTATTTAAATAACTTATTAATCTATACTAATATACTAAAAAAACATAATCAATTAATTAAAAAAGTCCTAAAACAACTAATATAATATAATTTAATAGTTATTTTTTAGAAATATAAGTAATAAATATAAAAAGTAAAGTTTTTAAGCTATATTATTAGAACTAACAGAATTTTTATAATACTAAACAAAATAAACTATATTAATAAATAAAAAACCTTAAATACCTTATAAGAATTATAATAGTTTATAAGCTTTACTAACTTTTATTAATAATTTATTAAAAAATTCTTAGTAATTATTAAACTTTTTATAAATATTAATAAAAAAAACAAAAAAGAGTAAAAATAAATAAAAATAATAAGTAAAACTTTTAAAAAACTAAAATACTAATTTATTATAGCCCCTATTTTAATATATTTTAACCCAGAAAAAATCGTATATATAAAAACTAATATATTAAATTTCGCTTTTAAAGCAGTTCTATTATAAAAAGACCCAAACGGACAACTATATCTAGTTGCTTTTTATTTATACAAGCTCATACTAATAAAAATAAATTACAAAATTTATAATAAAAAGCTTCTAGTTATAATAGATTTTTTTAATTATTAGTACTAATATTTAAAAAATACTAAATATAAAATTAAGATCTATTTAAATTACTAAAACTTTATATATTTTATAACTATAAAAGTTCTTAATTATAAACAAACATAATAAACTTAGTAATTATTTATATATTAGTTTATAATTAATTATTAATTAGAACAACTTAATAAAAAGGCTAATATTATATTTAAACTAGCTTAATATTACTTTAAAAAAAAAAAAAAAAAAACTAACTAATAAAAACAGTCTTATAAAATAAATATTTTTTTTACTCATAAAGTATACTATTTCTAGTAGTAGTAGTAGTCCTACTAATATTAAAACAACTATATAGCTTAACAATACTACAATAAAACCAAAACTTTATAAAAAAAGTCCGCTAAACAAAAAAAAAAATATTAAATATGCTTTATAGCTAGAAAACCCTAATAAAAACATTAAAATATAAAACGGTTTACTATATAAAAAGGACCGGCTATAAATACTTATTGCTATCCAAAAAAACATAATAAAGTCTAAATATAACATATTAGTAGCAAAACATATAAAGATAGATAAAACTATAAAGTTAATTATTTATAATTTCTAATGGCCAAACCTAGAAATATTAGTATAAAAATATATATAAAAATATTTATAATGCTAGCAAAACAAAATCTTATAGTATGCCCCCTATAGATTGCTATAACCTATAGAACTTTATTATAGCTTATAATAATCAATTATAATAGATTTTATTATAGACCTACTTTTTTTAAATAGTTATAACTCTATATAAGTAATAATTAACTTTTTTATAAAAATAGCTTATTTTATAGCTTTAAAAATCTAAAAAAAAAACTAATAATTTTATTAAAATATTTATAAAAGTTTATTAAAGATTATATAATATATTTTTTAATATTATTTCTAAGAAAAACTTTAGATTTATTACATACTTATAAAAAAACTTTTTTAAATTAATAAAAATTAAGCTATATATAAGCATAGCTTTTTATTTTTAAACTAATAATTAAACCAAACAATTTAACTAGTTTTTAAAAGTTTATTTATAAACGTTTATTAATTATAAAATAACTAATTAAAAAGATTTATTTTTTATAATAAAATTTATATATAATAATATTATATTTATGTTTATATATATAATTTTATTCTATATAAATTATAAATATTACTTAATAACTTATAATTTTTTTTTAGCATATTTTATAATTTAAAAATTAGCTGTATGTATATTAAATAATATAAGTTTACTAAAACATATAAAAATATCTAAAAAAAAACTGCTAAAAAAAAAGAAATAAACTAATAAAAAAAAATAAAAGCACTTACTTATACTAAAAACCAACTAATAATATTAAATATTAAAAATATTAAAACTAAACAACCCACAAAAAAGCTTAATAAAAAAATATTAAAACTTTTTAAAATCTAAAAAATTATTTCTTTTATTACTATCCGATTTACTTTATTTAAAAAATAAAAAATTTATAACTTTTTTTATATTTTATTTATTAAGCTTTATTACATTAGCAATTAAATATTGCTTAACTTTAACTAGGTCTTATAAAAAGCAGCTTTAATTAAATCTAAAAACTACTAAATAAAAAAAATAAATTTTTTTTTAAAAACTTTATAATTATTTATATAATAATAAAACAAAAAAAGCTATATATTAGTTTTATTAATATAACTTAAAAAAACTAGTAAACTTTTACGTTATTTAACTATAAAAATACTTAAAAGCAAGCATTAAAAAAAAAATAGTATTATACGGATTAATATATTAAACTACTAGCTATATTATTAATATAATATATAAGCTTACAAAAAAATAAATAAGCTTTTATTAAAAAAATAAAAAGTTATATAAATTATACATATATATATAAAAACTTAATAATTTTTTGTATTAATAGAGTTATAAAATATATTCTAAATAGCTTAATAGCAAACAGGCATAAATAAGCTATAAGAATCCCAAGTTCGAACATTTAAAAAAAGAAGCTATGGACTTTAAGACCTCTAGAGAATTATTAGCTAAATATGACTAAGTTCCAAGCCTATAATACATGCCCTTGTTACAACGCTCCCCAGAGTATTTTGCGCCTACCTTCCTCAGATGCGTATGGCACAGTCCTTGGAGATGTGGCACGTATAACAAACAGAGCAACAGCGGATGGTACTGGTTTTATACTATGGAGTTTTGCGCGTCCGTCGTTTTAACCAAAGACATATCAACACTCGAAGCTGGCCACGAATACGGCGTTGAGCGAAACTAAACTAGTATAGTGGGGTAGGGCGACATTCGTTGTGCCACGAGGCCCGCGATTTCTCCGCGGCTAGGCGAGGGGTATATACACGAATTCTCCTTCGTTAGTACGTGGATCATGACAATATGTGATAATCTGCGTCCGCATGCGACTTCTCGCAACATCAGCTGCTCTATCCTCTTTACATCGTGACCAGCACAAGCTACGCCCATGATTCCTGAGGCGCCCTGCGGATGGCATCGGCCTTGTCTATCTCTCTGAATTCATGGCTAGGATTTGAGGGTTCAGGAGGGTATAGCTCCACGCCGCTCGAGCCATCAATCTTGCTGCCTTCTTCGCTAAAGGGTTGGCTGCTCTTAGAACCGTGGAACACCAGGGAGATCTTGGAACGCAGACTGGCGACGATGCCGCCCAGGCTGCGGGTGTCGAGCATGGGGTTAAGGGTGGGCAGGCACGCGGCAACGATGGCCATGCCGACCTCGACGTACGCCCACACGAGAACGTTCGTCTCGGTACCTGTTAAAGGCCAGTAGCCTTCTGGGAGTATAAGTTCAGAGTCAATGGCATACCTAGAACATCACGAGCCCCTGGGCTGGTCTCCACAATATCCTCCACAACGATGACGAGACGAGCAGTGCCCGCCGCAAGGGAGCTATCACATCCGACAGTCAGCAAATAGCCTCCAACGGGCTTACAGAGCGGGTGACGTACACGAAACCGACGAGGAAAATGAGCAACAGCAGAAGCTTTCGGCGAACGGACATGTTGAGCTTCCAGATGGGTGGGAGCGGCAGCGACAGGACGACGAGATCGGTGGCGCAGTGCGCCAGCTGGATCGTCTTGTACTTCTGGCACTGGCCCTTGAAGGTCGCGAGGGACTTCCAGATGAGGTTCAGGTTATGCCCGTTGCACTCGAGGACGGTGGCGAAGAAGAAGGCCGTGGTCCAGAGGGCGATGAACACCAGGACGGCGAGGGACGCTGCGCGGAACCCCTCGCCGATGAAGATGCAGCGGTAGAAGGTGACGACGCTGGATTTGAGGGTCCCGAGGGCGAGGACTGTCAGGGTGGCGGAGATGGAGCCGAACTAATAATTACTGTGGTCAGCACCACACAAGGGAAACAAACCGAGTGCGGTGACGACCATGATGACAACGACAGCTCGGGACATGGTGGAGATGAGATGCATGCATACCACCGAGATCTGATTGCCGTGCGGCGTGTTGATGATGGCCCCAGTCTCTGGGTCGACATCGGTGTGGCTACCAATGGTGCCCTGCGACGCGCCTAAGCAGCGAACCAGTTACCGCCTAGTGAGACGCAGCGAGAACGAAAACCGTCAAGATCACATACCATAAATGAGGATGATGGCGAGGCCCCATTGTAGCAGCTGGGGAATATCAGCTCGGGTACACACACATTGGTAAGCGGGAGGAGAGAGAGAGAGAGAAAGGCCTCACCAGGGTGGCAAGGCCGAGCCAGTCATCAACGCCCCATCTCGCGGCCCTTATGCGTCGCGCCTTGTAGCGGAGGCCGACGCAGAGGGACGAGGAGAAGACGAGGACTGACGACACGGCGTAGATGCCGGAGTGTGTCGGGGACGGCACGTAGTAGATGTTATAGGACGCCATGGCAGGCGCACGAAACGGCTCCAGATGCTACTATGGTGGAAAAGACGAACGACCTAGACCAGGTGGTTAGTTAGTAGATGCGAGAAACAGCTGGGCTGGCGTCGGGGAGATCAGATATACCTAACCTAGGGAGTTAGTGTCCGCACCGGAGACGGGGGTTGGCGCGGGCCGCTGATGACGGCGTGGCCTACGGTAGTTTGCAGCATCCGTCTAAATATAGCTTGGCAAGGGGGGTTGGCAGATACAGTGAGGTTCTACTGGATAGCCAGGTCATAAGGTGGCTAGGTTCGAGTCCTATCAGCGCTATTTGGTTTTTCGCCTTATGGCTTATCTGATACGACTGAATGATATGCCTACTACCTACAGGTAACTAGTAGATGCCTGCATACTAAGTATTAAGTAGGTATAGTAGTAGAGGATTCCGATGCAACGGTAGCCCCGCCTTCCGGCATTCGGTCCGTTCCAATACGGCTAGACTAGTGAGCCTATCAGGAGGCTGGAGTGGGTGCCAATGCGGCGGAATCGGTATAGGTACCCACTCTAAGACGTCTCCTCTGCAGCTACTACGTACCTAGGTACCTAAGTCAGCCCTTTGCGCAGTGATTATTCTGGTTATTGTTAGATACCCTTTTGGAATTCTAGCAACGGCCTCTACCTCTACCTGAGAACATGACCCCTTTAGACCCGAGATTACATAATCATATGGCTTAGCTAGATCGTTACACTATTCCCCTTGTCGGCATCTGAATCGCTGATCCATCTATCTCTTATTATTGGCACCTTGCGTGCATACCTATTTTTGCACACTCGTTCATCGACACCCCTGAGATCTTTCTCACTTTCCATGTTCATCGCATCCTATCTTCTCCAACACACCCTATTATCCCCCCTTCGCCATTTCTCTCTCTGCCATGGCATCCCCGCAATCCAGTACCAGTTATTCCGAGCCCCAGTACGCCAAGGCGCAGGACCGCCTCAAGGTGCCCTTCTACACGGCTGATATCGCGAGCCGTCTAGTTCCCGAGGTACGGAACAGAATACCCACCCCTGTTGCCTAGCCCTGTCAAGATCCCGACAGAGCCCGCCCTTGAACTGATCCAGGTTGACACAGACGCAAGACCTGCTCGAGAAGTACAGCAACGTCCCGCGAGATCAGCAAGTAGAACATGTGCACCTCATCGTAAGTCGCCTCATCGCAGCAGCCCGGCGGATCGGATGAGATCAGGTCAGACCAGAGCTGACGGCGGTCCAACCAGCGCGACAAAGCCTGGGACATCCGCGCGTACCCGTGCATCGACCTCGGCGTGTGGCTGACGCCCCAGCTGTGCCGGCTCCCCGCGTACCCGGGCATCGTGTCCCGCCTCAAGGGCGGCGCATCCTTCATGGACGTGGGCACCTTCATCGGGCACGACCTGCGCCGCCTGGTGTACGACGGCGCGCCCTCGGAGAACCTCTTCGGCGTCGACATCGTCAACCACGTCGACCTGGGCTACGAGTTCTTCCGCGACCGCGACCGCTTCCGCGGCGCCTTCATCGAGGCCGATTTCCTGTCGTCCTCATCCCCGGAGCTCGTCGCGCTGAAGAGCAAGATCGACATCGTCCTCGTCTCCCAGCTGCTGCATCAGTGGGACTGGGATGATCAAGTGAAGGCTCTGGAGACGCTTATCGGGTTCACGCGGCCGGGATCCTCGATCGTAGGGAATCAGATCGGGAATCCAACCGCGCAGAGCGTGCCAGTCAAGCGGGACCCGTCGGTCAAGACTTGGCGGCACAATACCGAGAGTCTTGATGAGATGTTTCAGCAGGCTGGTAGGGAGACGGGGTCGAAGTGGGAGACGCAGGCTTGGCTGCGCTCTAGCGAGGAGATGGGTTGGGATGACAAGGCTTTTGCGTGGATGGAGCCGAATGTGTGTGTTATTGAATTCGTGGCTAATCGTGTATCGTAACTGATGAAATGAAGACGAATGAATGAGAGCGTTCACTGGGCATCCCTCGGATATTCATATAGCCATGTTCAATACAAACTGAGGTGGTAAACTCTCTCTCATCAGACGCTAGAAAATGGGCACGGTTTATTGATATATACTAAGTAACTACTTTGAGTCACCTACATACATAGTAGTTTTGGCAGTGACACTTGTAGTGTGGTAGGGAAAACGGTACTCATAGGCCCACTAAGAATTACCACCCCCGTCCTTTGGGACATGACATCAATAGTGTACAACAACCTTACAGTAGCAGCAAAAGTTTACCAGTAGAGGCAGCAACAGGAGTGATGGGGACCGGGCTCGGCCGGTGACTTTAAACGCTAATACTAATTGGTCGCTGTACTACGGGTGGCACTTCGAGGGAAAGCACAAAGGAAAAAAGTGTGAACGTCATGTCATCTCTGGCAGCCCATTCCTCCTCAAACACACTCGAGCTGCTATCCTCACCACCACACCAAAGCCATCATGACTGCCACGCCGCTGCTGTCGCTCCTCGCGTGTTTTGTTGCCGCTTCCGCGGCATATCGGCTGTACATGGCCTATAAACTGCGACTCGCGGCCCAACAGCATGGATGCCAGTCCGCAACCCGCTACAAGCACAAAGACCCTGTCTTCGGTCTGGATATCTTTCTGCGCACGGGAGATGCAATTACCAAAAACCAATTTCTGGTTGAGCACCAGCGGCGATATGATACATATGGCCATACTTTCGAAGCTCTAAACTTCGGTTCGCGTGCCATATATTCTGTTCATCCAGAAAACATTCGAGCAGTCTTCTCCAAGAATGCTGCAGACTGGGGCATTCAGCCTCTGCGACTACGCAATATGAGCCCATTCTGCGGCATGGGATTTATCACAACCGACGGCTCTGACTGGAAGCTCTCCCACGACCTGCTCAAGCCCAGCTTCCACAGGTCCAATATCTCCGATTTCGGTCCTCTTGAACAGCATCTGCGTATTCTACTAGAGCAGATCCCAAAAGACGGCTCTAAGTTTGATTTACAGCCATATATCTTAAGACTGGTTTGTCTTCCTAATCCCCACCTACCCTCCCAGCGCACTAACACATGCGCTCCAGTACCTCGATATGAATACGCTCTTCCTGTTCGGAGAGCCTATTGGCATACTTTCAGGCACTCCTCCATCGCATGCAGAGGGCTTTCTCGATGCATTCCAGGCTGGCTTCAACGGCTGCGGACTACGCATCGCCCTGGGACCTCTAAACTTCTTGATGCCAAAGGGTGCCTGGCTCAAGGCATGCGACAAAGTTCACAAATTTGCCAATTTATATGTTGACAGAGCTATCAAGTATCGCAAAAAGATCAGCTCGCTTGAAGACAGCCAAGATAAGACAAATCAACGTACTCTGCTGTTCAACATGGCACGAAAGACCGATGATCGGACCATTCTGCGGAACCAGACAGTGCAAGCCATGATGGCATCAACGGAAACAACCGCTTCTCTAATCAGCCATGTCATCCGAAACTTGGCCAGCAACCCTACTATATGTGCCCATGTACGAGCTGAAGTCCTAGCCCTGGGTGATGCGCCACTTGATTTCGACCAGTTACCGCGGATCAAGTCTCTACAACATGTCATCACTGAAAGTAGGCCTGCTAACTTTGATTCTATATCAGAAGCTATCGCTAACTTAATGACAAGCCCTTCGCCTATACCCTGTGTTTCCCCAGAACAATCGCATTTCTTTGAAAGACACAGTCCTACCCGCCGGAGGAGGCTCGGATGGCACTGCTCCAGTGTTCGCTCCAGCCGGCACTCTGTTCGATACCTCCTTCTCTACGCTCCACCGCGATCCGAAGATCTGGGGTCCTGATGCTAATGAATTTCGCCCCTCCCGCTGGGAGAACGATTACAGCCCTCCCCCATTCACGTTCATGCCATTTGGAGCTGGGCCTCGGCAGTGCTTGGCACAGCAAAAGGCGACTATGGAGACCTCCTATATAATATCGCGCATCTTGCAGGAGTTTAGTGGAATCAAGAGCGAAGACGAGAAGCCCTATCAGGCACAGGTAGCTCTAACAGCAAAGAGCGCTCACGGATGTCTGGTGTCCCTCACCCGAGCAGCAGGACAAATTGTTGAGTAGGGACCTGGGACAAAATCAGCAATCCTAGTAATATACTGCTTCCTACGATGTGCTATCAAGCCCGGGATATTATCCCCTCTAGCAGCAAACACCTTGCCTCATCACCTGCCTGCCTGAAATGATGGTCCCCAGCGATAGCCCACGCTTCTCGGGACCGCACTCCACGGAATGCCAGCCCACCCAACTTCCAACGCTAGCCATCCATTATCCAACCCAAACCTCCCACTCTGACTATGTAACCTCTAGTAAGCTCAGCCAACCCATGGCTCCTTGCATCGTGGCGTCTTACTCCGTACACCTTGGCGAATCAGCGACGGTTCATCCCGTAGGAGCGGTGGGGTTGATCCAGTGGGCTTGGATTGCGTATATGTACTGCGTAGGTATTGGTTTCATTCAATTAAGAAGGGCAGTAGTCGATGCGACGCTACCTCCCTTGATCAGACCGCCACTTGAGAAGGTTGATTATGCACGGCATCTGAATAGGAGACATACATACAACAAACAAGCGCAGCAAACTAATCTGCACTCGACATGGGCAAAACCACGTGAATGACCTACTTGATCACGCTTTGATACGATCCCGAGTTTGGGTTGTTATGAAAGAAAATATAAACAAAATAATAAAAGTAAACGAGAACATCAACGAAGGCTATAAATTTATATCTAGCTATGC
Organism: Ustulina deusta; assembly: GCA_023159155.1. Taxonomy (NCBI): domain Eukaryota; kingdom Fungi; phylum Ascomycota; class Sordariomycetes; order Xylariales; family Xylariaceae; genus Ustulina; species Ustulina deusta. The sequence goes on along the minus strand of JAJNNX010000011.1, from coordinate 646,017 downwards.
TTGAGAGAATCAATTACCGGTATGTCTTTAAGTAGCGGCAAAAACAACGTTCCTAGTGCCTTGTCAGCAATAGCAGCTTATATACTCCGTAACACTTTAAGAATGTTACAGTTATCCAAGCTATTCAAAAGTACGAGAGTGAGTCACACCGAGATCCTTGACAAGGCCGCCGACCAATATTATATTGTCGTCGCCTATAACCCGGTGCAAAGCTCACGAGGGTAAAAGGGTCACAGGAGAAGTAATCATAATAATATTCCCTTGGAATTTTGGTATGACATGACGAAACTAAACACCATGCCTAGAAATCAACAGCTATCCCCTCACTAGGAAATTCCAAGAGGCTATCTTCCACATCATTAATCCCCGGGCTAGCGAAGGGCCCTTCCAATTCAGGTCCCAAATGGTCGAGGGGTATACTTTTTCCGTCCTTGACATCTATGTCTGGCATGTTAAAACCAGGCATTTCCTGTATTGGAAAACCCCAAACGGTATCGTTCGTACCGTTAAACTCGCTGGCACCAGTGATGAGCGCTTCCCATTCTATATCCAAGAAGTTAGAGTGCATACTTTGCCCATCCGCGAAATTTGTGTCTCGCATGTCAAAATTCGAGACGTCCTCTCTCGTCGTAACACTCGGTCTCCATGTCTCCACCTGGCCTGTTGCGTGATTGCTCACAATACTATGGCTGGTACTAGTAGTTGGCACTTCAGAGTTGGTCTCTACTGGGGCTAGCAGCACACTCTGTTGGACCACACTACCTGTCTCGGCGATGCCCTTAATCTCTGCTATAACTCCATTGTTTTCTAGCGTCCAGGGTGAAGTGAAACCATAGATTGCCATGTGTTCATTGGCGAAGTCAAGATGACTGGACTGGGTGGGTGTAGGGTCTACGCCGTTTCGTGGTGTCGGAGGTATGCAATTCGGCTCGTGGTGCAGGTACACGATTTCTGTGGCTCCCTCAACCTCATCATCAGAAATATTGTCTTCGTCGGAAGAACCATCGCCAGATGACCTCAAGCTATACTGGGCATCAAATACATTGTCCCAAACGTCAGTGTGTTCGTTATACCGGACCAGGACTTGATGGTCATCCGGGTTACCAAGACTATCGGAAAGGCGTTGGTCCCTTTCTCCCCATGACCCGTATTGCTTAAGATGCTCTGCAACACAATGGTGGCCGTACATGACTGCGAACATAACAGATTGGACATAATATATCCGCATGTCTTTTTTGAGGTTGGCGCCCCTTTCTAAGAGAAGGAGGACCACATCGAGCCTGCCTTGCGCTGCTGCGGTCTCAAGAGTTGTCCAGTACGGAAACCGCCCTGACACATCATTTATGTCCGCCCCTCCATCAATCAGCAATCTTGCCATATTGAGAAGCCCTTTATCTGCTGCAAATCTCAATGCTTTTTTTGTTGCCAGTAGTCAGAATGATGGATTCATCACGTTCATTCGGTCCAGGAGACACTTGACTATGTTCAAGTGGCCCTGGAATACCGCCAACTCCAGTGTTGTATAGTTTGAGTACAGGGAATAATTCGGATTGGCACCAGCATCAAGGAGAAAGCAGACAATCTCCATATGACCACCTCCCACAGATAGCTCTAGAGGGGTAAACGCTCTCCCAGCGGATTTCAAGGCGCAAATGTCGAAAGAGTCAAGGAGTGTGCTATACTTGCGCACTTTTTCCACATCTCCAGATTGAATGGCATGGGCAAGCATTGCTGCACGACATGAGAAATCCATGCTGTGCAGAGGTAACTCTGTCCGTACAGTGTCTGGGATCTTATGCTTCCCAAGTTTACCTTCCATTAAAGCCACCCCATCACTGACTTGGAGAGTAAACCCCCGTTGGATCATTTCTTCGACGATGGGAATACTACCAGACATCAGTGCCGCTGAAAGGGGTGTGATGCCATTACCCCGATAATTCGGACACTCCTGGTACAACAATGGGATCTTGAAAAAATCAAGATCGCAATAGAACGACTTGGCTGCCCCGGGAAGAAAGGGATCGCGTAAGAACAGAGATACAAGGTCCCATTGGCGTTTCGATATTGAAAGTACCAGGGACGAAGCTTCGAGGCTATCGATCTTCCCTGTGGGTCGATACTCTAAGCTAACACCCCCCCTTGCGAACCACCCCATCGCGACCCAGCCACCAAAATAGCCACCTACCAACTTTTGAAACCATTATTTATAGCACAACATAGTATTTATAGCTAACCTTAGTGTTTTTATTAAATATTAAAATGTTTTAATCTTAATTATATCTTTAGTTTTTGTTTCTTTTGCTTTTAGTATATCCTTATTTTTAGTTTTATTTATATATAGCGTTTACTATTGCAATTTTTGCTTAACTTGCTATATATAAGTTATATAAATAAAATAATAACTAGGTAGCAATTTAATTAATTTGCGTTTTAATATAATCTTTTTAGCTAGTTTGGTTTTTAATAGCTTAACGTATGTTTTTAAAATTATAATTTTTTTGGCTTTTTAATTAAAAGCTTTGCTAGTTTTTATAAAAAATAGCTTTTATAATAAATTATTAAAAAAAAATAGTGCTTAGCTAATTTCTAAGTTATATACTACAAATTTTAGTTTTTTATAAGTGTTATAATTTTTATTTAGCCTAGTCTAAGCTAATATTTAAGTATTTTAAGTTAATCGGTTAATATAAATATTAGTTAAACTTTGCAAGCAATATTTTTATTTTTAAGTATAATATATTTTAAAAATAATAATAATTAAATATCTTTTAGCTATATTTTAGCTATTATTTATGTTTTTTTAATAGTTTTTAGTAATAAAATAGTATTATAAGCCTATTTATATACTATAATTATATTTTTTTTTGAAGGTATAACGCTAAAGCGGCTTTTAGGTATTTTTTTAACTTTATTTTTAAGCTTTTTTTTTAATAAACTAAAAACTCTAATATTTAACGCTTATATAATATACCTATAATATAGTTTATAAAAAACAAGCTATATTTTGTTTAAAAAACAAAGCTATAAAAAGTTATTATTTATATATAAATTATAGCTATTATATATTAGTATAACTTATATATTGCTAAAACAACTTTAAACAAATAAAATAAAAATATTAATAAACTAATTAATAATAATAAAGTTATAAGTTTATTTATTAAACAAAGTTTTAAACTACTAGTTTTTAAATAGATTATAATTTATATTTAGAAATTATTAATTTTAAATATTAACTTTTTTAAAAATAAGCAGTAGTAGTAAAATAATACTTTTACTGCTAATATACTTAAAAAATATTATTTATTTGCTTTTTTTAATGTTTTTTTTTAAAGCTATATATATTAAAGCTTTATAAACAACCTAATAACTTTTTTTTACGCTTTAGCTAATGCTTATTTTGTTAGTATTAAAAAATTGTTTTAAAAATATATTTGCTAATTTAAAAACTTCGAAATATTTAAAAAATAGCTTAATATTAGCTATAGTTATTTTATTAACGCATAAATAGCTAATAAACGTTAATCTAGCAGTTTTTAGTTCAAAATTACAAAAAAAAAATATATATATGCTACAACTTTCTAAATATTCTAAAATCTCTAAAAACTAATAATATATGTTCAGCTATATACTTAAATTTAACTATTAAAAATATAAAGCCTAGCTTAGTTTAATTTATAGCTTAATTAGCTAGTTTAGTTTTAAAATATAAAAATAAGATCTAAAAATATTAGTATAACTATTTTTTAGTTAAAATATTATTAAAGCAGTAGTATATATATACCGGTTAATACTTTATTAAATAGCTACTTATTTTTACAAAGTACCAAGTTAAGCAGCACAAACTACAGCCGTTACACGCTATTAGTCGCTATATAAAAACATTACAATAAAAAAAAATTAATTCTAAAAAAAATAAAAGTAAAAAAAAAACATAAAAACTAAACGCAGTTGCGTTATTTAACAATTTTTAATTAAGGTAGTTAGGGTCAGTAGCGCGTTTTTAGCTAGGTCGCAATAGGGTAGTTCGCAAGGGGGGGTGTTAGCTTACCAGGAGTTTCCAAATAGAATAATCTTTCGACTGAACAGCGGCCTCAGTAGCCAAGTAGAGATCTCTTGATGTGTATGGCTCCCCCGAAGAGAAGTAGAATCGAATTATTTTCGCACTCCCTAACTTTATAGCAGCTCCGAAAGCCGTCTGGTCAAAAGTGCGTCTATCCGTATCTACGTTCGGCTCCCCAGAAATAACCTTAGAAATAATGCCAGAAATTAAGGCGTCATCATCCGAATCTCCATTAAGCAGATCAAAGTGAGATAGAAGAAGCCGAACCGTGTCGACGTCTTCGCTTTCAAGCGGGCATGGCGGGCAAGGTGGCGCCAGACACCGAAGAGGGTAGTTATATATAGAATAAAGAGGTACGTGGCGCACGTTGCAATCAGCACGATTGGTAAGTTGCCGCACCAAATTCTTATTCCCATTGTACGCCGCAACATGTATCGGGCAAAGTATTTTTGTTTCGTGGACCTTGTCTTGTAATGTTAGACCAACGTTTGCTCCTAAATCTAAAAATACTTTAGCTATGCTGGTATCCAGGTTCTATGCTGAAGCAACTAAAGGTGTGATTCCCTCGAACCACCCGTTATTCAGATTAATATTAGTATTCTCTATTTCCAGAAGCTTTAACGCTGTGATCGTATCTCCAACCAAACACGATACGAGAAGCTGTTTGATAGTATCTGGGGAAGTTTGTATTTGACGTGAGAGGACTGGCTGGAGTAGGCGTTCGATAATTTCTCGATTTCCCAAAATGACGGCTAACTGTATAGGAGTATATGTTCTGCCTAAGTAGTCGAGCACTTGGTTTCGCCAAGCACCGTCGTGCTAAAGAACTAACTGTGGCGCCACGCTAAATTAGTAGTCGCACAAAATCCAGAACATCACTATCTTTATCAGCAGTTCTGCTCATATAAGCGGTGATTTCCAGAAGATAGTCGTCAATGCTGTTAACATTTGCCCCTGCGTCTAATAGAATTTCTCCAAGGCGGATATCATGTGTAATCGCTGCGTTCTGCATGCCGGTTGCGTAACGAAGACTCGTTCTCCACTCGAGCTGTATTATCCCTCGTCGTCTAAAACCCCGAAATGGCTGTCTATGATTACTGACCTTAAGATTGGGGTCTACGCCAGATTTAAGAAGCGTTTCCACTCATTCATAATTCTTTTCTCGAATTGCAGACCCGTATACCGCCTCTTTGATCGCTTTTGTAGTCGCGCTCCGGCTAGAAAACAGGCTTTTTATCATTTCCGGATTGCTGTGTGAAACTGCTTTGACGAGATGTAACACAAATTTGTCATGTATGCATTGGCTTGCCTTATTGCGATATTCGCCATATTCGCCCAGCTTGTTTGAGAGGCGAAAAAAGATGATTTTCAGCATTTTCATCACCATGCAGGGGGGGAATTCGTTCCGCGCCAAGGCTTCAGCTTTTTCATGCCTATCTTCGGGGTCATCTAGAACCATGTTGGCGAGACGAAGAAGTAGCTTGTGAAGCTCTCGCGGATTTCTCCATGCTGAATATATGGACTCTACTCTATGGATTTCGTCGTATTGGCCAAGTGTGAAGAAGGCGATCAACAGATCGCCGGGAAAGCCTGGTGCTAGTGCCCAGTTAGCGGGTATTATGCTTGAGAAGCCAAGAGCTTGAGAACCTACGAGGCAGCAAACCGTTTTTGAAATGAAACCAGGGAAGAACTTTTGGCCACGAAACATCTGGTTTGATGATAAGAGGCGTCTGGGCGCGAATGACGATCCCGGAGGGTAGTTCAGGACTAGGCACTGAACACAATGGTTAGCATAGTATTGGGATGTATCGTTCTATAGAACTCACATCTCTTTCCAAATTCATTGGCTCTAGGAGGGACCGCGTATCTCTGCGTTTCCTTGCGCACTTTTGCTGCAGAGACAGGGATTCCGAAGAGAGTGATCTCTGTTTTCTTACCTTCTCTTTTCTTGATTTGATGACTGACATATTTCCAGGCTTCTTGAGGCACCTTTTTCTTAACGCGCCATTTCCGGGGTTGGTACTCGTACTGGTTTTTGCTATGCTGCAGTTAGTCTAAATACCCTGGAGCCATGGCAAGGCTATGGCTACGTTTTGGTAAAGTTGTGCGTCTTTTCCATATAGGATGCCACTTGATGGAGCGGGGTATTGTCAAGCAAAAATAAGGTCAGGATGGTTGCCTTATGTCGCTCCTAATCATTGGACGCCATGGCTAAGGCTATTGGGATGGGTAGAAAGGAAATAAGAGAGAAAAGAGTTGAGGAAGCATGGTGGCCTTTATTTACGCTATTAAATGTGGAGAATTGTCGTTGTTGAAGGTCAACCACCACTCACGGCTGCAGGGCTTTGCGGAGACATGATTGGTTCGTACCAGAACCGGAACAAAGCTCTTATGCATAGGTAATCACAACCTTCTGATTGGAGAATCCTGAAACCTGAATACCTAGAAATCCGTGGCTAGAGGTGCAACGTCCATACGCACCAAATGTACCTACTTCCTTATGAGTTTGTTACCCACTTCATCTTTGCGTGATGATTGGACAGGTCCAAAACCAGAACTGAATATGGCTTGTACTCCTAAGTTTCTCTTGCTTTACAGCCCCTCGTCCCATGCTGCGAAAACACACCGAAGATACTGGTTCCTGCTATTGGTTAACACCAAAACCAGAACTCCATAGTCTGGGCGAATTGATGTGCTAAATTTGATCTTCGGATGGTGTTGAGAAGAAGGTATTTAAGCATCACCGCCTGCTGCAACCTGGGTGATGAAAAATGAGATCAAGTTGCTTCATCGAACCAAAGCGTTTCCTAGGGCTAGCAGCAATACCAATAATTATGTCCGTAATCCGCAAGCGCCTACTACCTGCAGCGTTCTATTCTTGTCATGATGGGTAAGACAGGTTTGTATCCCTATCATACCCAGAATCCCACTAGTCCATCTAGCGCCAGCGTCCCACGAGTTGTGGCAAAACCGAAGCGCCAATCTAAGGAGACCAAGAAGGCTACGAGCAAGAAAGCGAAGAAACAGCAAGATGCTGACTTGGCCGGTATTGGATCACAGTTCCAGCAGTAGGTTGAAGCCGCTCTTACGTATTCAAACTTGCACTAATGTATTGAACGCCCCAGGTATAATGAGACCCAGCAGCCATCGAGCTCCGCAGATTATCCTCAGACAATCAACCTCGACTAACAATTGACCTGGACGTCAAGGAATATAGTCCACTGTATGGATTTGGTCTAATAACGAACAGGGTATTAGGATTTTATTGACTATCGGGGGGACGGATTGCGACGATATAGTTTAACAGATTAATTAGATTGTGCATGCTATAGCGACGCTCTTTAAAAAAATATAATGTTAAATCACCCACTGAAGACCCTTCGTACCAGTGTTGAGCATGTTTGTCACAAACCAACAAAACCAACCCATGTCACGTGATTATTACCATCAACATCTATAATAGTTCAAATGATCTAAAAGAATTAGTAAAGAGACTACAATGTAAACCTTCTCCTATTCTTTCCTAGCCGCTGTGATTTACTGAGCACCATTTCCTCATACATAATCTGTCGAATAGAATGGGATATGCTCAAAGATGACTGTCCAGGTTCGCTTCTGGTTCGCAGCTTCATAGGTGACTGAAGCTGAAAGGAAAAACTAAGTGCTGGCCAAATATGCATTCCGACAACTTTGAGTGTCAATTTCTAGCGATCCAGAACCTGTGACCAGCAACAGAATCGTAAAAGGGTGTTTAATATAATTAATGTTTTGGCGGTCACAGTTTAAAATTAACTCTTCTGACTCAACAAAAAGGTATTCAATTAAATAGTAGTCTACACTCATGGAAAAAGTAAGTGTACCTTAACAACCACTATAGCAAACACATACATGCAACAGCAACCGCTGCCAGCCAATGCAACGTAGATCTTACTTCTCTTGAGCAGCCACCAGAAGATGGTGTCGAGCTAGCGCTGGCACTCGGACTACTTGATGAGAATGACCCACTAAGGGATGTACTGGGGCTAATGGATAAAGAGCTGATGGAGGAGCTAACGGATGAGGGGAGAATGGATGAGGAGCTAGAGGTTGACGACGGGCTAGAGCCGCCTCCGATATACGGGCAAGGGTTACAATCTCTGTATGAGAGCCCGCATGTCTGCCCTAGGAGGCATGTCCAAGTTGAACCTGTCGAATCCCTGCAGTTTGAGACTCCTGTGCAGGTATGACCCCCGGACCCCGAGCCGGATCCAGAACTAGAGGGCTGTGTCGAGAATGACTGTCAGAGATGGTTTTCCACTTCGGGATGATAGTATGGCAGCTCTGCAGCACAAAGGACTTACTGATGCCACCGTGCCACACTTGGTTGGGTCGCTTGCTGGGCAACATGCTTCTTCCGATGTCCCTTCATTGATACAAGTATAACCGTTCGCACAACATCCGCTTCCGCAGCAGCCTCCGATCGTACAACATCCACCCACACCAGGACAAGAGAAGGTTGTGAGATCGCAACCTAAGAGAGGACCAACGGAGATGGTGCTAGTTTGAGTTTGAACTCGATGCACAAGGGAAAGAAAGACGGAAAATACAGTTACTAGTTTGGCGAGCATTGTGACGAAGCCACAACGCGATCTTGGGGATTTTCTTCGTGTTCTGAGTGATTATTCAGTGTTAAACTCCAAAACCGAGTGATTAGTTGCGACTCCTGCAATATATATTTCATGAGAAGAGGCTAATTGTGGAATAACGCCCCTTGTGTGGGGTATATAACGCTAAGTTGAACTTATTTCTTCAGCTAGCTCAGCCCACATGGGAGAACCAACTAGACCTCTTCAGCTATGTATCAGCTGCAAGCCACAAAGTCGAATCTAGACAAGACCATAGTTAATCATTACCTTTTAGATTGTGCACAAGGAGTTACTGAAGATGTGGGAGGAATAGCGCGAACAACGTCAAAGGCCTATCGTAGTCTACAGACAACTAGTGGTGTGTAAGACAGATTATAAACAGGACATGTCAGTGTTGGTCTCGTCTTGTCTAGACCCCCTAGTGCATCTAGGCCAAAAAGAAAAAAACCCGTCACTCACGTTCAATATGCTCGACAGTAGCCTCAACCTTCTCCGTCATCAACTCCTTCACACCCTTAAGCAGCGCCACCGCCACAATAGCAAGGACTACGAACGGGATAACACTCGACCACGCAAGCCGATAAGCATACGCGTACTGCCACCGACTCTCGTTGATAGCAGCCGCCCAAATCGTCGCATTGGCGCCTTTCACAGCATCCGACCCAACGTTTCCGGTCTCGAACGCCTGCAAAAGCGAGGGAACGCTGCCTTCCGGCAGCCCAGCATCCACAGCCGCTCTCGATACAGCGGGGGCATAATACCCACTGAGACGACCGTTAATGATGGCGTTCAACACGGCGGATCCGAATGCACCTCCGATAGCACGGGCTGAGAATGCCAGGCCCGTGGCCGTGGAGAGAAAAGCGTGAGGGGCAGTGAACTGCACACAAGCAACCAGGAGCGTGAGAGGTCCCGACTGGCCGATCCCGGCGAGAACACCAAGCCCAATTTGGGGCCCATTCCAGGTTGGTTTGATATTAGCGTAGGATATCGTGCTTCATCCATTGTCAGCTTCGTTCTCCGTACTGAGAGGATATTTTGAGACTTGCACCACGAGAAAAATAGTAAAAGTAACGAGTAGCGGGCTCTGCAGGTCCTTGAATTTTGTAGCATACCACGTAATAGGGATGGAGGTAAACAGGACAGGAAGCTGGTAACTAAGTTGCCGAACAGCGATTTGCCACGCATCCGTCTCAAAGCCAAGCTGCAGTACGACTTGTGGCACGACCGAGTTGACGGCACTATAAAAAATCCAACCCTCAACCACAAAAGCGAAGACTGCATACACGAAGTTGGCGTTTTGTTGGAAAAAGACGTGTGCCACTAGACCATCAGATCTACCCTTCCACTCTATCAAAAAGCGTTGGTTAATTTTAGACACGCCCTGGCGCATGACGGCTTGGTAAAGTGCTTACCATAACATGCAAATCCCACCAGCAGCACAAGTCCCAGACTCAACGGTACAGCGACATGTGCGCTAGACCACGCATAAGCACCGCCCGCCCAATCAAGCGCAAGCAACAATAGAGTAGCACTGCTAATAAACAGGCTAGAGCCGACGGGGTCGCAGGCCCAGATATAGTCTCTGATTGACATCTTCGGTCTTTCGAGGCCCCGCTTCGGCGGAAAGTAAAACAGCAGTAAGCCCAATGTCGTGGTGCCGTGGAAAGCGGCCTGAATCCAGAAGATGTATCGCCAGCCCGCCGCGCTGACATTGGTCACGGCGCCAGCGCCGAGGGCGCCAATTCTAGAGAAACATCGGTTGGTTACTGTGAGCTCGAGAAGATAAGGACAATGGAGGGCGCTCGTAATTGCTACATACAAACCACCAATAGACCCCCCCACGAACGCAAACCCGTTTGCGAGCGCGCGGAATTTCAAGGGCAGAATCTCGGAGGGAATAGCCTGCACGATCGATATAGTAGACAGCGTAGTCCCTATCAACACGCCGCCGCCGATCAATACACCCATTGACTTGGCTGTGGCCGAGACAACAGCTCCGACGAACGCGATGAGCGGCGGGATAGCCGCGAGGTGTTTTCTATCTAGTACGTCTGAGAGCCGGCCGACGATGGGGGAGAGAACGCTTTGGATCAGCAAGGGGCCCTGCATAGCTCACTATCAGTGTTGTTGACATGGTTATGGTTGTTGAATAATGCTGGAAATGAGAGAGGAAAAAAAGAAGGCAAGTTATGAGAACGGGAGAGATGCCTGAATGATCCATCCCGATATTGATGCGTCGCCGAGATCTCGGACAATGAAGGCAATTACGGATCCAGCTGCCACGACGACGAAGACCTGGGCCATTATGCTGAACGGTGGTAAGCAAGCCTTCGCAAAATCCGCGCGAACGAGGAACATCCGCCAGCTTACGCAAAGCAGGTAATAAAAACCACAAGCTGTTTATCAGTTAGTGACTTGGCAAGACTCATGTGTGTTCCAGGGGATATGTATACCCAAGATCTCCAGCTCAGGTGAACGTGATATGCGTCGTCGACAGCTTCCTGCTCGACTAGTACGACTTCTATATCCTCATGTTCAGACTTTTCAGCTCTTTCAGATGCTCTCTGCGGGATAGGCTTCTCTGCGTCGGCGGGCATTGCTGGTCTGGACAACGTTGAAGTAGGATGAAGATGCGAGGATGCTATTAATTTAATTACAGACTCCGCTTAGCGAGTGCGACTTCGCTCGCTACCGTAAATCTGGAACTAGGAGGAAGGTATAGTTCGAGGTGTGATTATTTATAGTCTTGACCCATGACCATCCCCGTAACCATTGAATGGGGAAGAGACGGGACCCAAGATTCTCTGCGGGGAACCCAGGCACGGCAGTTTAGGAATTTCACTGAATGAAAGCAGAGGAGATGAAGATGGAGGGTAGATCGATGCCTGACTCTGTCTTGGCTTTCTGGGGTAACTGGCTCTCCGCTTCCGGAATACCATGGTTCTACGTGACATACCGGTACTAGCTGTTTTCAAACCGACTGAATAAATAGTATTGGGTGGCGCGTGTATCAACAACTACTGGTATTAGCGAGCCCAAGTATGATCGGTTCGTTTGAAGCAAGGGCTCAATTGGTTGAGCAATCCGCTCGAACAGTTAGGCTATTCTAACTTTCATGATGAGCAAAGAAAATAGCGATTGTCATGCGCTCTGGTCTTCAGCTTCGCCTGCGCAGCCGATCGTCCGAAACAGGGTCTGAGTTACATAGATCTCCAAGATCTAGAGTGGTAGCGATTATTCAGCAAAGCGATCGAATCAGTGGAGGCCTTCGCTATGTACCGAGTTTCGGGTTGCGGGGAGACTATCGTTAGTAAGCTTAAATTTTCACATCTCACACTCTTGCTCTAGGTTGGTCGTGCAATGCATAAATAGAGTCGACGCAGCTTCTGAGCTTTCAATTGCGTTTATAAAGAGCAATGTGGCTCCTAACGTCTAATCCTCAGTAGTCATCTGCGGACTTGCTGAATGTTTTCTCGTAGCGACGGCCACCGTGATTTATTGGCAACCTTATAGGGGTCTAGTCATTCAAGGTCTCTAGCCGACCGAATCACCACCTCTTATTATGTTCCTATTCTCTCACCCTACTGGGCCTTATGCTTATCCATCGTGTGCCCTTGCCGAATGTGGTAAATCGCCACCGAGGCATAGTTTTCGGGGCGACACAGAGATCGATACAGCACTAAATCTAAGCGACCCTTGAGCGAGCGCACAGAATAGCTTCTGCAAAATTGATTGGGTATCCAAGACAAATTAGCCGTCTTTGACGAAGCCTCTTATAGAAAACACGACCGCGTTGTCTAATCAAGCTAGCCTTTGGTTGCATTCGGTGAAGCTATCAGGCGTCTGTTATCTAAATCGGGATTGATCTCATTCGTGCAAGAGCGGTGACGCCATATATAGGACAATGAGCCCAGGAAGATAAATTATCTAGAGGGGAAAGTATTCAAGCTTCAGTCAGTACCCAACAAAGGCCGTGGATCGTGGACGAACGGCGGCATCACGAGGTTGATATCTACTGCCAAGAGTAGGACATTAGGGCAACTGCCCCCAGTGTCAAAATCATGCCAGGCTGGCTCTGGTCCAAAACTGATGCCGAACTAGGCTCATCAGCTGATCCGTTACCGGAAGAGCCGTCATCATCGCTGATAGGTGCCATGCTGGCATTCACTGCAGGGCTCAATAAATCATCGACGAAGCTGGGACTCCTCAACGAAGAGCCATCGTGCGACAACAGTCCCCTACGCGAATATTAGTCAACACCAACCTTACGAAGCTCTCGGATTTCAAGCACTAACCAGTCCTCATCGTAATCCTGGGCGCCCTGGCGGATGTAGTAGGAGCCCCCCAACGCCCATATCATCCAGCCTGCATGTTGCGAAGGAAAATAATCTAATAGGCAAGAAGCATACGAATTTGTCGCGGTCGGCGCGTTCTGCGGAAACCCAAACTCGGTCACAACCAAGGGGAATTGGTTGGTCGCGCTGTCGGTTAGAGTTTGGAAACCTGCATTGAAGAGCTTCTCCGTCGTAACGGAGCAGTTGCTTGATGGCGTGCCGAGAATGTTGTCGTACACGTGCAACTCAAGCACTAACTTATCGTCGCCGTATCCCTGGAAGTCGTCTCGATTGAACGTGCCCGTTCCGGGCTCCAGCGCCGAGCCTTGGACAACGGCGGTGAGGTTCTTGTCGGAGTCCAAGCCAGAGAGGAAGATCAGCACATCGGGATTAGCGGCATGGATAGCGTTAGCGCCTTGCTGGACATATTTATACCAGTCCTCCCAGTTGTAGGTGCTGGCGATCTGCGTATCGTTCAAAGATATCCGTAGCTCATTTCGCAATGACATCGACATGAAGTTTGGCCATGTTTTTGCCTTGTTGTGCGTTAGTGGTGATCTATCGTGACGGAGCGGGTTTTGCTGACATGATCGGCCATGAAGGTCAATCCTCGCTCCCAGTTTTGCACGTCGAAATAAATGTCATTCCACCAGGAGTTACCATCGAGAGGGCTGCAACACCAGCCTGCTTTTGATATATGGTTGTCAAGGTGGACGTAGATCTCTTGCTTGGCACATTCCGTCGCGATAGCATCAAACACCTAGATTCATGCACTTCAGCTCGGGCGCTACATAGCAGGGGCATCTGCTCCGGACACACGAACCTGCAGTCTGGTCGTTTCGGCTCCAAACGAAGGGTTATTCGCAACGACTTTGTCGTAAATGGCCATGCCATCCTCTTGCCCTAGCGCATCGACAAAGGCCTTTTGCATTGTGATGTCTTTCTCTCCGTTGTCATAGTATTGATCAATCATCTCGGTCGCGTACGTTAGGCGAATGACATTCATGCCTAGATTTTTTATCCTTGACACAAGTGCCTCAATCGACTGGTATTGAAGTCCTTCCGGAATCATCGTCTCCAGCGACCCAGGCCAATTGACGCCAACATACGTGACCTTTGCACCAGTCGCGTCGGTGATCCATCGCCCGGAAGTGACTAGCGGACCATTTGGCCACGATGCCCGGGGTTCTATTTCCGTAGCGAACGAGAGACCGAATAATGAACTCACGACAGCTAGCCAGCTGGTTAGCCAGAGTAGGTGTCCAACTCTCTCCATCTTGAAGTAATTTCGGTACTTCAAGAGGAACTAGAAACCCGACCGAGTGGGTTGGGTCTCGAGATGAAATACCGACGGCAGTGTTTCAGCTCTGCAGATCCGTGGCTGTGCCTCGTGTTTTTAGTGGCGACACGCAACCCCACAGCTCGAATACGAGCGTTAGAATAGGAACTGATGCCAAGCTTCGGTTTAACAATGCTATGAGTCCAAAAAAGGCGAAAATTACAATGGTTCTTTAGGCCGTGCCATATATCTACTAGATAAAAATAGACTCGGTTCGATGAGTGTCTACCTGAGCTAGGTTGGTTAGTTAGCTTTCACTGTCATAATCATTGATAACCTATTTCATGACTCCCCTGCTCTCAAAGAACCTCGATTGCCCTTCGCCAATTCCTGGTAACTTTCAAGCCTACCAATGGATCGGCCATAACTTTCTTTTAGCGCTCTGCCACCTACTGGTGGGTCATATAGTTGAGTTGGGTTCAATTCCTAACAGCGCTATTGGTATTCGCTTTTGGCTCATTTCTGCCATCACTGGCAATTTGCCAGCATGCTCAGTACTTAAGGCCCCGTCGACACCCCAACAGACAGGGAAGAGTATCCGGGGAATCCGGACCTACAGACGCGAAAATCGCAGATCTCATGTCCGAAAGATTTCGACTCCTTACATATAGTGATATGAAACAGGACACCGAAATAACTGCCTGCTTCAGGCATGACCACATCACGTACAAAGCTGCCGGGTTGGGTTTGAAGTAAGATGCCATCGACTTTTACTAGGTGATTTCGTAATTCGTATCACATTAGTCTGATAAATTAGAACTCTGATTCGGACGGAAGCGCCTTCATCTTATCAGGTGAGTTCATCGGGGATATGAAGGGTTGTCTGGTGGTGCACTGTAGTTGACTCTTCTCAGAATAAACCGTAATGCGCCGTCGTATATTATGCTCGCCAACTACGGCGACATGGGAGCATCATGGCCCTCGACACGTAAATGCACGGGCCACACCCTCATTGGCATTCAAGTAATCGGATGGAAACTGGATTTCATCAAGAAGCAGAATGATTTGGCAAATTTCTAGTCGCTCCAGTCTCGACGCCTCAGATGCTTTTGCTAGAAACCAAGTACGGTTATCTCTGGCGATCAATTCAATCCTTCGCACGGGCTTCACGAATTGGTGGGATCAGCGGATACAGGGACACAATGTTTTCCGCCAAAACTCACCTGTTTACAGCCGAAATGTCTAAAATACAGCTAACTTTTAGTAATAACACGTGCGCGAGTACTTTACAGTTCCGTGGGAAGAGACGATGGGCAGTGCCTAGATACTACCCCTCACCGCGGATGCATCTTAACTATCTCCATCTCTCTACAACATCACTAGATACACAACAACTCACGAGCTGTGCTACGAAGGACGTGGCTGATTTGGCAAACTCAATCCCCATACTTTTTGTCTCCTTAGTTTCAAAGGTTGCGAGGTTACAAGCGGTATACTTTACCAACTGAGCTAAAAGGCTAAAATGGGAGCCTCGGAAGTCCTCGTCCAATGTAGCTGAGCGCAGCGATAATCCATCGAGAACCGAGCTTTAATCCCTGAATCCCCATTGTGTACGAGTTTAAGGAAGAACGAGGATGGGCATTGAAGAGGAGACCGGCTGTGATGAGCCGCGATGGCGCTCCCGACGCTAGGATGGCGAGAGCCAGGTAATCACACCTGTGGCGATGAGACTTCGCGTCAGGTTAGCTGGGCGGAACACACAAGGCGACGTCAAATGTCGCGGCACGAAAGTTCCAAGGCTCGCGACTTGACAGTTCAACTCTAAGTTAGGTTTCGACTATCTCATGTGGCGACGTAAGCAGGCTATCCAGACCGGACGACCACGTAAGCTATACTGTTATGTTGTTTTGTGTATCAAAGGAGAGAGTTCAACTTCCAGACGCATATTTATGTTTAGCTATCCCCTTCACCGCCATCTTTACAGCCTAGCCTCCCTGCCAACTCATTAGATCCAAAGAGGCGCGTTTCTGAATCGGACGGGTAAGCCATCCTGAATAACCGTTTCTCCTCACTCAACCCAAGGTCCTTTCCTCCGTCCGCGTGCGCTAGCTTGGGAGGTATCTATTTCGTCCAGCTCGAGCTTCAGACAGCTTCAGAGTCCCCCCGACTGACCACGTCCAAGCATTGCCCCTGATTCTTGAGTCAGACATCTGCGACCCGCGGTGAATCTGCCGTCCCTATTGGAGCAGTCTATCTCTCTTAGCTTATACGCAGCGTGTTGCAGACTTGCTCTTGCCAGCTAGCGGAGCGAGCAACATCAAATGGCGTGTCCGAGCTCTATTCTTGCTCGGGGACAACACGAAGGTCGGCCCGTGGGGCCGGCCTATCCCACCACCACCCCCCGGCGATACTCCCACCTGATGACTTATTCGCCGGCGGGGTACCGGGACCTCCCAGCCGAACTTCGCCTGATGATTTGGGAGACCACGATTGACCACACCCCCGTCTTCTGGGACATGGGAAACTACGTCGCTATTTTCGATATTCAAAAAAGAATAGCGTTTATCACGCGGCACTTCGCCAATCGCGTTTGGCCGTCCGTCACGCTGTCGCAGCTCAACCAGGAATCGCGCCATTTCGTCTTCAGCCGGTTCCGATGTCTAACGCCAGGTGACGTGGACAAGCTGTTTGGCTCCTTCTACGAGTGGCGGGTCAATGAGATACTGCTCCGAGATAGGACTACCTCGCCGCGAGGGCCGATGCAGTACACGATCAACTTCAAGGTCGACGTGTTCAGCCTAAACCGTTACGTATGGACGGAGGGCAACCGCTGGGGGGCGAAATTCCCCCCCATGGCCGAGGTTCAAAATGCAGCCATCAGGCTCCGATTTCTTGAACCCTTCTTGGACGGTCTCCGCCGGGGCGTCTTCGATTTTCGCGGCCTGAAGAAAATATACGCCGAGGGCTATCCTGAGGACTACGAACTCATCAGTCTTTATTTACCTCCTGACACCCCCCCATTGCAGCCTGCGTCCAGCGAAGACCATATCAAATTGGCGCTGAAGATCACGGGGTGGGAATGCTCGAAACTCGATGAGATACCGAGGTTGTATGATGATTGTTATTATGACCGCATCGCGTCTGTATATATATTGACGCGGTCGACAGCACCGAGAGGTTGAACCTTGGCAAGGCCGACCGAGGGGCGACAAAGAAGTCACCTTATTATTTGGCGCGTGCTCCAACGGCTGGAGTTGATTTGCGTATTCATCTAGGTATTTGGAAATGAAGGGAAATGAAGTCATACCTAAGAAGCTTTATGTATTTTCCACCTGGTACCACCACGAAGCTCTTCGCACTGGAGGGGCGTTGCAGATTTGGAATATTCATGGTATGGATGAGATGGAACGAGCGGGGGGTTCGGCGAGGTCATCATGTAAGAGGGTGAGGGCTATTTATGTACACGAAAAGATGTTCTATGTCTCATATGGCACATGTTACATTTCTCCGAGCTACTCATCAACACGATCGACAGAGTTCATGTAGTGCGTGGTTAAGATGCAATCATGTCTTAGCCCATCTTCCAACGAGAATAGAACAGTCTACCGCTCACACGAACTTTTTCTTGTGCCTTAATGTAGCCAAGACTCGAAATAGTAACTATTACAGTAGTTAACGAGGCTCAAAGTCAGAAGCACGTATTCAAAGCTCCCCGTTCGGTTTACGAAACCTCAACGTCTTGTGCACCGTGCCGTCTCAACTGCGCAACCTCGTAGTAGGTAATACCAATTTCACCCCTTTAGCTTAACTTCACTATTCACTCACCCACTCACTCACTCCCCATTTCGACCCCTCAGACCCATTAGGAAATCCCATCGCACCTATCGTAGACGGCTACCTAGCCCACTATCCATGCAGTTCTCTCCGCGACAGATACTACCCGTACCCAGCATCCCGTGCCGTGCCGTGCCGCGTGAGCCGACAGCATCGAACGGGCGAACCTGGCCCAATTCCGACGAGAACACAGGGCAGGGTACGTACTTGCCCTAGATATGCCGTGATAGCCGGGTTCTCGGTCCCACAACTCTAACGCGCAAGCACAACAGTTATGAGACACACGTACTGCGTCATGTACCACGAATGAATAGATAAGTATGCAACATGTTAGCGGGCGGGTCATCTTACACTCTCGTAGGCAGCATGGCTGACGCATTCGCCACTGCGCGACCGGTGATCGATTGTCGTGATTATCGTGCGGATTACGACTCGCTGAGAAAGGTTTGTCGGGCACAAAAACGTTCTCTTCCAATCAATTTCGCTATGAAACCCCCCCACCCCCCACGTAATGATTGAGGGGTTGAAGCGAAAGAGAATGTATTAATATAGATGCCTAAGTCTGTGTACTCCTGATTGATATATAAGCCACTGTGGGATAGAGCGAGCTATGTGGTCTTCTATATGCCACCAAAACGCCGGAAAGAAGACCGGGGTGCCAATGCACTCGAAGCTGGAAATGCTAAAGTGTCTTCGGTATAGGAGGCCTCTAAAAATGCTGTGCCAAAGTGTCAAAGCCCGACCCCCCTGATATCTCAATGTATGTGCAAAGTTGGGTGTATGCCAGTCCACTAGCAATCCAATTCAGCTGTAAAAACCTTCAAATCAAGCCGCAGTCGTTAGGTATCCGTCGGTAGGTAGAGCGCCCCGGTATTACATGCAGGTACATGTATACTAGCAGGTATCGAATCTATGATGTCGTGGAAATTATATGATCCCTTGTAGGTCCCATTCGCCTTTTTGTGCCCTCGCGAGAACTTCGTGACCTTTCTCAGTAAGATCGGGTTTGCCGCCCTTGTTCGTGGCTTGCGTAAAGAAGACTGGTACGAAGGGCTCGTTCGTTCGCTCTCGTTCCCGGGCCTTTTCCCGCTGATTTTCCTCCAATTCGACTTTAATATTTGTGGCCTTTGAGTATTGTTTCGACATGATAGCCTGAGTCACGCCATCCCAGAGCTTCAAGGACTCGTTCTCGGCCTGCTGCTCACTGGGCGGTAGGGTCTTGGGCGCAACCGCTAAGGGGTTGAGATCAATGATGGTAATTTGTCTGTCAGCGGGGTGGGATTCCTGGTGGCCTCGTCAGTGCTTGATCCTTGGCCGTACCGAACGGACCAACGGTTTAATACGTACCACTGGCTTTGGCCCCAAGGTAAAGATAATCTTATCCTTCCAGCCGCCACCTAACCGAGCGACAACCTCTGATTCGGGCACGTCCCTGATACGCACCTTGTCGTCGTTATCTGGATCGTACTTGAAAATGACACCTTCAACCTTGTTCTGTGCACGGCCTAGCCATCCATCTTCCACATAATTCAGAATCGCCTTCAGCTTTGTCCTAGCACAGGTAACATAAGCAACGTCGCCGACGGTGACGCTCAGAGCACCGCGTAAGAGACCGCCGAGATGTGCGGCAGGATGCGTAAGCTGATAGGTCTCATTGTCCCGTCGTTCTAGAGTGACAAAAATGCCGAGATTGTGCTCTCCCGGGGAGACTTTGATAGCGGTGCCTGTGAACTTGGCACTGATCTGATCATAACCCCTCGCGTGTAAACCTTTCTCCGGACAGCTCACGTAGAAGGCGCTGACAGGTGGATGGTGCGAAGTTTGTTCGGTGAGATAGGATATCCTGACGGTAGGCCCTGCCGGGTTCGAAGTCGTCTGGACGACGGACACGTTGGAGGCTGTCCGAGGGTTGATCTTGCCTGATTTGACTGACGAAGCAGCACTGTTGAGGCCGCTTTTTGTCCCGTTTACGTGTAAGCTCTTCGTATCAATAGGCGGTGCGTTGTCGTCGGCCTCCCAATTGCAACGAAAGAACTCGCCCAAACAAGAATTGTAAGGCTTGCAAGGCTTGCCCTTGACGTATTTCAGATCCTTGGTGAACCAAAAGCGGAGGACCTCGAGCATGCGATCGAGGGGTTCGTCAGATGTGCCTATCGCGGCGAAGGCACTGGGATTATCGAGGTAGTTCCAGTATTCCAGATTCGGCGTGGGCTCGAGGAGTTGGGAGGGGAGCGAGAACCGAACGGACGCAAGGTCCGACACGCCCATGAACCTAAGCGGCACGACACCAATCAGCCACGTCTCGCAGGAGTACCGTACTTACGCGCGACCGCGAGCACGGGAGTGGAAAAGGGGGGTCGAGGAGTCCATGTCGTGGGTCCGATCGCGGAGGAGATACTCCTAGAGCCGCTGGCGGTGTGGTTTTCCCCATCCAGTTTTCGATGTCCCTGTGGAGTCAGAGGGCGGCGACACTTACTTTCGTAAAATGGAAAGAAATGTTTTGAGCTTCGACCCGTCGCTCTGAGGAACGTCCTCCTCAGTATTGACGGTCGGGGGCGGTGCCGAAGTCATGACCGCAATGCAGGGTTGCGAGCGGCCTGTATAACGTCGAGAGTCAGGGGGATCTCGTCCCCAGGAGCGAGTTGGGAGAGAACGGGCTGGAGATGGCGATAGTAGAGCCTCGAGAGGCTGGCGGGACGGGCTAGAAGTCGACTGAAGCCTTGGAAGATAAAGTTGTCATCAAAGAAGCTACCAGAGTGGGTGAGGCAGGGGGGGGATGGGAGAGGAGAGGAGAGAATGGATGTAGAGGAGTAGAAGTGCTTGGTTGGAATAGAGGGAATGAGAGCTACGAGAGTGCAGGTCAGGTACTTGGAGGAATCATTGATTCAGGAGAGCGCCGATAAGCCACAACTCTAAGCTAGTATAAGCTGCTGCATTGCGCCGATAAGCCGAAATCTGGGGCCGTGCTGCCGTGCTAGATGCTTGCCTCTCTCCTCCAGCCTCTATCTTATAGTAGGGAGTCTCTGGACCCTGGTGCTGTTCTGGCTTGTGATGCCATCGCGTGCACTAGGTACTAGGTTCAGCATGCCTTTCCATCACTGGAACTGGGTTCTGTGGCGGACTAGCGTCAGCTTGGCGCAGGTGGACAGTGTTGTACACCGTAGATTTACAGTGAGATGGTATGTGCAAGGACTTGAGCCATACTGTATAGGAACCATCTGCCATAGCACATGCTGGTCGCGAAGGCAGGTACACAGTTATCTGGCCGGTGTGTATTTGCTTAGCACTCTACAACGGAGAGGCCGTTGCAAGTGGGAAATCCTTCAGCACGCCCTTAGTTTCAGCACTTAGTTGTCTACTTGGTCCCTTGGTTGTGAGAGTGGAATATCTGAATGTCTCACCCCAGGTACCTCGACTAGGTCATACAGGAACCAATCATCCCACCACGAGTGCCGAAGCCGATTGCATGCCATCACGCTCTCTTGTTACTGGCCGCCTTGGTAGACCCCAGACATCTCCCCAGCTCGTCTAACCCAGGCCAAGAGAATACCGATACGGCGGCCGTCCTTATCCCTTATCAGCACTGTGATCAAGCTGAATTGGATGAGGGGTTCGTTGGAGGGGGATGGTGAGGACACCGGGGTGACGTCAGGCTTTCGCCTAGATAACGGCTCTCCTACCTACCTACATACAACACATACTACTAAGATAATACCTCCTGACCTAAGGTTAGTCTCTCATCTATGTTCCAGTGGTGCGACTTTGACTGGAATGGCGCAACCAACAAGTCGAAAATAAGAAGAGAGGCGCGAAAGGGCAAAAAGCCAAAAAGCCAAAAAGCCAAAAAGGCAATAAGTACACACAACTGCATATAGGCAAACCATCCATCTAAACCGGTTTACTCGAGAGGTAATAGTGTCGAGAATTACCTAATTGCGCCACAATCCAAAACTATCTCATCCAAAAGTCAATTCTCTTTCTTCCCATTGTATCGAGCAACTTAACCTAGGGGAAGTATGTAGCTAGTTACCAACTTAGTACTGTGCTGTGACAGCTCAAACATGGCCCAGACCGATGAACCAGTGACCGGGACCGATGGGAGCAATGTCTTCAAAGTGTAATACTTACCTGCTTCACCTAAGTAAAAGAGATAGGCGACATCGTATGCAAGTACATTCGCGAACGGAACTTATACTCGCGAGTAATCGACGCAGCAGCACCCCCGGCTCAATTCAAGAATGAAGAAAGGGAGAGTGAAAACTCACGGTCGCGTCTGGATACTCGACAGATCTCACTTCGGACCAAATACGTCATGCTTAGTAGAGCCAGGGGTGCAGGTCACAATGAAAGGAATCGGATCGCGATCAGCTCGTCCCAGAAAATTGCATTTGCGGAGAAAGTCGGGGCAACTGTTACACCTACCGAAATGGGCCTCATGACCGCAATAGTCGACGACCAGTCTTACTCCCAGTCTTAGATTGAACAAGTGTGCGTCAGGCAGCCATGTGCACGCACGTCGACGGCGTCCGTCATGTCTAGCCTGCGTTCGCGTTCTGAGCTAGCGACGATCAACATCGTGGGGGCAGGGATGGGATCAGGGATGGGATCAGGAGAATGACTGTGAGGAAGCCGAATTGGACGCTGTCTATCTCGACTACACGCGATATGAATTCCCGGGGAGATTATCTCAAACACGCCTACAGACAAATGACTCAGAAAGGATGAATCATCCCCTATCGCACCTCGATGTGGAAAACAACCGATGGCCAGCAGCGAGGGCACAGGGCACTTCTGAATCCTCGCATCGGCTGAGTCATGAGCGCCGTGTAGAGGCAGGGGAAGGAGAAATGAGCCAGCCGGCCGTCGTATTCCGTACAGATGGTATTCATGCGACGGACCGTATCTGGCCCAATTGTAGGGTTCACGGCGTAGTGGATGCAACTGTGCAGCAACTGTGCAGCGCAGGTTGCATGGTGAGCAGCCCCTTCGAGATCTCAATGCCCTTTTCGTGACTCACGGCTCCCGTTTCCCCTGAGTCCTGGCGAGGAAGCGCGTCGAAGTGGATGACGACGACGTCAAACAGGCAGCTAAATTAGCAACGACGACAACTGGCCAATAATGGCCGGGGGCTGTGATCCAGTTATATATTTAGCTGCAGTCCCTCTTCCCCGACGCCGACGGATCGACTACGCGCATGACTCCCTTGATACATACTGCGCGCGGTGGAGTGGCCAGGAATACCGCTATACCAGGTGTGGGCGCAAACCCGATAACCACATTCCAGCTCGGATTCCAGCTCGGATTTCAGACACCCCGGCCTTTGTCGCCGCTGGTGCTGCTGAGGGCCTGCTTATTGGAGACAAAAGGACGCCCCAGGTCATCAATCAGTTTGTTAGTTTGTCAGCCTTGGTCCACCTTTGCATCTACTCAGCAAAGAGCTTATCTAGCCAGCAAGTCGAAACACCAGCAGAACCGAGACTTCGACTGTCATATATCGCATTATACCCAACCTTGCAGGCCCAGCGCATTCTCCACTCGCCACCGCAAAAAATACAACACGGGCGCAAGAAAAACCACAGGACACCGGGCATACATGTGAGAAGACCAAGCTCACGCTCTCCGATCGCCGAACGCCGCCGGAATGTCAGCGACAAACGCCGTCGCCGCGGCGCCACCCCACCCCAAACCCACCAAGGTACTGGCCTGTGTGCACTGTCAGTATCGCAAGATCAAATGCGATCGCCAACAGCCGTGCTCGAACTGCATCAAGGTATCTATCGTTTCCGTGCTTGGTCTTTGTCTTGTCTTTGTCTCTGAAACGTCGCATTATCATGTCGCGGGCCGAGGGCATTATGTCTCGGCTCACCCCTCGTCTCACCCGCCCCGGCGCACTCACAAAGAGGCTTGTTTGCTGAGACAGACCCCAGGCCAAAATCGCTTGCAAACCAAGCACTCCAGCCCCACCACATAAACGTCGTCGCCCAAACCAGGATCTTCTCGAGCGGCTGGCCCGCTGTGAACAGCTGCTCAAGCAGTACGCCGACGGCAACGTTCCCGCCCAAGCGGAACCGCCCCTCGCCGCCGCGGCACCCAGCAGTAGTAGTCCCAGTAGCAGCCAGCTCACCTCGTCGCCGGCAGCCAAGGTAGAAGATGACATTAAGCCAGTCTTTACGACGCCCGGGAAGGTTATCAAGGAGGATGGCAACGATCGTTTCATGGACAATTACGTCCGGATCAGCTTTCACGAACAGGTATAGTCGCCGCTCTCTCCCAACCCGCACCGCGCTCGTCGTCTCTGACCTTGTTTCTAGCTTGCAGCAATGAGAAATATTATCGACGACGGAGACGAGGAATCTGAGTCAGGTACAGTCGGCCTCTCGCCCGACAACAATGCCGACCTTTTCCTCGGCGTTGAGGATGCAGCCATTAATCTGCAAGAACTACAGCCAGAGTGCGTATTTTGTTCCTCGGAAGTTTTTATTTTCTTTATTTTTTTTATTCAATTCCCCCCCTCTTTTCAATTGCGATGAAATACTTGAGACGTTACACTTGCTGACTCATTCCTTAATGAATAGCCTTGTCAATGTCTTTAGGATATGGCAACTTTTTCTTGACCGTGTTAACCCCCTAACTAAAATAATCCATGTCCCCAGCGTACAGCCAATTGTGATGAACGCCGCTGCCGACATCAATCAAGTTCCGTTGGCGCATCAGGCTCTCCTCTTTTCTATCTACACCATGACTGTGGTATCACTCACTACCCAAGAAGTGATTCAATTTCTTGGTATGACCCGCGATGAAGCCTTGAGCCGGTTCACTCGTGGCACAAAACTCGCCCTGACTCGGTCCAACTTTTTGAAAAATTACAACATGGCCATATTACAGGCCCTTTTACTTTACATGGTACCGTCGCTCTTTTCAGATTTGGGGGTCACTACTAACAGGTACTTCTATAGAGCGCATTGCATGGTCGTAACGACAGCCATTCAATTTGGATTATGGGTGGTACTGTCATGCGCGTTGCTCAGAAAATGGGCTATCATCGCGATGGCGAGCAATTTAATCTCTCGCCTTTCGAGACTGAGATGCGACGAAGGATATGGTGGCATGCTGTTACGCAAGATTCTAGGAATGCTATGTTGTCTGGTCTCAGCCATTCTTGGGTTGCTTCAAATTGGGACACCAAGATGCCCCTCAACCTCAACGACGCGGACATGTCCCCAGACTCAATGGAGCCTCTTGTAGCCCGAGATTGCCCCACAGAAATGGCGTTTGTCCTTGTAATTTATCAGTACGGGAAGTTCACGAGCAGGTCGTTCCCCGCCTTCGAAGCCGCCTTCATCGCGCTACGTGGTCATACCGGGGGGTGCGAGCCCAATTCACAACAAGTTTCCGCCGGCCCAATCGAGGCGTACCGTGCCCTCGTTGACGAAATCGACGCAGACTTGGCCGAATTCGAACGAAAATATGTCGATCCGACCCAGGGGGGTGTCCAAGAAGCTGCTTCGACAATACGCCCTCTATTCATTGCTAAGATGAAAGACATTATGACCCCGATGCACGAACAGCCTGAATGGGGAACGGAGATATTTGACCAGGTTGACAGTTTGTTCAAATCCTTCATTGACAGCCACACGAGAAACATCGCAATCTATAAACGCATGTCCACCACAGGGTTCTTGTGGTTTATCAGGGGGGGCTTCCAACTTGATGCTCTTCTTCTTTTCACTATCAAGCTTTACAAGAGGCCGACGGGAAAGCTTACCGAGCGCGCTTGGACTGCCCTCGACTCGCTCTACGAGCTTCATCCCGACTTGTTCGATCTTTCACAGAAGAAAATCGAACGTCAAGCCCAATTCACACTCAAAGCTTGGGCCGTACGGGAGCGGGCGCTCGCGCAGTGTGGGCAACAAGCCGATGTCCCTGAATTCGTTCAGCGCCTCCGTCAGTTCATGTCGCTTTCCCGTGCGCCATCCTCATACTCGGCTTCTTCGGAGTCACCCGTCACGGCGTCGCAGCATTTCTTGCTACAGCAGACGCCGCCTTATCAACAGATGTCGCTCGATCTAGGCGAGATGAACCAGTTTCTAGGAAGTAATATAGACACGCCGAATATAAATTTAGACATGTGGGGGAACTTAACGATGGACAGCGATGCTAATACCCAACAGCAATTGTTGCCTTACGGAGGGTTTGACTTTTCCAAGTTGGACTTTTCATCCATGGACTTCACGCGGTGAATTTGACCCGGCACATGACGAGTTTTTAAGCCCGCGAGCGTGGCACTCACTGTCTGCGCGCTGAGGTTATAATTGTGCCCACCTTAATTCTGTACAAAACAAGAGGGCTAGGGGTTGGTCAAAACCCCACGGCATAGCATTGGAGTTCGGGGGCATCGAAGAAATATACGATGGTGGGACTACCGGGATGGTTTCTCACCTCTACTGGCATATGCATAATTGGACGAGGACGCCTGTTATTATCATCAAAGTTCTCAATCCGTGTGTACAATAAGCGTGTACAACAATAAATACCAAACTCTGTTCATTTCATAAAACTCTGTTCATTTCATAACCGACCCATATGATACAATATTACCGCGGATTTCGTGTGCAGAACTTGACAAGAGGATTCACAACGTCTGGTGAATACATCTATTTGATTAAGGTCTCAAATATAAAATATAAACAAATTCATCTCTTCACTTGTATTATCACAACTTCCTTAGAAGTAGGCTGCGTAGGTAATTATTCATCATGCCCCCCAATGTTAGATACTTGTTGCAACTTGAAGAGTTGCGCGTAAATATTCCATGGGAAGCCAGCGCACAAATGAATAAACAACTATACAACCGCCGTAAGGGGCCGAGCTACCTAGGATTTCATGCATCGCGCGCCAGAGATGGGATGGCGATGGCCCTGATCGCCCAGAGAGTCGAGGTTCGTTCGTGACTATTGCTCGGGGTGGTTATCTAGCCGGATTACTGAGATCCGGCCCTGTTCTCTCCGAGTCGTCGGTTCTCTGCTGCCCGTTCCAGGCTTCGTCTACGGCGACGGAGCATGTAGCCGGAAAGAGATGAGAGAGCACAATGAAGTAGCCGTGTTTAATGCTCTCGGTCTACTCACAACCGTCTCGACTCGGCCTTCTGGTGCGAGGCTTTTGCACCCTGTTCAGCTCGGAGGGGGAGATTGAAGGGATGAATGCGGTGAAGTTTGACCGTGCAAGCAACGTCGCCGACAGTGACGTCGCGAACCCTGAGTGCAAGCTCGTCTAAAACGGAAGGCATAAGTTTTCGCCCGGACGCACAAAACGAAGTCGATCCTACATAAGTCCCGCAACGAGGAGACGCTAGTTTTATGGAGAGAACCCCCAATAGCGGCAAAATAGACGACGCCATGGCCTGGTTCACCATTCGAGTTAGTCAAGGAGCAACTTTCTACAAAGGGCCAACAACTATTGTGTCTGGGAACTTCAGCTCGGGCGTGGGGGCTGCTGGCTTTCGGATCCTCCCGGACAGGGGTCCGTCAGAATCTACAGTAGGTCCCACCCCGCAAGCTCAGGGAAGTCTCACGATATCTTCTGCCTACCGATCGACGCAGTGATGATTGACCAAATGGCGAGTAAGCTACCAGACAACTTCTGCCAGAGATGTCTCGCCATCGACCTCGAGGATCTCCTCAAGGAGCCACGCGAGGGCCCTGTGGAGAAAGAGCCCGCCATCATCTTGGGCAAGCTCAGCAAAGAGTGGGAGAGCTCTCCCTGTCCTCTCTGCCAATTCTTCTTGTCGATAATCGGCGACCGTCGAGATAATACGGACCCGAACGTCGAATACGGCGTCTACAGGGGAATTGCCGCGGCGCGTGGGAGGAAAGTCTACGACGGTAGTCTGTTCTTCAAGACGAAGCTGGACATCAAGGCCATCGGGAGCCCTTCCGATGCCACCCGAGGGTTCGTCAACCACAGCAAACTGCCAGAATTACCCAGTCTCTTAGATCACGAAAAGGTCGACTACGAGCCGATCAGGACGTGGTGCAGCCGTTTCTACACGCCTGGCAAGCTGCGGCCCGATGACGTCGAGGATCTCCCTCTGCTCGTCATCGACTGCTCGACCCGGAAGCTTGTGCCGACGAGTCGGCAGTGCGAGTACTTCGCCTTGAGCTATGTCTGGGGCCCGGCGTCGGCGGCTGCGGCTACGGCCGCAGCCGAGACCACGCAGGGCAGCAGCGATGATCTTCCTGCCCGTCTCCCCGCGACTGTCGAGGATGCGATGAAGGTCGTGGCAGAACTCGGGTTTCGCTATCTCTGGGTGGACAAGTACTGTCTGGACCAAAACAACGCGGCCGAGTTCCGAGAGCAGCTGCAGAGGATGGCGGGCATCTACCGCAACGCCGTGGCCACCATTGTCGCGGCGGCAGGCTCCGACGCGGCGTACGGGCTCCCGGGCGTGGGCTCGCGCCATCGCACCAAGCAGCCGCACGTCAAGGTCGGGGACTACGCGCTGTGGTCCTCCATGTCGGACCCGCGGACGACGATCTGCGATTCCGTCTGGATCACGCGGGCGTGGACGTACCAGGAAGGGGTGTGCTCCGCGAACTTGATCGTCTTCACCGACGAGCAGGTCTACTACCAGAACCCGAACATCCAGCTCACGCACCACGACAGAGGCTGGCGGAATTCGTGCGAGATGTTTCCAGATGGCGGCTTGGGTGGCTCGAATGGCCGGTTGCAGCTCGACGGGATGCTGGATATGCTTGAGACTAGCCCAGCGGGCATACATCGACACATCGAGCGCTATGTTGCGAGAAACCTGTCGTACCAGTCGGATGCGCTCAATGGCATGCTCGGTATCCTGAAGAGGTGCGGCAATGGCCCCTATCCGATAAACCACTACTACGGCGTCCCGATTCTTGGCCCCGTCGACATACACCGACTCGTCTCATATCGCGCTACCGACCGGAGCTGGCCCCTCACCGAAGCTTTCTTAGTCGGGCTCTTCTGGGTCTGCGAGGGTCTATTCGACGGCGTCCCCGGGTACAGGCGGGAGGGGTTTCCGAGCTGGTCCTGGACGGGCTGGCGCAGTCCGTACGAAGGGCCCTCGCATTGGCTAAAGCAGTACGGTCTATATGATTGTAGCGAGGTTCATCCCGAGCTTTCCGTACGCCCGTCGGACGACTTGATCACATGGGAGACGTACTGCTCCAAAGAATGGCATCCCTCCGAAGATCTCCATCTGGGTGAGCAGGAGCTCTATCTCGAAGCCCCGACGAAGATAGTGCGCATCATGCGGGCCCCTGAAGACCTCGAGGGAGGGTGTTGCCACGGAAAAACTAGCAACAAGCAAATGAAATGGGTTGCTATCGTTGGCGATGACGAAGCAAATGTTCTTGTCCAAGTGCAGCTGACTGACGGGGCGATTGTGTCGCGCGTTGACGCTGGCGAGACTGTGTCTGTTAACGCCATCATTCTGCGCCGGCTATCCCTTAACAGCGTCGATTGTTCTGAGCAGACAGGCTACTCTGCGAATAAAGCACGCTACTTTGTGCGTGCGTGTGCCTTGCTGGTATCGGAGACCGATCAGGGTGCTATCAAGGCCGGGACGCTAGAACTGACACCGGACAGTTACCGAGTACGTGGAAGGGATGCCATTGTGCCGCCGGATAGCGTAAGTGACGAGATAGCAGATGGGGAAATGGCTTGCTACGAGTGTACCGCGGCATTGAAGCTTATCATGCAGGGGGCGCGGACAGAGACGACGAAGCTTGTGTAGGTCATTATCAATGGGTTCTAATTACATCTGGAGCAAACACGGAGGTCGAGGAGGAAGCAGTCATTGTGCCCCATTGAGTTACCCCATTGTTTTATTCTGGTCATGTTTCTTACCTTGGCGCAGCGAGTATGGTGTTCGGCGAGATCCATCGCTCGGCTATCATCGCTCCTTCACCCCCATTGTGTGCCGTATCCGTCCAGTGAGCATTAGAGGGTATAGTTGCATAGGCTCACCGATACAGGCGCCAAACAACAATAATTTATGTATATTTATTGTGCGAACATGCCCTATCGAGCTACTGTTCCGTTCTGCATGGACCATTACTCCTTTCGTGGCGATTTCGCTGTGTAAGTCGTGCTGTAAATCTAGCCTCTGAGCTAGCTCGAAGACTACCACGGTAAGCACAAAAGCAGACGTATGGCTGTCAGCAACAACAGTTAGGGCGAAGGAATCGCCATAGAGTTGAAGTCACTCAAGTGACTCGCTCTCTCTATCCTGTCTAGCCGTCTTGATAAAATGGCCGAGCGCATCACTTAGATGAACTTCGAGCGCACGCAGGTCGCTCGCGCTCAGGACAACCATCACATATTTTGGCCACCCATTACAATACGCGATTCCGACTCTGTGTCATTATCGGACACCATGGAGCGATGGCAACGATGATATGCCCCAACCAGGAAACAGGTGTGAAGAACATGAGCATCCCCTTCTCTTAGGATATCATTTTTGGGGCTTAATCTAACGTCACTACAGAGCTGGGATGGGACGAGTCCAAAAGAGCGACCGGACGCTATGTTTCCCATGAAATCAGGGGTGAAACCCGAGAAACCCCATTTAGTAACAACAATTGGTTAAATGGAGGGGAGGCTTTTATTTCCCGCAGCGAAAGCGTTGCGTAATGGTTAATGAGAGTAGCCTTTTGATAGGGGTTTGCTTCCGTCAGTTAAGTTCTTGCGAGACACCCGATGAATATACTGCCTTGTAAGGAATTCCGCTACCTGAAGCAGCATATTTGTAGTCTTCTACAAATCTGACGTAATGTTTAATGTAAGCTATATCACATCAGGTAAAGGGCTATTTCCGCCCAAGGAAGCACTAACATTGTCATTAGGAAATAAGAGACTATTTCGAATAGAATAAAGTGGATTGTTTTCTGGACCTGAGTACAAAGAAGGGACAAAAAAGTCTTTCAAACTTTCTCGCTTTCAACTGCTATTATATAAACATAAACTATTTCGTTCTTGTTTGTATGTTACCGTCGGGTATAACCTTTCTACTAACCCCCAACAATGCATTATTTTCAACTAACGGCCCGCAATTCGCTGACTCGGTAGATGTTACGCGTTTGCGTTTACCTCAGAATACTTTATACGAGACCTGCTAATAGTCTTCGTACACTCCGGCAAGGCCAATCATACAGAAACAAATTAAACGGGTTGCAAAGCTAGGCTGAATAACAGAGGCCTATTTAAAATGGCTTACCGAGATCAAGCCAACTAGAAGGATGGGGAAAATGGTTACAGTTTGTGATGGAAGCACGTCAGGGGCAGCCCCTATTCCCCGTCATCACGTGACACTTAGGACCAACCATAACCCGCCGAGATATCACCAACTCGTATCTTCTCTAAACAACCGCACCAAGTATTCCTACGCAAGAACGAAATAATTCCATAAATTCCCCTGTTCAGGGCCACAAGGAATCTCTAGGAATATCTTATCGGCGCAGTAACAAAGCCACACAGCTCCCACCTCACAGCCACCACTTTGACGGCATAAAAATCAACAACATCTAATGTCTCTTTTACTTCTAATATTCCATTCCCCAGAATTTCTTGGCGAATACATCACCTTTGCCGATATTCTAAGAATATATTCTCGTCTCAAAGAGAAGCCGGACATACCTTCGTTGTCTGCACAAATTCCAGGGTTTCGTCTTGCAGCTGGTTTTAAGCCTACTCCTCCCTAGGAAGCCCCCCGGTCCGAGACGACGTCCGCCGTTTGCTAGGAAGCCCCCGAGTTTGAGACTGTGTCTCCTATTGTTTAGGTAGCCCAGAGTCTGATACTATGGCTGCCACTTTTCAACAAACTGTCGGATCGCCGACGGCGTCTACTCCCGAGCCTGACCCCAAGCTCATCATCCCCTTAACGTCTCGCGATTTAGGGCGAAGCCGTACTCGTCATGGTTCTTCCGGTAACTCGAGAGCTGGTTCATCAACCTTATCGAGATAAGGGACTATTCCGTCGTCGGCAAGGTCTCACCCCGAAGACGGAGAATCGGGGCTCCGCTGCAAGCCGGTACGTGGAGGACAGAGGCGGCACGGACAGACGGGCGGACGCACTTACGGACTTGGTGTCACGTGAACATCCGTAATTATGGGGCCGTACACGACTTCCGTGTCTCTCTGACCTTGGTAACTTCGTACTTCGGTTCAGTCCGGATAAGCCTCTTTAGCTCTTTGGCCCAATCCGCGCTTATAATCTCAGCCTTGAGCATTTTTCTGCTTCTTCGCATTACAGCCACGTTGCTAAGCGTCCTATTCTACGCAAAGCCATTCAACATAAACTAAAGCCTACATTCGAGGTAAAAACTATGAGTCCATTAAGGTTAGTAAATGCCGCCTTCTCGGTTCTGTTATGATTACTAGGTACTGAGGCACCAGATACAGCACAGAAAAGAGGAACATTGCACAATATCCGGCATATTGAGCAAAACTTCCGGAGTCCAAAATAATGGGACTAATCGGCTCTCTTTAACTTGGTGGAGGTTTCACGGAATTCGCTTCTGTGTGCTGACTCTATCGCAAAGGAAAATTTGGTCACCGTTACTAATGTCCAAGAAGAGCTCCCTGGGTAGGGGTCCTCAGAAGACAGCTAGGTAATAGCGAGATTACCAAGCCATCAGGAGGGCCCTGAGCATGGTAGACGAGACACTTAAGCAAATACAACAGATACCGAGGCCATAATAACAGGATATCATCAAAGTTCATTGCTTATCACGACGATCAGTCAAAGACAAGGCGAGGGCAGATCCAGTTCTCTAGACTAATACAGACACGGAGGCACAATTGAGTGGGTAAGGTATGCCAGAGAACTAAAATAAATGAAAAGACGCCCACCACACTTGGTTTCCGAAAAGACCTCGCCGCCTTGTTTCCGAACAAATAAAAAAGTCGAAATTTTGATCTTGATCACAGCTTAGCAGCTGTCAACTTGGGCGACGTCTAGTCACAATCGGTACGACAAGGCAAGTTTCGGATTTGCAGCCAATGTTATGGCGACAAATTGGTTAGATATACCGAAGACAAAGTAAGTATGACGGTATACACTTAAATGCCTAGATAGAACGACGCAGAGTGATCGACAGCCTGTGAGATCGAGTTGCAAGCTTAGGTTTGTTTGTGAAGGCATTGGAAGTTATCATGCCGATCAGCTCGTTGAAAAATTAAAAGTGGTTGCAGAGGAAAGGATAGGGGGAAAATCACAAGTGCAAGAGGAAGCCGGGCGTTTATATTCCCCTCCTCGTAAGTGAAGATGTCGGCAATGCGATATCAGGAAATGAAATGAGGTTTGTGTAACAGAGCCTTTGCAGCTCACTCGTTGAATCGCGCGTTCTTTG
Source organism: Ustulina deusta (assembly GCA_023159155.1). Taxonomy (NCBI): domain Eukaryota; kingdom Fungi; phylum Ascomycota; class Sordariomycetes; order Xylariales; family Xylariaceae; genus Ustulina; species Ustulina deusta. The sequence continues at coordinate 612,496 of JAJNNX010000011.1, read as the reverse complement.
GAGGGCTCTGAAGGAGTGATGGTCCCTTCGAATGCCTCTAGTCTAGTGCTAGGCATTTTGACGACTTTTATCTTCTCAGTTGCTATACTCGTCGTCCTCATAGTTTACTAGGTTTTACCTAGCTAGACTTACCCCTATTTCGCGTCACGTGACTGCTAAGACACCATGTTGAAGCAACGAAGTTCCTTGTTCTTATAATCATAGTTAGGAGCGTAGTAAAAATCGTGACTCCTCTACTGATCTCCAGTGTCGATGTCTCCAAAATAGGGGGGTCACAAAAACACAAAAACATACCGACACCACTATAAGGTTCGGGCGAGGGAACGGTCAAAAAGCATGTCTACCATCAAACTTATCCGTTGGAAAGAGTACATTTGTAGCAGTCACCTGAACCTGTTCAATATGAGAGAGGGCGACAGATTAGTACAGTCCTACGATCCCGAAGATTGGCGGCTTCAAGGGGGGAATAGATATCAACCACAACGAACGTGATCATCAGCGTCAGCGATATTACATGTGAAGGACCGCTGTAGGTCTGATTGGTAATTTATTATCGACTAACCGATAGTGCGTGCTACTGATTCCGATGTTCGAAATACTGGGCTCGAGTCAATAATATTACTCCTCCCCGCACCGCACCCCTAACCAGCAACCATCCACCTCTCTTCCTTTCCTAGTTGCCTTCTCTTGTGATCGCCACCGTCCCAACTCCAGGACCTGATATACGTATCACAATAGAAACGACCCATTGTCCCTACGTGCCAAGTAGCCAATGTATACGTACCTATTTATGCCAAGTCACCAATGCACCTACGTACCTTTGTACCATTGTAACTATAGATCACTGTACTGTAGTATCCATTTCTGTGATGTTGGCTAGGTGACCTGTTGCCTGGTCCTGTTCCATCGGCCGCAGGAAACCCGCCGGGTAGACGCGGTATTACACCGCCATCTGCCGCGGCCATCACAAGACCTGAGCCTTCGAGAGTGAACAATAGGAATGGATATTGTCTGTCACCTTAACTGTTTGCAAAACAAACCTCAAATTTGCCTCTTCATCGTTCTTATTACTTAATATCTGTCATATTATGCCATTGAGTAGAGATTAAGCGAGCTCGCTTAGCATGACGCCATTGAGGATTGGACTTTGGACAAGTTTGCGTTGAAGACTCTGAATAATAGGAGCCATAAAAATATGAAAGGTCCATTGATAATGACCATTGACTTTGAAACTGATCTCTCGCGTGACCCGGCAACGCTTAGGGGTCATCTTGAGTCACCCCTTGCCCTCACTCTCACGTCGCTGCCTCGCTGCCTCACCACATTTTGTATAAATACTACCCTCCCCTCACCACTGTTCCATCCTTTCCTCCCACAACTCCACAAAGTTTCCTCCACGATCACCACCAACCAAACACAGTTACCAAACCTCCATTGCTACCAAACCAAGCTCACCAACCCAAGCTCGTCACCAAATCTTCACGATCACCAACCAGCCATAGATACCAAACCTCTATTGCTACCAACCCAAGCTCACCAACCCAAGCTTACCAACTCAAGCTTACCAGCCCAAGCTTATCAACTCAAGCTCACCAACTCAAGCTCGTTACCAAATCTTCACGATCACCAACCAGCCATAGATACCAAACCTCTATTGCTACCAACCCAAGCTTACCAGCCCAAGCTTATCAAACCAAGCTCACCAACCCAAGCTCGTCACCAAATCTTCACGACCACCAACCAACCACAGTTACCAAACCTCCATTGCCACCAACCCGAGCTTACCAACCCAAGCTCGTTACCAAATCTTCACGGCCACCAACCAGCCATAGTTACCAAATCTCCATGGCTACCAACCCAAGCTCACCAACCCACGCTCACCAACCTACGCTCAACAACCCAAGCTCACCAAATCTTGACGCTCATCAGCTCTTCACGGCCATGGCCTCTCCATCCTCATCAGGTCTCCATGATGGACCACCAGCTCTTTACAATCCAGATCCTGTCTTCTTTGAGCAATGGAGCGTATTCAGTATTCAGCTCAATGGATTCTCAAGGGTTATCACTATCAACCACCTGACATTCACTAATCTCGGCGATACCGGCCAGGCATTCTTCAAGGAAAGATCAAGGTATGTTCTCATTTCTCTTTTTCCTAGACACCATTTCCCTATCTTGCTAACCAGATGTACGCAGTGAACTTCTCAATGTCCGCACTGAATTCATCATGGATGGATACAATCATCAACGTGTCTACCTTGCACATCCCACGGATCTGCAAAACCAGTTCCCATGCCAAGTTGTCCCCGTGCAAGGCATGGAGCTACCTCTGATGTTTCCGGCGCCAAATTTCAATGCTCCGATGCCCCAAGTATCGATGTATCCACCTCCACAGGTTCAGGTTCCCAGCATCCCAATACCTGGTGGTTTCACAGCTGGTAGTTCCACACCTAACAGTTCCATGCATAGCAGCTTCGCAGCTGGCACTTTGACACCTAACAGTTCCATGCATAGCAGCTTCGCAGCTGGCACTTCGACACCTGGCAGTTCCATGCATAGCAGCTTCGCAACACCGAGCACTGGAAGTTCCTCGTCTCACAAACGAAAGCGAACGACAGATGAACACAATGGCCAGGCCAACACCGACATTACCGGCAAAGGCAAAGGCAAAATGACTAGCAACGATGACGTTTCTCGTGGTCAGTTTCGGCAGAGCTAGGAGCTCCCGAACTTACACGATCAAGCGTCTCGTGGGGGAGACAGTCAGAATTCTCAAGAGAGAAACGATGGGCCTGCTGTTAAAAGGTCGAGAAAATCCAGGGAGGCTGGGGATCCCGATAGGAAGAAGAAGATAATGAATTCTTTCATCTTGTTTCGAAGTGCAAACCGCACGGAGATCAAGGCACAATATCCCAGATATCAGAACAAGAATGGCATAATCTGTAAGTACTTACCCCTGTTTCTGGTTTCTCTCTCTCTAACCCTCGTTTTAGCCAAGATTATTGCCATCATGTGGGCGTCAATGACAGACGCAGAGCAGAAACCCTGGTACGATGAGTACTCAAGACTAAAACGTCTCGATCCTGATTTCAAGGACGGGGAACAGAGGATTCGGAGAAAGCCCAAGAAGGAGGAAGACCGTCTCAAGGCGGTAGCTCAATTACGATTGATTCAGCAACAAAACGCCAACGGCGAAGAACTCACATTCTCTGATGAGATTGAGATTGAAGCGATTCAACACGACCAAGGAGAAAACCATATCAGCGGCCCATTGGGTAGCAACAATAATCAGCAAGATAGTCCTGCACAGGGTGTTGTTCTTTCACCTGGAGCACTCAATCTGGAGCTTGGTCTACTCCAACAATTCGATCAGCAAGATAATCATGCACAGGGTGTTGTTCTTTCGCCTGGCGCACTCGATCTGGAGCTTGAGCTACTCCAACAATTCGATCAGCACAATAACCACTCACAAGAGGTTAATCATGCATCTCAAGAACCAGTTCAGGATCTCGAGCACATCAATCCACAAGTATTCAATCAGCATGGCGATCATGCACAGGTGCTTATTGATTCACCAGAAGCACCCAATCTAAGTGATGAAGACATCAATCAACAATTCGGTCAGCATGATGACAACCAACAAGACGTTGTTAATGTATCCGCAAACCCCAACGTCGATCTTGGGCAAGTTAGTCTACCACAATTCCAGCAACATGATGACCCCGAACAAGCGGTGGCTCATTCACCCGAAAATATCAATCCCGATCTTGGAAACGCCAGCCCAGAGCAGGAGGTTGTTCGTCCACCCGGAGACTTTGGTTACGAGTTCGGCAACCTAGGTGAAGATTTTGATTTCGACTTCGCCTTGGCTCGCTTCCTAGATCCGGAAGAATAGTCAAGGGCGAGATTTCATACACGAAGCGATGGAACTCCTCGCAGGTCGATATATGACAAAAGTGATGGTCATGAGAATATCATTTACATTTGGGATCTTGGCAGGGGAATGAGAATGCTCGCTCATATATCATGGGAGGGCGATGGTGAACAATGAGGTTGTTCACTAAACAATAATGGCGATAATGAGCAATGACTTTTGTTCTGTTTGAGGAAATGAGACATGGGATTAATGGTTATGTTGGGATCGGGATTTGGTATGCAAATTTGGCATGCAGGATATGACAGATTCTCGGAAATCTGGCGGTGGCGGTCGGAGGATTGTAGCCACAGGGCAATCCACAAAAAAAGAGGAGACAGAGAGGAGAGGGAGAAGATGAGCCGGTTTCTTTACTATCACGAGGAGAGAGGAGGGGGGGGGAGGGGGGGGGTGAGCTGGTTTCTTTACTATCACGAGGAGAGAGAGATGATGATCTGGTTTCTTTACTATCACGAGGGGAGAGGGATGATGATATGGTTTCTTTACTATCATGAGGAGACGACATTGTTGGTCAGTCTTGTCAGCATTTGGTTCTGAGGGAGGTTTTGATGTCAAGCATTAACTGGGCGTACTGGTTAATAAAACTAATTGTAATCTCAACGACTTAATGACGCTCGCATTTGTGAAATGAACTGTGAGATCTAGTAATTTGCTCATCGCTCAATGTCTGTTCATGGCTGGGTGTATTGTAATCTGCTTACTACTAAGGTGGACTAGTGAAGAAGCAGCGACCAAAAACGCCACATTATGTTGGCCATTGTTTCAGCCATCGTCCTCTCACACCTCATCCCTGATGCCCACAGACTCAACACAGAAGTTGTTCCCATTGCAGTGTCCGGCTCTCAGCGAGCCCTAAAACAACCATGACCCTAGGCCATCTCGCATCGATCCTGACATGGGCATTCAAAACTACCCGAGAGATCACAGACAGCTGTGTGGAAGAGAAATCGAAGTGTTAGAACATCCGCTCGGGATTTAGGCAACCATCGAGGAATTCAGCTGCCACGTGTCATGATCCGATAAGCTTCGGAACGGAGAAGTAGTCTTGATACAGGCAAGGACTATGTCATGTGACTATTTCTAGAACAAAGAAAGTGTTTCTATATTATTAGCAGAGAGATCAATCATACCGTTTGAGGCTCCTTGAACAACAACACGTATTCATAATACACCCACCCTAGTAGGCTAGTCAAAGAAAGGGTTCAAACCCTGCGCGCAGCAATATCAATCATGGGCCATGGTTATACTTAATCATCAAGAGATCCTGGCACACCGGCATGAGCACCCTGTTTGGGCCCGTCGGTAGGACAATCCGAAGTGGTATTGACATCATGACACATTTCATGCTCATTTCTATAAATGGACGATGAAGCGATAGAAAATCAAGCGAGAGCTTGTGAGGCTCTTACAATATTCGCCGAGCATCTAAGCCAAAGATAGCGACGTCATGTTTACATAAGGCGGACAACTCTAGGTAGATTTCTATGGCATTCGATTGGCATTTCTGGATCACGGGGGTATATATGGATTCGGTATCATACGCTAGATATCCGGATATGCTACCATTAGGACTTCGGTTATTATCTTTATATTTCTGCCATGAATGCCACGTATTTTATCAGGTGACTGTTATTTTAAGCTTTAGATCCTGATATGACCACAACGGCGAGAAGATCAGCGAGTAGTTGCCCCAGTGAATCGGTCATCTTTATGCAAATCCCTCCGTATTCATTGGAGAAACGGGCGCACCAGGGCTTTTTCCTGGTCATTTCATGTCCCGGGCCGATGAGAAGTATATTTGCGGGAGGGAATGACACGCTTGAGCCTGATCTGGTGCGGCGATGTACATCCTGTCAGTCTTGGCCTGGAAGTCTAATATGATCTACAAGTCGTGGGAAAGTATCACGTACAATCTAATTCGGATAATTTGATATCGCGAAAGAGGAGGCGTAAAGATACTGCCGCCAACGTTAGAATTGGAAGTACAGAGAGACATCGCCTTGACAGCAACTAATGAACGATTGCAATGAAGTATGAATTGTTCTATCCTTATCTTAACGTATTCTCCTCTGGTCGGGCATGACTAACCGCAACATGGTATGGGGAGAAGTGACACTGCTCAACTACATCGTATTATGATTGGTAGTTCTATATCTTGAAGACTTCTCCTATCCCAACAGCCTCACTGCCTTGCTACTATGGTAAATGCTCTTTGACTAGCAGGCCCAAGTGTCCAAGCACTCGTTATCAACCTCGAAGTTTACTCATCATGTTCTCGGCAGTAACGACTAAGACATTCTGTATGAATTTTCTGCAATTCACATCTAAACTACACCGAGCCTAGATGGCGTAGTGACTTGCCCATTGGGGTTAAGGGGGGCCTCTTGCTCCCTACCTCCAAGCCCGGAGTATCTGATAGGCTGTGAATTCCGCGCCGGATATCTCCTCATCTAGAACACGACGTGAATTGCAGTGATGAAATTCGGAGGATAGAGTCAGCTTACCGACGGAACGGAAACCCCGTCGATAGCAGCACGAGGGCCTCACGACGATCTTCTCGTGTCTGGAGTAGCCTCGTAGCCTTGTCTCAAGAGGTGTACATCATCCGGCCGTCAGACGGGTGAGAGTCGTAAGGGGGATGGTCAAGGTACACGATAACCACGGGTGGTCGTGGCTTGTAGCAAGTAAGTGTACCTCCATCGATATCGCCACACGAATGCCACGGATATTGCCAGGGATCGCGAATAAGCTGGAAAGTTCGCGAGGATAACATGGCTTTTAGTGTCACGCAGGAGTTGCCGCGTGGTCAGTCATGACGGTGCCGGAGGCTGATCAAAGCGGCAAGTGGATTGTCAAAATGCTTTGCATGAGTTATACGAAGCCCCCTGCCAGGAGTGATAGCTTAAGAGGCCGATCTTATGATGGAGGGATATGCTCAGGGTCCTCCTCCTATGATGTAGAATAGTTAGAGCTGCAGGTCCCAAGCTCGGACCCGGGGGCCAAGGGAAAGGTTCCAGAAAGGTGTTACAAGCCTAAGAATAGACTACCAATTAATGGTATGGATGTATCCTGGGGTCTATTTACCAACGTAGTAGCTAGTAATTAATTTCTGACTATCCCTCCACACTGCAAGGGGGAGCGACGGTTTGGGAATTCGCTTTTTTTCTTGACGGCAAAGGCCGCCCTAGCGCTCGCCCTATCGTTCGCGGAAATGATCGACAGTTGTTTGGCTCTTGTGGCACAAAATGATCTCGCCGGGTTACATCACCATACCATCGGACATTTAGTGACGAAAGGGTCTCATCGTGGCGGTGCAGAGACATGCACGATGATGTGATAAAAACAAGGCACGCCCACCCACCTCCGGCAGAAGCCGTGCTACGGAATCACGGGATGGGGGGTCTGCGGAGCGCCGAACACGAGCTCTCCTGCATTGATAACCGGCCTCTCCGAATTACCCCTTAACCCACGGCGACGTGACACGGGAGTAGAATCGTCGGCCACCCGAGCTGCTGGGTGCACCGTTCCATCGCGGTTCAGTTATATCGCGGCTCCCGGATGGAGAAATGCGGCATGGCACGATTTCGGTCGCTAGGTCTTGATTCATACTCTAGTAGATAGCAATATTGCCGACCGGCACTACTACCGTATTCCGCGAAGCCACAGAGACTATTCTGGGCTACTTTGAGGGGTACGCTATTCGCCTAATCAATCGTATAGCCAGCTGCTAAAAATAAGAGATGTGCGGGTTTGATGGGATTATAGTTCGATAAAGAGAAATTAAGCATACCGGGGAACATACCATCTCGAGAGGCAGTCTGGGGAAGACAGAACAAAGTTGGGAGAGCAACTGGTGCAGCTGAATGATCGTCAATTCTAGGACCTGTCTTGGTAAAGAAGCCGAAGTGCATGGAAGTCCCTTTGACGGTTAATTATCGAGCACCGCCACAAGCACTATTGGGTGGTGTAACACTACTCGATAGATACTATGTACACACTCTACGGGGTCCTATAGAATGCAAGAGTATTGACAGGGTCAACTGTCAACTACGTAATTATTGTACCCTCGTGCTTATTAGTTCAATTAACAACATCAGTGCTGCATAGTAAGACACTTGGGACTTGTGTGTGAAATTATTAGCCCAATGAAATGAGGAATGAAGCACAGCGTGTGTGGAAGGGTGTAGGTAGGTATGCGGCGCCTGCAAAGGAACCCTGAATACCCAGACGTGAGTGTACGTGTAGTAGGTAGGCATACCAGGAAGTAGGCGAGTGACAACGCTTACCGGGCCAATGAGCACACGATTCACGACCCCTGGAAGGAGACGGGACGCGGGCTGTGATATTGCAGCCGGCCGGCGCTAAATTGTAACGCAATGTTGCAAAAAAGCTGCTCGGCCGGATAAGTTAGCCGTCTTTGGCTAACAGCGACGGCTGACCAAGACTCGAAATCAATAGTGCTATGCGCAGGCACACGCAAAGTTGCGGCAAGGGTTGGTCTAAATGGGCAAATTAATCAAATCAATCAGAGATCGAGCATCGTCAAGCTCGTGGACCGGTTGCCTGGAAATAGTCAAGGCGAGCATATCATCCCTACCCCTGTTCCTGCACGGGGAATGGACCAATCCGCCACGTTGTCCAATGAATCTGTTATGATAATAAGGACTGTGTGCGCACAAGACGACATGTGGATATATATATGCCTTCGGCATATTATTAAGTCAGGGTTGATGAACGATAATCAAAGGATTGTATGTTCCGAGAATGGCAATTGTTTCCGCCATGATCCTAATTGACGATTTTGCTGAAGTCACGAATGTGCATTTTCCACGTCCAACACAGAAAGACATCGAAGATGTTATTAAGAAGGCTTGCGAATGCAGCGACGGGTAGGTAGCATCGCAAAGCGCCATGAATGTGGTATCAACGAGCCTTCTGCGTGTGGGGTGAGCTGACAAGAGGAGGTCTAGCATAGGTCGCATACCATCGAGCTGACTATAGTGTACTAGTTTTGTGGCTGAACAGAATAGTATACCTATCCTCAGCTACGCGAGATGCGACCAAGATCACCTTGGACGAAAAGCTTGGCATGCGGACTATGAGAGAAATGCGTGCATGCGCTTGTCCACACAAGCGAGTGACTTGACTATCGACTATCTCGAGGGTTCGAACTCTGCCCGCAATGATTTATGGAATGTTTTGTGTGCGTCTAATGACACAGACGGAAGTGCGGGCACCGATGCACGTTGACGGGAACGTCATGTTTCAGATTACGGCTGTCATGATACGCTATTGGATAGCCGGGTCTGTCTCGAGTAGAGACTGGAGTGATGTGAAGCACCGTGCTCACCTGACACGTAGACATTTGCCCACAGAGGCTACTGTTTGTTGTTGTTTGGTTGCTGTTGGTGGTGTAGGACAATCGAGTATATCATTGCAGTGCCTATTTAGCCCCCAACATACCGTACGCGGTGTAATGTCAGGGGGGATGCCACTCACAATGAGCCGGGGGGCAATCCGGTATGTTGTACAGAAGACACCTCCCGTGACGTCGCATCGCGCAGGATCCGCCATGAACCGCAGGCGTTGCCGGCTTCACTGCAGTCGAGATGGACGCAGTCATGAGAAGGAGGCTGTGGGGTTTTGTTCGAGTCTGTCATGAGATAAATGTTTGACATGAATGGGCTTCCCGATAGCGTAATTAATTGCCTGAATCCTTGAACGTGCCGCTTCCGAAGCGTCGCCTGCGTTTTCTCCGTCGCCGGTCCCCATCAGAAAATCATGTCGTTGATTAGGAATAAACGTAGATGATACCGCAGATGACACCGCAGAAGAAAGAAGCCGCTGACCTGTGCTGATGCACGTGCGGCGATCCAGAGTTAGCCAGATGAAGGGCAACTCTGCTCTACGACGGCGTGTCGCTAATGCCCAGTTAAGTCTGCAGCTGCGTTATGTGGAAATGTACTAGCTTGTTAGAGAGAACCAGGATGATTCGGAAGCGATCCGACTAAAGCAAGACAGATTTCGTTCGGCCATGATGGTGCAATGTCTTGGTCAACTAAGAGACTGGATCAGTCGAAAACCGCCAGGTGAGACAAGAAGCTGCTGAGACTGAAGAGTGTGAACGGCGGCGGATTCCCAAGGTCGGCAAAAGCCACGTTTATTCGGTCCGTAGCGGCCGTACGTAATAATGACGTGTTTCTGGCCGCAATGCCTCGGACGCGAGGTCTTCGTCGATGGAAGAAGCTCGTGACCCGGCCACTGACCTGGTGATGTTGGAGGTTAAGCGGCGTTGGAGTTGAGGATGATGACTTGCGAGACGGATGGCCCGAAGGTGCCAAACTAGGCAAGCGACGGGACCGTGAGGCGGCAGGGGTCCAGATTAGAAATATCCCCGGGATTCCATGACGTCAACTTAACGACGGTTTGGAGGGGGGGGGGGGTTGTTGTTTATCTCTGCGTAGGCTGTGCGCGTGCGCGATTCCGCCGTCTTCATAGGACTGGGTGTAGGTATAGGTATTTGGATTGGTGAAGAGCACGAAAGCACGCGTCCGGGCTGGCAAGAGGCGAAACGTTACCTACCAGTAGTGTGTGATTCCAGGCCAATTGTTGCGCGACTGGTCTGCTATACAAGCAATGCAGCCGAAATAGGATTGACGTTAATGCGGACTGGGAACCAGGTAGTTCTCGAGCCTAGGTATGTATCCCAGGCATGCATCCCAACCTGGGCATGTAGGTATGTATACCAGGCATGTGTACCAGGTGTGTATACTAGGTATGTATACTAGGTATGTATACTAAGTATGTATACTAGGTATGCGTACTAGGTAAGTACATATGTAAAAAAAATGTAAGTAGGTATGTAGGCAGACATGATGTCTTCGCGAAGTGGGAGGTAGGGTGAGAAGACGATATCTACGGTAATGCATGCAAGCGCAAAATGGGCTATATACCTCCACGGTAGCGAACAGGTCCTATCGCGTAGTGAGCCGAAAAGAAAACCCCATCTCCATTGAAGGGGGAATGGTGAATATAGGGTGCGCGTATCGGGAGGCAAATTCCGAAGGGACGGACGTATACCTACCTACACTGCGACCCAGTGTATACTACCCAAGGCATGCCACCCGAGGTATACACCCAAGGGTCACTATTATTAGACCACCTGTATACTCTGGGTACATGTATGTATGTAGGTAGGTATGGAGAGAGTATAGGTCGCACGTAGGTAGGGGTAGCCACTGAAAGGTGGAAGAAAAGGGCTAGGTAAGTTAGAGAAGATGCGGCGCATTGGAGACCCGCCTTGACCAGGACTACTGCGCGTATGGAGTATAGTATAGGACTTCGGTACAGTGCTAAGGCTGGGCTCGTGGACTGTACGCCTAGTTATTAATTTATTGCCAGAAGCGGATGTCTTAACAGCCAAAACTGCACACGGACGTAGGTAGTACATTACAGCGGTGATATGCTTAGTAAGTACAACACTGCCTTCTTACTGTAGGTCTGTGTCCTGGTTCACCATCAGTGCTGGAATGGGTATCTCCCATGCTTTGGTCGCTGGACGGATCCTGTCGAAATGCCCTCTGATTTCGTGCGGCGTTCGTGGCAAGTTACCGGGCTCACCCTATTTGTCAACACTCTTCTCGCGAGTCTCACCACTGGAGCGGTGTAGGCGGTTGCGCAACAATTTCGTCTAATCTAAGTGCGTGTCATGTGCAGGTTGCAGAGTGCCTCGCTGCCGATATGGACTGCGCTATGAAGAGAACGGTTAGGTACTGCAATCCGAGGGCGCTGCTAGCTTCAGCGATGACCCCGTTCTAACCCCCGAAATCCATGCTGCAACAATAGTATCTATCAGCTGACATGTGCTCAGATTTGGTTACTTTCTTTTTTCTGTCTAACTTGCCTTTGCTCAAGCACCTACTTATCTATCCTCGAAACACCACGACGATCTTTCCGCATTCTGGTTATACAGGAAGGGGTTGCCAGCATATCATGAAACCGCTCGAGAGAGAGCAGAGAATTCATTTTGCCCTGGATATTGTGAACAAAGATCACCCATTGGAGAATTCCGGCATCCTCGCGCCACCACACATATTCACGGCATACCCACACCTTGACTTCCGTAGCGAGATCCTGACACAGGAACCAGAGAACCAAAGATGCTCGCATGCGAGATCTCGTTAGAGCCAGGGCTCCCCAAGCCAAGTAAATACATCATCCGCGACCTCCCCGCGGCTCGGTATTGCACCGTTTTATCTACTTGAACTTGTTCTGGTCTTTTACAAGACATACATTGGAGGGGGGAAAAAAAACAAGTTTCAATCTGCATGGACCATGCACACTGTTAGAGGTTATCAAGTTGATGAGTTCGCCAAAGCTTCGAAATCTCCCGCAATTTGAAGCAACGCACAAAACCAATATGGGTTGTACGCTGTCAAAAAATAGCATGAACCTAACATGGGGGCAAACAGAGACCTTCATAATCCGATTTGACCGAATATGGCATATACGACAAACTAGCCACCTTCTTCTTAAAACGCAATTCAGAATCAATTACACTTT